>WEIV01011888.1:103952-116800 GCA_013390005.1 Calyptomena viridis | reverse complement strand
CCTGTACGGATGGTTGGATTGATGGTTGGATGGTTTGATGGATGGATGGATGGATGGATGGATGGATGGATGGATGGATGGATGGATGGATGGATGGATGGATGGATGGATGGATGGATGGATGGATGGATAGAAGGATGGATGAATGGATCAATGGATGGATGGATGCTCCAGGCTCTCCAAAACATCCCTGGATTGAGGTGGACACACCTGGAAGGCACCTCAGCTCAGTGTGAAGGACCCTCAGCCACTCCTGGCCAAACAGCCCCGGGGATCCAGAGGGATTTATGGAGAAGTGGGAATGCAGATGGCCTTGGAGCAACTCAAATGTGTCGTTCTCCACACTGGAAATATGAGTCTGATGGGAAACAGCACTAAAGGCATCAGTGATTATTGAAATAAAATCCCAGAATCATGGAATGGCCTTGGTTGGAGGGACCTAAGGGTCATCTAGATCATTCCATGGGCAGGGAAAGCTTCCACTGGAAAAGGGGGCTCCAAACCCCATCTCACATGGCCTTGGACACTTCCAGGGATCCAGGGGCAGCCACAGCTTCTCTGGGAATTCTATCCCAATCCCTTCCCATCCTCTCAGCCAGGAATTCCTTCCCAATATCCCACCTACATTTCTCCTCTTTCACTTTGAAACCATTCCCCCTTGTCCTGTCTCTACAATTCCTGATGAATTGTCCCTTTCTGGTTTCCTTGTAACCCTTTGGATACAGGAAGGTGCTGATTCCACACAACCTTCTCTTCTCCATCATCTAATTCATAAAGAAAGCTCTGATGTGCTGTGATCCATTTGATTTTCTCCATTCTTTGTGTGAAACATAAGGAGAATCTGTGTCTACACAGTTAATTAACAAGATAACACTGCTTGGAACATAATTAATGTTTTATTGTCTTGGTACAGAGTGAGAAAATCAAAGAGAAGGTTTGTCATGATATTTATGGGCAAGATACAGGAAGATTTTGTAAGAAAAACATCATTATGTCAGGTTTTTCTGAGCTAAAATATTGTGAAATTGGATGTTTGCTCCACTCCCGGCTTAAGGCCAAGTTAATTCCAGCATTACAATAACACTGAATTTCAAAGCAGCTTCTCTTTAAAAGTCCCAGAATTAATGTTGACTAAATCAACAGTTGTTTATGGAAAAATAAAATAATTAGGAAAGAATACAGGGCTAATTTATTGAGTTTCTTCCAGTTCTCCATGTGCTAATAGCAGGTCCCAAGGGAAGCTGAATGGCACTTTTTGGAATGAGTTACAATTTGGAATGACAAACTCAGGACCTTTGTCATTTATACTCATGTTCAACTCAGGTTCATTGAAAAAAAGAAAACCCAAATCTTCCTCCCTGCACTCAGGTGGAGAACACAGATCCCAGAAATGTGAAGTGGAAAAATTAGGAAGAGGAAAATTTCAAGTGTTATTTCAGCCCAAGAGGCAGATCCAACTTCTGGCTCAAAAATTTTAGGAGTCACCCATTGCTGGAAGCTGGGAGGGCCCTTGGTGACGGGAACATTGGATGCTTGTTTTCCTTGGAATTCACTCTTAGTCAGTACCAGGGGCCAGACAATTCCAACTTTTGGCCTGGCTCAGATTTAATTATCAGAATTCTCACATTTTCTTTGAATTAACTCCAATTTTTGACATTCATTAACAGTTTGGTTGCCTTTATCTGCTTTTTTATCATATTTTTTCCTACAGGTCTAAGTGTGTGACCTCCATATATTTCCATGGATAACACCAGTCTGGCAAAACTCTATTCCAGGAACTCCTGCAGGATTCTTTCTGCCCTGTCAGCTTTAGGATCTTGCATTCACTGATAATTTATGTCTGTTCTGAGGACTTGTGTTGTCAGTTGATGTGGGCAGTTATATCCCAAAGGAATAAACTTCAGTCCTAGGGATGGGCTGGGCCAGCAGTTACATCATATCCAGGAACTCCTGCAGTTTCTGTGCCTCTTGTGGTGCTTTAAACTTTATTTTCCTAAAATTAAGGGCTCTGCCTCAGCCCCTAAGCTGCTGTAGGTTTGATGGTCACACCAAGACAAGGCTTTTCTTCTCCAATGAGCAAGGCAAAACTTGGGATCACCATCCTGAACAAGTCATTTACTGAGCAATTCCCTCAACAAACCATTCAGGAGGGCCAAAATTTGTCATCTTTGGCTGTCATTGATGCATTGATTCCTCAGAAAGCTCAAGAAGTGCCTCTACCTGCCAGGAAGGAAGGGAGGAGAACATTTCCCAACAAGCTGCAGCTGTTCATCCCTCCCATGGAGAAACGAGGAGCTGGAGGTGTCCAGGGCATGGCTAAGGATATAATTCCCAATAAAGGGCTTGAGGAGGAGCCAGATATTTTAACCTTGGCCAGTCAAAGAGGAGCTTGTTTTAGTTTTTCTCTCCTTAAAAAAACCCGCTTTCCTGGTATCAGCTGCTCACTTGGATTTGCATCCAGCATTCCAGCCTTCCTGCCACACCATTCCACCATTCCCAGCTCTGCTCCTGGGAGGGGGCTTTGCTAAAACCCAGAGCTGGAGCCAAGGCTTCTGCATTTTCCTGGCCAGGCTCGTTGTGGGAATTCCAGCCGGCGCTGCCTGTCCCGTCCGTGTGGGTGGGAAACAACTGGAGCTTGGAAACATCCCACCCCAGCCAAGGGCTGACAGGAACAGCCCCCACCACCCACCAGCCCACAGCCCACACACAGGGCAGACCTCTGGCATTGGCAAATTCCACCTGGAGCGCTGCTAGTGGGAAGAGAAAAATTGGGAATTACAAAAGAAGCGGAGACCGGTTGAAGGTGAGTCCACGTGGATTCAAACAAGGAGCAAACAGAGAACAAGAGGGTTCAGCTTCCTTAGGAACATGATGCCAAAAACATCAACTTCAAGTCAATTTAAATCCCAGCAAAACTGGGAAAAGCTTGTGGAGCTGAAGGGTTTGGGTTGGTGTTACTCACACAACTTACCCTTTTAAAACAACGTCCTCTGAGTCATGGAATGAACACTCAATTTGAGGGATTCTGCTGGAAATCCCAATTTACCAGGCTAGGAGGTCACTCCCATTTTTTTCTGAAACACAGGGCGTGTTTTAAGTGTTTTCTGCCAAATGGATGAGATTCCAGAGGGGAACTTTTCCCACCAAAGTACCCTACAGTGGGCACATCACCCCAGAGACAAAGCCTGGCCCAACCAGGCAGGAGAAGGAGCAAAGACCCAAATCTCACAGAATCCCTGAGGTTGGAAAAGCCCTCTCAGCCCATGGAGTCCAACCTTGTCCCCCAGCCCAGAGCACTGAGTGCCACAGCCAATCCTTCCTTGGACACCCCCAGGGATGGGAATTCCATGCAAGGCACAACTCCCTGTTGAGTGGGAGAAATAATCACCTTGTGCCTGGAAGGAACCACATGGGTTGTTCCCAAGGATGTGGACACGACTGTGAGGGCTCCAAGTGAGGATTTGCTGGAAGCAGCACAACTGGAGTGGCTGCACACACATCCTGATCCATGGGAAAGGCCTTTGTCACCTCGGGAACACACTGGAAAAACTCGTTGACTTCCAAATTGGAGTGGTGGGAAAGAAAGAGCCGGATGATGTAAATTTGGGGTTTACACAGGTCAGGTATCAGCTGAGGCCCTAAAGGGATCCCACAAACTACATGGAGAGGGACTTTACAAGGGCCTGGAGTGACAGGACAAAGGAGAATGGATTCAAACTGACAGAGATTGGGGTTAGGATATTGGGAAAGAATTCTTGGCTGGGAGGGTGGGGAGGGGCTGAGAGAGAATTCCCAGAGAAGCTGTGGCTGCCCCTGGATCCCTGGAAGTGTCCAAGGCCAATCTGAATCCCCCTGGGCCAGTGGAAGGTGTCCCTGCCCATGGCAGGGTGTTGGAATAAGATGATTTTTAAGGTCCCTTCCAACCAAACCACTCTGGGATTCTGGGATTTTATGTCCTTTGGGTCACAGATGTGGCTGCCACACACACTAAATATCTCCCTGAACTACTTTTCCATTCAAACATAGTTTACCACTGTCTTCTTAGCAGTCACTCCACTGGGAAGCAGAGACATAGAGCCAGAGTTGTCCAAAAATTGATCCAAAGTTGGGTGACCAAGGTGAAACTGCTGCAACTCCTTTCTTCATGGTTTGAATGAAGGAGAAAAATAACCCCCTGTGCTGAGCTGTTTAGTACTTTTCCAACAATGCCAGCTTTGCACAATCCAGGGAGTTCAGAGCCAAGGAATCTGAGCTCCAGCTGGCTCTGCTCAGACATTTCCAAAGGTGCATTTCCCCACATGCTCCGAGTGCTCCTTGCACTCCCCAAAGTCAGATGATGGTCATCAAAGGCTGTGTAGGGTTTTTCAGAGATGTGGACTCCAGAAATATGCCCCAGGCCCCTTCAGCCACACACAGCCCCTCCTCCCTGCCTTGGGAAAATGTGTCCATGGACTTTCATCCCACCATTATCATGGAAAAGTGTTAACATTTTTCTTGGAGTGAGCCAACACTGACACCTGGATGTTTAGCAGAGCAAGGTTACACTGGGCAGGAGGAGCATCCTCCAACCCTCTAGTATTGTTTTCCTTGGAAAAGCTTGGAATTTCATTGTCAGGAACCACTTTTTATGAGCAGTTGCAGCTTAAAAAGCCGCACACAGGAGCAGATTAACAACCCTGTGTTCTGTGACTGTGCTGAGACCAGAGTCAAATATTTGAGGTTTGCCACAAACCAAGATGAAGCTTATTTACACTAACAGAGGGCACCCAAGGCACAGTGGTGGCCTCAAATACACACCAAGTGTTGATTAACACCAGATATTTACCTTAACTTTCGTGTTTGCAGAGTGGCTTCCCACATGCTCCGAGTCCTGACCTCTGTGGTTGCCTTTGTCTTGTCTTCCCTCTGCACAGCACATGCTGGGAATTGGAGGAAGAAGGGGAAAAAACCCCATGTGCAGCACAAAATAACCCTCCTGAGTATTCATGGAAACCATCCTCCTCTCTGATATCCCAGACCAAAAAACTCCAGAGCTTTCTGCCTTGATCTGTGTCCTCATAAATCCCCCAAACTCTAAATTTGAGTCTCTTGCTGAGGGACAATTTTCTTGAGAGAAAAGATGTTTCGTTGCCAACAAAGTGGGGTGAGATTCCCTCGTGTCAGAGGCCTTTTTGTCACCCCCAGAGGAGTGACCTGCTGCCCTGAGTGGTCTTTACTGCAGGAACCAGCAATTCCATAGGGCAGGATGGTTCTCCATAGAGTGGAAACCATGAGACTCCTCTTTATCAAAGACATTTTTCCTCCTCCTTCATATCCTGCTCCCACAGGCCCTTGTGAGGATGCTCTGCTGCTCCTGAGGGAGGGTTTGCTGGGCCAAGTTGGAGCACTGGAGACATCCCAAATCCTTCCCTTAAAGCCTTCCCAGCTCCCCTGACTCACCAAGGGGACTGGGATGCTCTGCTGGTGCACAAAGACACTGTGACAAAGGACAAGGGGACTGGAGGGAAGGAGGCTCACCTGGATATCACTGAGGAGGAAAAAAAACTCCCCTGGTTTGCCCAGAACAGGAAAAAAAAGAGGACTGAGAAGTTCTGCAGGTTCTGCTCAGTAACTCCATCAGCAAGAGCTTTTATTCCTGCCTGAGAATTCCCTAAATCCTCCTTCACACCAGGGTTTTTAGCCCAGGTGTCCACAGACAAAGGTCTATTTTCAGCTGGTTTGGGTTCCCCCCAGGTTATTAAAATCATCATTTGTTTCTCATCAATATTTATGCAGCTTAAATTAATCTAGAACAGCAAGATTGTGCGACCAGGAATCTCTGGGAAGATTCTGAAAGCATTTTGGAAAGGAATCCCACAGTTTTTCTGGAGAACCTGCTCTGCCATTTCACTGGTGTGTTTTTTTTTAAAAAGAGATTTTGCTAAAAATCCGGGTATATTTGCCACAGTTTGAGTAGATTTCTTTTTGTACTTCCCTGGGTGGACTTGAAGAAAATTGATTGTCACCTTACAACAGCCTTTAAATATTCAAAGACTTTATAAATCCTTCAACACCCTTTGCCCTTGACTAAGGGCCCTCCTTCCTTTTATCTTTCCTAACAGACCGTGGTTTTTAAATTTCTCATTGTTCTTCTCTCTCTCCTCTGGCCTCTCCCTAATTTCTCTCCATCCCCAGGCACTGAGAGCATTTGCATTATCCACTCTGATCTCCCACTTCCCCCTCCCTCACAAATTGAGCATTAAAAGCAATTTTCTGCATTATGATATCTTTGAAACTCGATGGGAAATCTCAAAATGAGAATAAAAACCACCACCAACGACACACGTTGGACTAATGGATTTACTTGCAGAAAAGTCAAAGCATCCCAAAGAATTCCTGCCTTGTGCTGCCTCTGGATGGAAACAAGTGCAGATGAAACAAGATCTCCAAAGGCTCAAAAAAAAAATCAACCACACAGAAAACAGGAGCTTGATTAAGACTTTTTTACCCCTTAGATTTTTCCTTGAGTTCCAGGTCCTTCAGACCTTCTGGTTCCTCAGGAATCAACAGTATTTTCACTTGTTCAGGATGAAATAAAAATAACACCAAAGGAGAACGTGATGCCCAAATTCCAGTTGAAATAAGACAATAGATCATAATAATACAAAATAATATCATATGATCTAAAATAATAAGTGCCCTAAATAAAATCCAGGTGACTGAGAGGGATCACCAAGGAGGAACAGACACCTCCAGCATCTCCAGGTTCCAGCTGAGGAGGTTTATGTGGGAAACCACAGGCCACCACCTACTTTAACATCAGTTTCACTCCCTTTTTTGCCCTGACAAAGGTCAAGAGAGACCTGCTAGACCTTTTATTTTCACCCAGAAAGGAGTGAACTGCTGCTCTCAGTGGGTTTTGGTGAGAAAGGTGGAAGATGTCCCTGCCCATGGCAGGGGTGGAATGAGATGAGCTTTAGGGTCTCTTCCAGTCCAAACCATTCCATGTGATTCCTGGCTGCACATTCCCAGCACATTGAAGGACAATGGGAAACAAATCATGACTATTCCCACGGCCTGGATTTTGCTACATCTAGTGGGAAACCTAAAAATTGCCTGTGTGTTACTATGATTGGACAAGTCGTTGATGTCCCCTGAAATTCCTTGGTACCACCAGAGNCAGCAGAGCTGCTCCATCCCTCGGATCCTCCTGGTTCCTCCTCTGGACTCTCTCCAGCAGCTCCATGTCCTCCCTGGGCTGGATCCCAGGGCTGGATGCACATTCCAGGTGGGGTCTCACCTGAGGGGCACAATCCCCCCCTCCCCTGTGCCCACACTTGGAATCAGCCCTGGAATAACAGCAAATAAGTTGTATTTCTCTATAGGCTTTATCTAAGCACACTTTTGGTATCCATAGAAATATTCCAGTTGCCAAACCCCACGGGTGGAGGTGCCACATCAGGAGGTTTCTAAGACAGGGACTGTCACCCTGTTTATATTTCTGCCCCCACATATTCCAGCATTATCCTTCTGAGCACAGTTAGTTAATTACTTAATTAAATCAAGTAAGGCTGGGTGGAGATCCAGTCACACTGAAATAAAAACACCTTGTTGTAGTGAAACCTACCTTGATTTCTCTGTAAAAATAACCCAGATTTGTATAAACATCCTTATAACTTTGGGATTGAATCCAGAGAAATTGAGAAATTGGTTCACTCTAATTACACCAACAAGGCTGGAGCAGGACAGAGACACCTTAAGGTCAGGACCTAAATGTCCCTTAAGTGACCTCTGAGCCCTGGAGGTGAATTATGGCTTCAGATAACAAAGGTTTCCACTGGGCAAAACAGTCATGTGGGAATGAGGAAAAATGGCAACAGGAATATAATTTAGCAGAACAACTTGGGAAAGTGCAGATAATGGGGAAACCTTATTTTTCCACATCACTCAGGGTGTTCTTGGGAAGTCAGGACTGGGCAGGGCATTGTGTATTGGCCTCGGGCACATATCCTATAACCTTTCTGGTAACTGCCCCAGCTATATCCTGAAATATTCACCTAAGGAGGAGGGAATGGGGTCTGGATTTCAGCTCCTGGGAGGCTGATGGTTCCTTGCATTGACATTTCAGTCTGGCAGCACAAAAGCTGAGTAATGCAGCCCAGCACGACGGGGTGCCAGGAGTGGAACATGCTCAGCTGGAAAGCTGGGAATAGAAAGCCAGGGATTGCAAAAAAACCCAACAAACTAACAGAGCTTGGCTCCCAGAAAAACTGTCTTCCTGATTCTCTTAGGAGAATCCTAGTGCTGGCTGCTGTAAAATGTACATTTGTCCAGGGCTGGCAGCCAGAAAACATTCCCAGTCTCATGGAGACACTGGGAGAGGATGAGTGTCCCTGAGCTGAGGGAGGAGGAAGACTGTGCTGACCAAGTGTGGGAAACCCAGAGGTTTCCACGGCTTGTGAACCTGTAATTGCATTTCCCAAAATGCTGATTAACACCCGCTGTGTAAGGAAAGGAATTCCTGTGTCTGAACCCACCCAGGGATGGAGCAACGAGCCCAGACACCAACCCCGACCAGGAG
This sequence comes from Calyptomena viridis, assembly GCA_013390005.1. Taxonomy (NCBI): domain Eukaryota; kingdom Metazoa; phylum Chordata; class Aves; order Passeriformes; family Eurylaimidae; genus Calyptomena; species Calyptomena viridis. The sequence goes on along the minus strand of WEIV01011888.1, from coordinate 108,240 downwards.
CTGCTTCCAGCAGCCTGTTCCCACCCTTTTCCAGCTGATCCCATCCCGGGAATGGGGGCATCCCTTCTCACATGCCTCCCTCTCCCGGAATCGAGGGGAAATTCAGACACCACTCAGCAGCTCCATGCTTGTTTTCCCAGATAAGCAACAGAGGAGTTGGCATTGGGGGCATTTGAATTATCAGCTGCCCTGAATAGAATTAAAAAAAGGAGGGAAAGGGAATTTTTTAATGAGCAGAGAGTGACAGGACAAGGGTTCAAAGTGACAGAGAGAAAGGTTAGATGGGATATTGGGAAGGAATTGTTGGCTGGGAGGATGGGGAGGGATTGGGAGAGAATTCCCAGAGAAGCTGTGGCTGCCCCTGGATCCCTGGAAGTATCCAAGGCCAGGTTGGATCCCCCTGGGCCAGGGGAAGGTGTCCCTGCCCATGGCAGGGGGTTGGAACTAAATGATCTTTAAGATCCCTTCCAACCCAAACCATTCCATGACTCTGATCTCTGTGTTTGGTCCTCAGTGAAATGATCTCCTGTGTCAGGGGACTGATTTTCTATGTTCCAGGTACAAGTTTTCCACAGCAATATGTAGAGATGTAGAGCTTTTCCAATCCAACATGGATAAGACCAGCTTTTGAGAGGTCAAAGCCAGGCCTTGATCTCTGCCCCTTTGTCACATCCCAGTCACCCTGATCCTGTCACCGGGAAATCCCTCAATGGCAACAGGGGGAAAACCAGGCAAAAATTCCCAGAAACCTTCAGCTCCTTCCTTGTGCACCCTGGAAATATCTCCTGCCTGATTTGTAGACCACTGTGGAGCCAAGCAAAGCACAACCCACTGGGACACTCCACAATTCCCACGGGATGGTTTTGTCCCTCTGCTCTATCAGACTTGAGCAGCTTCTTTTCCCTTCCTCTCCCACCACCACTTTCCCCAGTGAAGACCCAGAGAGGCTCATAATCTCTCCAACAACTTGGAGAATTTATTCAAACTTCTGCTTTTCCAAACTGCCTCGATTTGGAGCCAAATATCACAATTATTTCCAGGCTTTTCCCTTCTCCTTCCCTCCATCCTGGACACTCAACATCCTGTTCCAGCACCAGGAGCAGCTGAGCTGAGACTCAGCACCAAGAGCCACTCAGAAATCAGGTCCCACCATCCATTGGGATGCAAATAAATAGCTGGAATTGTCCTTTTTGTGTATTAGCAGAAGAGCAGCCAATGAACTGCAGATCCAAGAAATCCCATAAATCCCACAAAAGAATAAAAGGATTTATAGCCCCCTGTCCTTCCAGTTTTAAGCTGAACTTACCTGTCTGAAAATGTCAGAAGGAGACTAAATGTCTTTTCAGAGCTGATGGAAATCAGTGGAGAGACTTTAAGTTCACTTAAGGTCCTTGGAAAGGCCCCAAAAAAGCTGCTCTGTTTGGATACTCATATCACATTAAATTCAATATATAACAGCTCATAGACAATTTAGTGTTCTGGATCTGAAAAGTGGGGTTTTTAAAATGATATTAAACCTGCAACTTTTGGATTAATAACATCTATTCATAAGAGTTCATCAATATGCATTTAATTGCTAAACCACTGATGTCTCTATAGTCATAAACACTCTACCAGTTTAATAATGTACATTTTAAAAGCTTCCCATCTTGAGTATTTCTACTACAGGGTCAATAATTATGTGGAATTCGTTGCAGGAATTTCTTTCTTTGTAAAACCAGTACCAGCAAGTCTGTTTTGCCAAATCTTTAAATATTTAATTCAGCTTCAGAGATCTCTGGGCTGAGGTGCAATGGTTAAGTTGGCCTAAAAAGCTGCTCATTGGGCAAGCTGGACTAGCTTAAAATAAAAGTTTAACCAGTTAAATCAGCTTAAAAAGTCCTTTTTCATGCCTGTGAGGGTGAGGATGTCCTGGCCATGAGATGATGTGGAGGTCAGGAGCTGATCATGGAGGAGAGGGACATCAGACAGGTTCAGATGGACAAGAGTTATAATCCCAATAACTGCAGAGACAGGAGGTATTGGAGTAGAGATCCATAGGGAACATCCAGTTGTCCAAGGAAAACGAATCTTGAGGGCAGAGAAAACTCTGTCACATTTGCCTGATGTAAAGTTTTCTGGAATTTCACCTGCCTGTCCCCAAAACCCCTGATGAACAAACCTAAGGGGTGGTTTATCTATGGAATTTTCCATGCAGGGCACCTCAACTACAACTTTTATTACAAAACCTGATGAAAACCTACCCAAACTTCTTTCTGCCTCTGTCCTACGTGGGTTTTTCCACCTACTTTTCCAGGAATTTTTTTTTCCCAGTGTCACTACTCCTGCACGGAGCACCAGGCCAAGCAAATTTGGAATCCCACAGGCACTTGATCCAACACTTGGGCAACAAGATTTGAGCCCTGATAGCTCTTGTTTATCAAGGGAAGCAGAGAATGGTTGTGATTCAGTCGGGCTTGGCAGTAAATATTCAACAAACAATCCCACTATTAATGATAAAATCAGTGTGTCTCCAGAGGAAGATAATTCCTGCCTAAATCCTGAGCCCTGCAAAGACCCAATGGAAAGGTCAATCAGGGAAACCTTTTAGAATCATGGAATGGGTTGGGTTGGAAGGGATCTTAAAGATCATTTAGTTCCAACCCCCTGCCGTGGGCAGGGACACCTTCCACTGGCCCAGGGGGATCCAACCTGGCCTTGGACACTTCCAGGGATCCAGAGGCAGCCACAGCTTCTCTGGGAATTCTATCCCAGCCCCTCCCCCCCCTCACAGGGAGGAATTTCTCTCATCTATAAATCCATTTTACATTTTCTCTGTGTGTCCCCTCACTCATCCCACACATCCTCATGTCCCTGGATCACCTGGGACTTGTAGAGAGAGGACAACTGGCCTTGGAGCTTTGGGATTTCCCAATCCCACCAAGATCTCTCATTTGGTCTGTTGCCTTCATGCTGAGGGATTTGGGAGTGGGGAGAAGCCACAATGTGGATGAGTTGAAATGGAAACCCCAATTCCAGCTGCCTGTGCCACCCACCCCTCTGCCTCTAGTGAAACTCTGGAACTGTGACTGAGTTTTAACCGTGGCACTAATCCCAAATCCAGCCATGACACCTCAAGGAATCTGTGCATTCAGGGATTTTACAGGATTAAATTTATTAGTATTAAACTTATATTTTTAACTCTCCATCATGACTAACTAAAAATCACCTTGAAACATGAATTCACAACAAAGTGTGTTCTGAAAAAATCCTTATTTTGTCTTTATGACTTTTAAGGGATATTCACAACCTTTTCTTTCTTCCAGAGACTCTTCCCTTGACACATTTCCTCAGGTCCCAGCTTGGGAGAAGACTTTGCTTTGCAAGTTCTGGGTGTTTCTTCCCCTTTGGTAAGTGCAGCCCTTCCACCATCGATTGGTGTGTTGCAAAACAGGGTGTTAATCGACTTTAAACATTTAATTATGGTTTGGTTGAGCACAGCATTTTACAAGCACAGCGGTTCATCACGTTGCTGGAACAAGCACAACACAACATCCTGAAAATTATGCCCAAAGAATAGATTAGTTTCAGCTCTATTTTTTTTTTCCAGCAGCATTAATAAAATCTCTGGAGCGTGCTCGGAGCCAATGGGCAGGAGGATTCTCAGGAGCTCTTTTCATCCAGGATGCACATCTTTGTTAGGAAATTCCTCAATGCCTTTTTGCTGTGTCCCTAATGAGCAGTTAAATGGGCTCCCAGGAGGATGCCTGAGTCAGAGCCAGCTCGAAAACTGCTGAGGAAACATCCTCCTTTACTGGAAATGATTTCCAGCCAACTGCCATGTGCCGTATTTAGAATTAACGGGTCGGGAGCACCGGACACGGGGAGTTCAGTTCACGAGGAACTTGGGATTGTGCTCCTTAGGAGAAGAGTTTGGCTTTTGGCTGGTTTTGTCTGGTGCTCTGCAATGGTCAGGAACAAATCCAGAGCCAGAGGTTGCCACCAGACAGGCAGGATTGTGGGGAGGGAGCTGAGCTGGTGGAGTCTGGTTTGACCCCAAATGAGATATGAGGTCCTTCTTCTAATACCTGGTGGTGGGAGAGCTGGTCTAGTTAGTCTGTGCTAAATGTGTGGTTTAAAGATGAGCATTTGCCTTTTTTATGTGGTAAATATATGGAATATATTACACATTTATATGTAAATATATATTTTATATATTTATCTAAAATAGAAAATATTTTATATAAAATATTTTTGTATAAATGTATCTTTCTATATAATATATAATATAATATATAATTATCTATTA
>WEIV01011888.1:88675-103940 GCA_013390005.1 Calyptomena viridis | reverse complement strand
AATATGCAAAAATAAATATATATATAAAATAAAACTTATTTTCCTCCTCAGAGATTTCATACAGCAATTAAAAGAGCACAGGGACTTCTAAGGTCACTGGAGGAATGAAAACTCCTGCCCTGTGTTATGCAAGAAGCCCAACCTAAATCTGCTTTTTTTTATTGGGCTTTTCTTGCTTAGCTCAGTGTCTCTGAACCAGATAAGGGTGGCTGAGAGCAAACCACACGCAGGAAATTTTCTTTATTTTCATATAATGAAGAGATTTGTTGAGTCTGGCTTGCTTAGGTAACTGCCTAAAGCATTTTTATTTTTAGAACTGAGGGAAAATGTTTACCAAGGCCTGGAAGGAAAAGTGACTCCTGGACCTCCCTGAGCTTGTTCTTTGTATTCAGACTTTTCCAGTTGTGTTCCCATGAGTAGCTGTTTTATGGGAGAGGGTTGGAACTGGATGATTTTTAAGGTCCCTTCCAACCCAACCTGTGATTATTTGGGGTACATTTCCAAATCCCAGCGTGGGACAGGGCAGGACAAGCAGTTTGGGGCATCATTTTCCAGCCTCACTTGATCGTTCTTCCATCAAAGGCCTCAAAGAACCTCAGCTTGAAGCTCCTGCTCTTCCTAAACATCCATGAGTGAAGAGTTTTTTCCAAGTCCTTCCCAGCTGTTGGTGTTCCCAACACCACTGCATTTATCCCAGAGCAGGAATTCTCTGCACCAGCTCCAGGCACTTCATCCTTCTCTCAAAGCCCCGAGGTCACAGTGATGTCCCACAGTCCCCAAACATCTCCTTTCTCCCCCTCTCTGCCCCCAAACACCAGGAATTATCCAGTGTTATTTTCTCCCCTTCCGGACACGACAATATTGCAAATTCAAGCTTTCAGAAATTAGGGGCTGCTGTAATTAGGATTATTCATTTTTTGATTATGTAATAGATGTCTGGGGCTGAGCAAGAGTGTCTGGGTTTGGAGTTGGATTAAAAATCCTGGTTGCTCAATAGCTGAGGATGGGACCTTCCTTGTGCAAGGGACACTTAGGTTTGAGTTCAGGTTTAGCTTTAGCAAGTCCAGTCTGGGATCTTTTCCATAAAAACTGAAGAAATGGAGGAGAGCAGCTGTGGGCATGAACCAGCACAGTGTGGTCCATCTGAAACATCTGGTTTATTTGCTGCAGAGGTTGGAAAATATGAAACCAGTGAGTCAAGGGGGCCAGAGGGACAGAAAAGTCTGATTGCTGCCTCGGGGGGACTGAATTCTGCTCTGCCACATGATGTCAGGGCTGAGGATTTATCCCAACCAGTCCTGCATTCCTCATTTTCTGCAAGCCAAAGCCAAGGCTCTGTGGTCTGACTCACCAAAATGTTGAAAATCGACTTCAATCAAACTTCAGTCAAGTGGCATCTGTTCTGGGATGGTGGTATGAGTGTTAAATAGACTGAAAAAATAAAATTATCAGGCTCTTAGGAAGGGAAGATCCAAACTAGGAGGTGTTCTGCAGCTCTGGAGATCAACCAGAGGTTGGACTGGATGATCTTGGAGGTCTTTTCCAACGGGAATGATCCCATAAAACAAGAATATCCCACCCTCTGCTTTCAGCAGGGCACAAGGAGTTAAAAATCACTCTTGTCTGGGGAGTCCCTGGTGTGAACCACAGGAAAGGCAGTGAGGAAACTGATAGTGGTATCTTCAGAGCAGGCTGGAATATTGAGCAAAGCCTGGAATCACAAATTAGGCAGAGGACAGAACTAAATTGACATTATTTTGTGCAGCCCATCCTGTGAGCTGAAGGAAACAGCAGCTCAGTGGCAAAAAAAAAAATAGGCTGTGCCTGAGGCCTGTCGTGAGGAGGCACAAAAATAAATAAAGGTTGCACAAACTCCAATTTCTGAGGGTTTGGCTTTGCAACCTTAATAAAGTGCTTTTGACTAAAGAGGTTTTTGTATGTTTGTTTGGGGAGGGCAGTTGCTTTCAGTCTCACAAGCAGATTATCAGCTAATTCTTCCCTGAATTCATCCAAAGGATGGTTAGGCTGGGCTCAAAAAACAGGAACAAGGACCTGGCCCAGAGGGTGAGTGGAACTACAGCCTGTATCCATATGGTTAAACCTTTTCTGGGAAGAGACTCTGGCATGTAGCACGTCCAAAATTTGCTCTGGAAAAGTCCTGCTTGGCACAGGCCCAAATCTGACCAGGGAAAAAATAAATGGAAGAAAATCACAGGCTGGAATTTGAACCTGTTCCCTGGGACCGTCTCGTTTTCTGGGATATACAGTTAAGGGGCACATCCCCAGCTATTCCAAAAACTCCCACATTTGCCAAAGTCCAGCAGTAAATCTCAGGAACATGGATTGCTCCAAGCCTGTGAGTGTGAGCCCAGGTGAGGACAGAAAACCTTCCAGCTCCTTCCTAAGCCTCAAAGAACTTTCCACAATGATTTATCCTCTCAAAAACTCTGGGAGAATCTGCTGGATGACCAGGGCACTTCATTTAGCTGCCTAATTATGGATTTGGGAGCGCTCAGGTTTGGTCCCTCAGTAAAAAGGAGGGGGAATGTTGTTTCATGTTGGGTTTAGCCTTTTGACAGCTGGATAATTATTATATTTTCTCCTTTTCTGAACAGACCTAATCACCTACTCTACAACAAATTGTCACTTTAGGTTGTTGTTTTACGTGACCTGGTCAAGTTTTCTTTGTGCTGCTTTGAATTTGCTTTATCTAATTCAGAGTTTTCATAAGTCCACTGACAATTGCTGCTGAAAATGTGAAATATAAGCTTGATCCTTTCATCTCTTCCATCCCTGGACAAATAGGTTCGCTTGTTTACACCCTGTTCTTTAAAAAAAGAGCTGCCTAACTGTAAAAAAAAAAACCCAACAACTTGAAATCTGATATAATGGTATTTATTTTTTAGTAATTTGTTCTTTCAGAAAGTATAAGTGACTCAAAGTTCTCCCACTTAGCAAAGCTGTCAGAGACAGATTTGACTGTATATCCCATATAAAAAATTCAAGTCGACAAAATAGAGGGAAAATAATGTTTTTATAGGATTTTTCAGCTTGAATTATTTAGATCAATGATCTAAAATGATCAAATCACAGCTGATCAAATCAGCTTCAGATCATTTACTCCCAACTCCCTGCCATGGGCAGGGAACCTTCCACTAGACCAGATTGCTCAGAGCTCAATCCAACTTGTCTTTAAAGACTTCCAGGAATGGAGCATCCATAACTTTCCTGGGAAAAGTAACCCTCTTGTCTCAGCTCTTAGGGACGTGTCTGTAAAGTTTCCAAGTGCCCAAGTAGAGCAGGAAAAACCCCTGTGCCATTTCCAAACAGCTTCCAGAGGCACCACAGCTGCCTTAATGAATCCATGCCCATGGAATCCTCAGCTCAGCACTGCAGGAATAGCATGGACACCTTAAAATATTGATATTTTTTTCCTCCAGGCAGTGCCATGTTTGGTATGAGCACAGTGCCATGGAAAAGTAGCCTCTGTGTCCAGGCTTTAATTGGCTCTGTCCCATAAATGTGGATTTCCCTTTCACTTCAAAGCATCCCCCACTTCCCAGGAGCTGATTTTCTTCCTGCTCCATTGTCTTGCCCAAAATCGAGATGTCGAGATCAATCATGGAAAGGAAAACAGATTTTCTGACCTGGTGCAACTGGGTTACCCCCAGGTATAGACTGGGAGGAAGGGGATTTTTGACTTATTTTTTATTTTTCCAGGGCTGGAAATTCTCCATTACTGCCTAGTAAAAAGGAAATTGGAAGCAGCTCCCTTTCCCTTTGCTGCTGCTAAAAACAGATGAATTGGTGTTTGAGCTCTGTGGAGGAATTCACAGGCCCAATCAAAGGGCCAGAGTGTGGCTGCTATATAATTAAATTGGAGGCAGCTCTATTTTCCAGCAGCAGGTACGTTCCTTGAAATGAACCTCCATGCTGGGCATGGGAGCAGTTCCAATTAAGGAATTTCTGCTTTGAGATGTCCCAAGCCAAAACACACAGTGTGGCTTTGTGCCCTCAGCTATTAAACTGGAAATCCAACCCCCTTTCTTGTGGTTCAAATAATCTCCAGGAGATGGCTTTACTGGAAGTTTGAAGTCATATTCTTCACATCATATTGATGATTTCCATGACCTTTTCATATCATTACCAGAGTGTTGTGTGTCCACTCTGATTAAATGGTTCCCTGCCCCATTATGGTGCAGTTGGTTTTAATGCTGCTGAAGTAATTAGGTGCTCTCTTCTTGCTCTTCTCACAGAGGACACGTTGATCCCTTCAAATCAGGATCCACTTTTTATTGCCTTGCATTATCTGATATTTCCACTCAGCTGATGTAATAAATTGGTTCATAAATTTTATGGATGAGCAGAAAGAACTGATCATAATCACAGAGAGGGATTTAGAAGAGGACCATTAAGAAGAACAAGCCAGACCCTCCTGTACTTGGGCTTCCTTGCCATGCAATATTCCAAATGAATGGCACACTTTAATGACTGGCAAATTAAAATTTAATGGACTTTCCTCTGCCGCCTCCTGTCTGTGCTGTGTTTGAACTCCAGGTAGAAAGCCTCTATTTTTATTTCATTTGCCTGTCTTGCTGGATGCTTTCCATTCAGTTAAGTGACCTAGAACATGTATTTGCTGGGATTAATAAGTTGACAAAACCAGAGACACGGATCCTTCAACTCTTTCCTTATATTTGTTACTGTCGTTACTCTCAGTTGCCTTTTTGCTCCCTCCTTAATCCCCCCAAATCCCCCCAAATCCCTATTCTACAGGTGCTTTAACCCCCTCAAAACAACACAGTGGGTGCTGTGTGAGTGATTAGGGAGGTTTGCAAAATATTAATAGCAATTGCATTGCTAATTTCATTAGCCCTGGCGTTATCATTGTGTATTAATTACTCCAGCTATGCCATCCAATGCTAATATCCAACTCTGACAGCACCAGTTCCCTGAAGGCATCTTGTGGTTGCTGAATGGGATCAGGGCTCAAAAAAACTGCTGCTTTCTGACAGCTGGGAGGTGACAAAGCTGCTGTTTGTGTTTAGCAGGCGCCAAACCCCCCGAAAATCTTTTTTTGGTAAAGGAAATAAGGATTTCAAGTGGAGTCACGGCAAGGAATTGCTGCTTCCAGAACCAGGAACTGAATATAAAGCAGGAATCAAGGTCTAGATGTTCTGCCTTCCTCCCAGACCTCAGAAAAGCAAAAAACTTCCCAAAGGATTGAATTCTCCATCATTGACCACCCTCTAAGCCAAGAAGCAACAAAGAGCATTCCCGTTGCCTCTGGGAACATGGAAGTGACAACAGATTCCTCCCCACGGGCCTGGCAAGGAGAGAGGGGGCAGTTGGACCTTCCTGCTGCTTGAATTCCTCCATCCTGAAATCCAAACAGCTCCAAAAACCTCTTGTCGAATGAATCAGTGTCCCTTCTGCCCAACTGACCAGCGTGGCAAGGGCAGGGAGGGCAGTTGTTCCAGAGGTTCTGGAGCTCCCAGCAAGCCTTTATCCTTGTGGGAAGTGTTGGACAGACCTGAGGCTCCTTCCTGTGGCCTCTTCTCCTTCAATAAACTTCATTTTTCACATTTTTACCTTTTGCTTGTTATGTCTTGTTCTTGGTTTTATCCACACACAGCGTTTCTGTGCCAGCTGGGAATGAAACTTCCTGCTGTGCACAGGGCTCAGCAAGAGTTCTTCTGGCTCTTTAGCAAAGTCAAGCTCACTTTTGAGTTAAATCTGGGTAAACCAGGCATTTAGGTAAGGTTTACACGTGCTCCAAGCTTCTTGCATCATGTGCAATGTGTCTGCACAAACACAGAGGTCCTGGGGGAAGAGATTTACTGCAGGAAAACAACCCTGTTGAATAATAATTAATCATTTGCATTGAATTTGTATTATTTTCCTGTCTTTTTTTAACAGTTTGCTACTACAATTTTCTGTTGCCCTTTTATTTTTTGACTTCTGGCTCAAATACAATAAATCCAGTTGTACAAAACACAGCAAAAGCACGTTGTGTCTGTCACTCAGCCCCATCTGCAACATCCACAGGAAGATGTTTTCCACTCATAAAACAAACAGTAATTCATTCATTCCTTCCTTGCAGATTCCAGCAAACACTTTAGAGGCCTCTTTGTAATCCATTCCCTGCTTTATTGACCCAGAATCCTCCAGGGAATGTCATAAATCCATATAAAGTGTACGATGGTTTGTGTCTGGATCCTTGATTTAACTGAGGGATAGGTTTAAAAATCACCCAGGAGGTGTACAGTTCTCCTTGGGTCCCACACATCAAAAGCAGCTCAGATGGATTAATTAATTCCACAAAGTCCACTCAGTGTTGCCACAGCTCAATAAACTGCTCAGCTTTAAGCACGTGCTTACATTTCAGTGGCCTGAGCAGGGTTTAACCACACATTTAAACCTGAGCACAAGCCGGACTTGCTGGTCAGGAAACCAACCTAATTCCTGCTGTTCCCCATCCAGGCTGGGATGGNGGAGGGTGGGGAGGGGCTGGGAGAGAATTCCCAGAGAAGCTGTGGCTGCCCCTGGATCCCTGGAAGTGTCCAAGGCCAGGTTGGATCCCCCTGGGCCAGTGGAAGGTGTCCCTGCCCATGGCAGGGGTGGCACTGGGTGAACTTTAAGATCCTTTCCAACCCAAACCATTCCATGATTCTGATTCTCATCCATAGTATTTCAGATGTATTTCTGTCCACGTGATAGATCACAACCCCTTTGCTTCAGTTGCCTCACAATCACACCCTCCACACAACAGAAGTGGATTTGTTTAATAAAAAGAGACTGAGGCGATGCCTAAAATTCATTTTTTTATTTATTGGCTCCAAGGAACGAAAGGCTCAGAAAAGCAGGATCAGAGCCCTGATCACACAGAGGTGCCACAGGAATGAAAAGGTCAAAAAGTCTACAAGGTTCAAAGGATCAGAGCCCTGATCAGTGGTGCCACAGAGGTGCCACAGCTGAGGAACCAGCTTGGGTGGCACGAGACACATTAGGGATGTCCCCTGACAGGGTTTGTACACCATGAACCTCCCCAAAGCTCCACCAGTCCCAGAAACTCCACCAGCCTAAATATAGACCTTCAGGGCCATATCCAGGTGGTTTAGGACTATCCTGGATGTCTAATTTAGGATTAAACACACCCTTTGGAGCTGGAATCTTGCACAGGGAGCTCCTACATGACAGTAAACGGTGGGGAAACTGCTCAGTCATCTTTTCTGAGCCCAAACCTCTCTGCTTGGATCCCTGCCCTGACCAGCACAGACATGCCAGAGATTTGGAAACCCACATTTTTCTGAAGGGCGGCAGAGTATCATTGGGTTTCCAGTTAAGAGCAAACACATTTAGGAGTCTGGCACATGGAAATGGAGAATGTGGCTTTAACAAAGGAGCTTCTACCAAGATAAATAAAACAACCAAATAAAAACCTCTTTTTTGGCTATTCTTCTCCTCCAGGTAGTAAGCACTTACTCACAGTACACTCCTTAAGGGGTTTCCATGCTTTTGGCACATGGGAGAAGTTGTGCTGCTGGGGGAAACTAAGGAAATCTCCCAATTGTGGCTCCACATAATGAAGGATCTCACAAGAACTGCAGCTAAAATCACATTTACTGTTCTCTCTGTCTCTTTCCTAGCAGACTTTCATTCCTGAAGGTGCCTCAGCCTCTCCAGGGAGCCACCCTGTCCTCCAGCACCTCCTGTCCTGCAGCAAAATCTTTCCAGCAACTTGAACAAGTCCAAAGATCCCAAAGGATGTGAGCTGGAACAGTCACATGTCAGTGTGCAGCAGTGGGGTGCTCAAGCCTAAAATCTGCACCTTCAGCCTTTCTATGCCCAGATTCCAAGGGTTTTCCACCAATTTGTGTATCTGTGCACTGGAGTGGCTCCTTGGGCCTCCTTGCATGAGCCCAGGTGTGCCCAGGTGTGCAGGGAGGGCAATGGCACCTGGCTTGGGTCAGGAATTGTGTGGGCACAGGGATTGTCCCCTGTGCTGGCACTGCTGAGGGACCTCCAGGGCTGTGTCCGGGGCTGGGAATCAGGGAAGAGAGACCNCGGCCTTGGACATTCCAGGGACGGAGAGTCCACAACTTTTCCGGGCCTCTGCTCCAGGGAACAAGGGCCAGGAGGAGAGGGAACGGCCTCAGGCTGGGCCAGGGGAGGCTCAGCTTGGCCAGGAGGAGGAATTTGGGCCTGGAAAGGGGGGGAGGCCTTGGCAGGGGCTGCCCAGGGAGGGTTGCAGTGCCCATCCCTGGGGGTGGCCAAGGAAGGATGGACGTGGCACTCAGTGCTCTGGGCTGGGGGACAAGGGGGGACTCCACCATCCTGCAGCTCTTGTCCAACCTCAGGGATCCCGGGATTCTGAATGTCACAATTTCCCCAGAGCACAGCACAAGCTCCAATGCCTCTGACAGGCTCAGAATCCAAAACTCCCTCAGGTCTCTCCGTGTCTGGACATGGCAACTCACCCTCCTGGGGATTAACAGCAGTGACAAAGGAGAGCTCTTTCTCCAGAGCCAGGAGGGGATTATTCCCTGGATTCTGGATCAAATGGTACATTAACAGTACCACAGGAACTGCTGAGGAAATGTCCATTAACTGAACCTCTGAATGATCTCTGCCTAACACACAAATGTAATAAATCACTCCACTTAATCTTGAACAGAAGTGACTGTTCTGAAAAGAGCCTTTTGTTCAAGGCCCAGTGGCTTTGAGATGTGAATAAAGGACTAATGGAAAAAAAAAAAAGGGTGGATGGGAGAACAGTTTCTTTAAATGGGAGTTTTCCTTTGACCCTCTGTGAAATATCTGAAGTTTTTTGGGGTTTATTGAGCAATAAACTACAGTGAGGTTTGAGTGGTGTCTCAGAGAAGTTGTTGAGCCTGGAAATCACGTGGCTGAGTGAGGGGCATGGCAGGAATATTTGGCACTGCAAGACAAATGAGCAAGAAAGAAGAATTTCTTGCACAAACCCAATTAATGTCAACCAAAACTTGTCAAGTTTATGGTTCAATTTGTCCCGGGGAAAGTGCAGAATTGACCTTTTCCTGTCCCTTCTGGGCAAGTTCATTAGTGAATTCACTGGTGTCTTGTAATTCCACAGTCCAGGTTTTCACTCAAGGACACATTCCCAGTCCTACATCCCTGCAAGTCAAGTTTAGAGGTGGATTTAGAGCTGTTAAAACTCTGGAGCAAGTGCATGGGTGATCCATGAATCCAGAGATTTAAAACAGAAAATCAACTAAAACCAAGAGCTGGTCTGGGAACCAAGAGAGATAAAGATTTTTTTGAAGACCATAATTTGGCTCAGACTGTGGCCACTTCTTGGGATACTTTGTCACAGAATCAATGGGGTTGGAAAACACCTCTGAGAACATCAAGTCCAACCTTTATGTGCTTATTTAAACCAGTTGAAAGCCTAATATCTCTTTTGGTGTTTCTGTAGGACACTGAAGTCACGGTTGCATGTTTGGAAATCTCATGCAAGAAGCAAAATTGGGTTCATGAACAACAACAAAAATTGCTGAGCCCACAAGAGGTGGATTTATGGACTTTCTCAAAAGTAGTTTTTTAAAGAAGTCATGAATTTTTCACTGAATAAAAAGGAAAAAAAAAAAAAGATTTGTGGAAAGGAATTTAACCACAGTTTAATTCTCCTCTTCAAACGTTGCTAAGGGTCAAAGGGAGAAAATCCCTCATGCAAAATGAATCTGGATAAATAACCCAGCATTTCCACATCGCTTCCCCTGCTCAACTTTTCATCTCCTGCTGGAATTCTGTGCATTCTTATTATTGTAACACCCTGGTGGCAGCTTGACTTTTTCCCTTGGAGGGGGATAATTGTTTTCTTTCAGTATAATCACTGGCCCAGGTTCTATTTGATCACTTTGCAAGACTTTCTTCTTTTCACACTTTTGGAGAAGTTCCCTGGGAAGTTTTATGGGCTCAGTTTTAATTGTCCCTGCTCCATTCTGGGTTCACTACATTGATTCATTTCATTCCACTTTTGCAAGCTTGGGGGTTTTTTTGGATTTTTTTTTTTCTTTTTTTTAAGGAGGATTGGTCCCAGATTCTCAAAACTGTGTATTTCACACAGGTGCACCTATTTAATCTTTCCACTTGCTTTTCCACCCAAATAAAATTACATATTAATATGTAATTCCCTGTTCCTTCTTTTCTTCAAGAGGTGGGTCAGGCCTCAAATCCCCAAAACAGATAGAGTTGGAAGATTTGTAGAATCAAGTGAGCTCCACTGAAGATCTTCAGATGCTTTTACCAAGCTTTAAAATATAGATTATTGGAATGATTACATTGGAAGTCATCCTAAATATTTATATTTATATTAAATTAATAATAATATTATATTAATGTATTATATTAATATATAATTGTGTTTTATATTTAGAATCATGGAATGGTTTGGGTTGGAAAGGAATGTAAAGATCATTTATTTCTCCCCCTCTGCCATGGTCAGGGACAACTTCTACTATCCCAAGTTGCTCCAAATCCCATTCAATGTGGCCTTGGACACTTCCAGGGATGGGAAAACAGTAAAAACTGAAAATAAGGAAGTAAATGAAATATCAAATATGGGCAACCACATTTCCAGCTTAAGGTGAAGAGTTGGGATCTTTCCCCACTTTAGCTCTGCCTATAAACATCAGCTTTCCTGGGATGAACCACCAGAGGAAATAAAGGCCTAATCACAAATCTGTTAAAGATAACGAAGAATTTTATCAAAACCTCTGTGATAACCCCCTGTCCAGGAAAACACAACCTGTTTATGGAGCCCTCAGAGCATTCCATAGCCCAGGGAGGGCAGGTGCTTTGGGAAGAGCTCAGTTTCCCTGCAGGAATTTTGAAAACATGTGTTTTTTCCTGAGGAATGACTCCTGAAGCAGCAACTTGCTCCACCAGAGGATGAGAGCCAAAGGAATATTCATTTCCTGCCAAGATTTAGCAACTCCTTCCTATGAATTCTGGTGCTTGGAGGTCAGGGAGGGGTGGCAGTCACAAGGACATGACAGGTTTAAGATGCAGTTTATGATCCTTGCCACTTTATTAGGAGTAAAATAAAGGAGCTGGATGTCATCAGGAAGGGGAATATTTCAGTATATTTGACTGCCAGAATACTCCCTTATAGATCTGGCAAGTTGTAAGGTGTCAGGCTTTAAAAACCTGCTCTAGGCAAGCTTGAGAGTTATTTTTAGAAGTTTCTTGCAATTTATGGGAGATTTATGTTTCCTGTTTTTCCTTCAGACCTCTGGAGTTGGCCTGAGTCAGAAAGCAGATGAATCTTGTCACTCACTGGAGCAGCCCCTTGAAAGGGACTGGGACCACTGGGAATGTGCTGGAATTTTAGGCTGGGTCCTAAAATCACAAATTGCCTTTGGAAAAATATTGTGCCATCCCTGGAAGTGTCCAAGGCCAGGCTGGATCCCCCTGGGATGGTGGAAGGTGTCCCTGCCCATGGCAGGGGGTGGAAATAAATTATATTTCAGTTCTTTTCCAACCCAAACCAGTCCAAAATTCAATGATGTTCCCTCTTGCAAACCTTAAATTCTGCCTCTTTTTTGGGACAACCTGCACCACATCCTCGTGGCCTTTTCCCTGCGGGAAATGATGCCACCTCAGATTCCCACTGGAACATCCTTATCCCTGGAAAATCCTTCTCCCTGCCCCGGTGGGCTCACTGTGTCTCTGCTCCAACACCTATTTCATACCTGCACAAGGATTCCACAGCCCAACATTCCAAGAATTTCCTTTCTAACTGGAAAATGGGGCAATGCTTTTATAAACCCCAATGATTTTCTGCCAGGGAGATGTTTAAGGAGAAAGTTTAGGGGAAAACCCTGCTCTTGATTTCAAATCAACTATTAAAAAACAAAAATAAAAGGATCATTTAAATTCCTTTTTAGCCAGATTTAAACCCTTGCAGGAGGAGAACAGGAACACACTGTGGCACTTGTGTAGCTGTTAAAAAGCAAACTGCAGTTCCCCAAATCCACTTCACACAGAAGCCATAAAACCCTGCCTGGTGTTATTTGTTTTTTTGTAAAATGCCAGGAAAAATAGGTTCACCTTTGGGCCTTTTTAAAGGTAAGGAACCAGAAGGTGTGAAAACATGCTGTCACAAGGCTCATTAAGACATTATTTACTAGTTCAAAATGAATTTACATTGATCTTTTGAAACTATTGCTAACCACAAATGCATTAAAACTAAACAGTCTTCATTTACTGAGAAATAAATGTGTCAGCATAACCTTGACTTTTGTCCAATGCTGTTCTGGCTTTTAATTCACAGGAGCTCAGTGTTAAGCAGTTTATTGCTTGTTGTGCTAAAACACACTAATTTAATTGCTAATATATTTCCTTCCTGCAATCATTTTCAAAATAGTTATCTTGAGAAAATATACATTTTTAAAGAACCTCCTTCAAAATTGTGGCAGTGCTGGGACTGGGTCGCTCTCACTAAAGTGGTTTTTCATTTTCATTGAATTTTCATTTGCACTGAAATAATTTCCTGCTGCACTTTAGGAATTGCTTAAAACAGGTTTAACAGAAACGTATTGAAAGAAATCTGACTTTTCATGTAGATTACAAAGCTTTGGAGTTTTGTAAAATATATAATCACTCTTTAGCATTTAAATCAGTGGCTTCATTTTACATTGAGCAAAATAACATCTTTGTTAATGCTTCCAGATTATCTTCTAAAACCCCATTGATTTTGATTTGTTTGATAAATTTATAACACACACTTAAAATATCACTGCTTGTTCCTGATCCAAAGGCAGAGATTCCCAATTTGGACTGATTTTTGTTGGAGCAACCCAGGAGGGCAAAGGGAAATTCCACATTTGATTCCTGCAATGACCAACATGGATTTGTCCTCAGCTCCTCTCCTTTAAAATGAGGAAAAGCAGCAAATTCCAGTGTGGATTCAAGTGTGGCTTTTCCTTTTCCTTCCTTGGAGGAAGCACTGAGTTCTTTGGTTTCAACTAAGAACTTCAACAAAATAACCAAAATGCTTATTAAATGTTTCATTAAGTGTTTCTAGAAAATTCAGGAATATTATAAAAATTTCTTCCTTCTTTCCCTTTAGGAATAAGTCTGTCTCTAGGAAAGGGAAGTGAATTGATACAGTTGGATCCCAGACACCACATATCAGAATAAGATTAAAATAAAATTTAAAAACCCTTTAAGAAACTTGGACAAAATTGCGTTTTCAGTGCCTTTATTTCCAAACAATTATTTATGACCATTGGAAAAGGCTCTGCTCAAATGCATTTATTGAGTAACACCAGGAAGAGCTTCATTTTCCTTCAGACTTCCATTAAATGTTTCTAGAAAATTCAGAAATATTATAAAAATTACTCCTTCCTTCCTTCTTTCCCTTTGGGAATAAGTCTGTCTCTAGGAATAGGAAGTGAATTGATACAGTTGGATCCCAGACACCACATTCTACAACATATCAGAATGATATTAAAATAAAATATAATTTAAAAAAAACTTTAGAAACTCGGACGAATTTGCATTTTTACTGCCTTTATTTCACAACTCTCTTGGATTATATTCTCCTTTTCTTGAAACAGAACATGGTGGGAAATATTTACTTGTGAGAACCTTGTTAGAAAAACAGGATTTAACCTTTAAAGGCTCATCCAGGGAGAATTTCCCCGGGCCCTGGGAAGGTTTGGCACTGGCAGTTCCTCTGCAATGACCAAGATGCTGCAGAACAAAAGTGTTGGTGGTGATTGCAAAGCATTTCCTGAGCCAAAGGCTTGAGGAGAGGGACCAGAAGTTCTCACTGTGCTCCAGCACATGGAAATAGGGATTCATGGAATGGGTTGGGTTGGAAGGGACCTTAAATCCCATCCAGTGCCACCCCTGCCAAGGGCAGGGACACCTTCCACTGGCCCAGGGGATCCCACCTGGCCTTGGACACTTCCAGGGATGCAGGGGCAGCCACAGCTTCTCTGGGAATTCTCTCCCAGCCCCTCCCCACCCTCCCAGCCAGGAATTCCTTCCCAATCTCCCAGCTCTCCCTGCCCTCTGGCAGTGGGAAGCCATTCCCTGTGTCCTGTCCCTCCATTCCTTGGAAATAGTCTCTCTCCAGGTTTCCTGGGGCTCCTCCAGCTCCTGCAAGGCCACAAGGAGGTCACCCCAAATCCCAATTCCTTCAGGTTTCCCTCATTTTAAGTTGTTGGTGACAGAAAATCCTCCCCCAAGGGTCACACCAGGAAAACACCCAGGATTTCTGGGCAGGTTGGACTGGGCCCATGGAAAGATCCAGAACAGATCTCAGAGAAGGGTGTTGAGAAGAGATCTCATGTTGAGAATTAGCATCAAAATCAGGCAGCAAAATGAAGATTTTTCACTTGTGTTGAAGACACAAGAATTGTCCTTATGGCCATAACAAGGCCAAGCCTCTTTTGCTTTTTTGCAGGAAATAACACAGATGGAAAGATGCCTGTTGGATATTTTTTGACAAAAGCAGGAAATTGGGCTGCCAGGAGAAACTGGGAAACTTGTGAGGTTGAGATGGTTCTGTATCTAAAGGCCTTGGGCCATTTAAATATCTGAAATCACTTGGAGTCCTCAATTCCTGCTGGATTTAACTCAGCTTGGAAGCTGTTCCCTCCATCTCCCTCCTGTTAAACCCATTCTTAAGGTATCAAAATACTGTTTGATCAAAATAAAGATATTTTCATAATTAATATGTGCAACCAAAATGTCTCTGGAAGGTTTTCCCAGTGCCTCTGTAGTAGGGAATATTCTCTGTATTCCCACAAATATATTTGTTCTTCCCTCTAGATATTGGTATTATAATTCCCTTTCCAAACCCAGAAATTACTTATTTGCTTATTGCTGATGCTGATTCTTACTCCAGAATTCCCAAATTCCCTCAGGAGCTTGGGAATGTGGGTGTAAATAAAACCTTTGTGTTGTTTAAGGTCATGACAATGAATTAGAAATCACATTTAGCCCAATTAAGAGAGAATTAGTGGTTATGGGCCCCAGGATTTTTACATGATTGGAAGTAGAGATGAAAACACTTGTGAAAGTCTTCAAGTGAATTATTATTATTATTATTAATTATTATTATATGAGATTTGCTGAAATTATTATTCCAGAGCTAACCCTTCATTTGTACTGGATAAAAGCATAAGGGATTTACTCTTAGCTTTGGTTTCTTAACCAAATTTCAAAGAAAGAATGTAGATATAGGAATAAAACAATTAATTAAAAATTA
>WEIV01011888.1:58453-83996 GCA_013390005.1 Calyptomena viridis | reverse complement strand
AAAATATATAGTAATATAAAACATGTATGTAATAACACAGAATATATAATAATATAAAACAATACATGTAAAATAACATCAAATATTGAAATTTAATGGTTTAATTCAAATATTTGATTTAAATACTCGAGTCAACTATTTAATTTCATCATTTAATTTAATTATTTAATTTAAATATTTGATTATTTAATTTAATCTCATAATTTAAATAAAAAAGGATGGAAAGATAAAAAATAAATTCTCCTTCCCAATGAACAGGAGCAATCCATGGTTTTCCAAACTGAGGAGGTTTTTAGGGAAAGGTCCTGACCATATTGGTGAGTTATTAATACTCATTTTAAGTCACAACTAAACATTCATTGTCCTTTTAATGTTTGATTTGTCCAGAAAAGCTGTTTTTTCCATGGATTCTGCCCTTTATCCAAAGCTCTGGGATGTCTCACAGTTTGTGCTGGTTATAAACACAAAAAAAATTGCCTTTTTTGGGGTCAGAATGGGTGAAAACAGCTAAAAAAAAAGGTGATTTTCAGAATAAGTGTTTTAAACATGAATTTTCTGTATTTAAATTATTCCTGAGGGGAATTCCAACTAAAAATACAGCAGAATATGGATTAATACTTAATTAATAAGTGACAGCAATTACCTAAATCCACTGCCTTGGGTGGCTTTTTAAATAACCAAAGTTTGTGTGGACAGTGTGACATGATTTGCTTTTAAAATTAAGTTGATTAAAAGGAAACCACTTCCAGAAGTGTTTCATATATTCCATCAAAATCCTACTGTGTCCAATGTGCAAAAAGAATATTTATTTTTAATTTATATATTAAAATAAATTTATTTATTTATTAAAATAAATTATATATTTATTTTTAATTTATTTTTAATTCTCTGAACTACCCAACTTATGTATTTAAAGAGAGACTTCACAGAAATTCTTCCTTGGGGGAATTTGATTTGGTTTTCACAATATTCCTTTGCAAGGTACAGGAAAAATAAGTAAAGCATCACATTTTAGGGACTTTCTACTTTGATATTTAAACCTCAAATCAATGTTTTCACATTAAAACCAAATCCTGTTTATTCCATCAGTAAAAAGCCAAAATTATTTTATACTTTAAGACTTTTCTGAGTGAAACAGGGGAAAATACAAGATATAAAACAAGTCTTTCGGAGTATTTTGAGGGGAAAAAAGAAAAAAAGCTTTCACTTGATTTATTTCTCTTATTTCTTATTTAATCTCATCATGAAAAAACCAATTTCTCATTGCAACAGATCCAGATTTACCAGAGCTTTCAAATTTCCAGCCCCAAATCACCAAGTTTTGCTATTGCATCCCAAAATATTTTGGTTTTTTTTGATCCTGCCTTATTTTATTTTGAGCCAAGATGTTTTTATCCCATAGGGAATTGCAGGGATGAGCGATTCCAACAGCCCCCCAACAATGCTTGGTCTCTTAAATCACAGAAAATTCAGAATATTATGAAACATTTTCTCCTGGAGAGCAGCTTTTTGGTTGGAAAAGCTTTTCTCCTACAGGTGGAAAACTCAGAGCAGTGAATTGACTCTGATTCCCAAGCTGGAAAAGAGGGAATATTCCCTATCCCAAGGCTTTTTTATCATTCCCTTGGTGTTGTAACCTCAAGACCAGTCAAACCAGTGCCCTCCCAACACCATCAAACCAAGCCCAGAGGGGCAGGTGATGCACAAAAAACCTTGGAAATGAAATAATAAAGGAATAATCCCTTGGAAGTCCTCGGGATATGTAACAATAAAACAAAACAAGCATGTGCTGGAAATTAAATCTCCCAGTTGCATTGGTTGCTAATGGGCTTTTTTAAATTTCAGCCTTATTTACCAGGAGAGAGAAGAGCTGACTCTGAGCACTTTGTCTGATTCAGAACCCTGCAGAAGAAATGTAAAGATCACTCAAATTAAGAGGGGATGGGTAACTGCTCCCCTGGGTTGTCCAGGAGAGGATTTATTTGCCCCCATTAGAGCAAAGGAACAGCCCAGAACAAATTGAGGCCAATCAGAGACAACATTCCACGCAAAAAAAAAATAAAAAATAAAACAAGAGGCAGCTGCTTTTGGGTTTTTTTTTTTTAAGGAGGGTGGAAAAATAAATCTGGTCCCATTAGCACCACATTTCCTTCCACTGGTTTTTCTCCTCTTTTATTTTGGTCTTCCTGCAAACTCCAGGGTTTTGCAGAAAACATCTTTTTTAAATGTAAAAGAACTTGTTCCAGGTTACTTGTTCTTAAAGAGAGCGATGGGTTCGTTCTTTTGGAATTATTCTGGACATGAGCCCAGGTGTGCCCAGGTGGGCAAGAAGGGCAATGGCATCAGGAATCAGGAATTGTGTGGGCACANTGGCAGGGGCTGCCCAGGGAGGGTTGCAGTGCCCATCCCTGGGGGTGGCCAAGGAAGGATGGACGTGGCACTCAGTGCTCTGGGCTGGGGGACAAGGGGGGACTCCACCATCCTGCAGCTCTTGTCCAACCTCATCCATCCTGGGATTCTGTGAAAGAGAATTTCTAAGCTACAACTCACGAAACAACACCCTGAGCTTTGGGTTATAAAACACCTCCCTTCTCTCCAAACACACAACTCCTTTTTCTGCAGATGAGCAGCACTGAACTCACAGTAGAAGGTCCTGCCACAACATCTGAGTAACCAGCACTGATTGAAAGCTCTCATTAACTATATTTTCAGCTGATATTCCCTGTGTGACTTGGCATCACAAATAGAGCTGTCACAGGCAGCAGCAGAGCAAGAAGTGGCTGTTCTTTCATTATTTTGAACTTTCCCAGCAGGATTCACCGCTCGGGCTTTTCTGAGCCACTTGTGGTTTGGAGCACACAGGCACTGTGCATTATGTGCCAGCCTCCATCCTCCCACCTTAAAGAGGTGGTGAAACTCTTCAGAGACCACATAGACCTGGTTGCAAAACGTGACTCACTCCAAACCTCAGCATGAAACCTCAAACCGAGCTCGAGACGTTCTGAATTGGTTCAGAAAAAGGTTTCTGTCTTCTGGGGAGAAGAGGGTTGGTGGAAGGAGGCCAACACCTTGGTGCAGGGTTAAAAAACTTCATGTTTTATTCTCTCTGCAGCCTCCCAGAACAGCAGTGAAATCAGACTGGAAAAGAAATCAGAATAATGCTCTGCCAGAGGAAATGCTGTGGGCAGTGAAGGGTCTGAAGGGCTGGAGGAAAGACCTCAGAATCCAAAGGTAAATACACCCTAAATTTGTTATAGAATCACAGGATGACTGAGGTTGGAAAAGAGCTCCAGGATCATGGAATCCAAGCTGTGCCCCATGTCCACCTTGTCCCCCAGCCCAGAGCACTGAGTGCCACGTCCATCCTTCCTTGGCCACCCCCAGGGATGGGCACTGCAACCCTCCCTGGGCAGCCCCTGCCAGTGTTTAACAAACCTTTCCAGGAATAAATTCCTCAGCAAAGGCAAGAAATCCCTGCAGGATGGGGTTGGACATGGAGAAAAATCTCCAGGCCCATCCTGGTGCAAGTGAAGGCACCAGCCAAGGTTATTGAAGCTTCTTCAAAACTTGGGGAAGTCAAGGAGAGCCTCGTTCCTGGTATTATAAAACAAGGAAAGTTGGATTATTCCCATGCCTGGAAATAGCTTCAAGTATATTCTCCAGAGATTCTGTAGCTGTTCCATCCCTGGAAGTGTCCAAGGCCAGGTTGGATCCCCTGGGCCAGTGGAAGGTGTCCCTGCCCATGGCAGGGGTGGCACTGGATGGGATTTAAGGTCCCTTCCAACCCAACCCATTCCATGAATCCCTATTTCCATGTGCTGGAGCACAGTGAGAACTTCTGGTCCCTCTCCTCAAGCCTTTGGCTCAGGAAATGCTTTGCAATCACCACCAACACTTTTGTTCTGCAGCATCTTGGTCATTGCAGAGGAACTGCCAGTGCCAAACCTTCCCAGGGCCCGGGGAAATTCTCCCTGGATGAGCCTTTAAAGGTTAAATCCTGTTTTTCTAACAAGGTTCTCAGAAGTAAATATTTCCCACCATGTTCTGTTTCAAGAAAAGGAGAATATAATCCAAGAGAGTTGTGAAATAAAGGCAGTAAAAATGCAAATTTGTCCAAGTTTCTTAAAGGATTTTTTTTAATTATATTTTGTTTTAATATCATTCTGATATGTTGTAGAATGTGGTGTCTGGGATCCAACTGTATCAATTCACTTCCTATTCCTAGAGACAGACTTATTCCCAAAGGGAAAGAAGGAAGGAAGGAGTAATTTTTATAATATTTCTGAATTTTCTAGAAACATTTAATGGAAGTCTGAAGGAAAATGAAGCTCTTCCTGGTGTTACTCAATAAATGCATTTGAGCAGAGCCTTTTCCAATGGTCATAAATAATTGTTTGGACACAGAGGAAGCAAAATTATGTTTGGAAGAAAGAGCATTAAAGGAAAAAAAACACTGTTTGATGCTCCACCACAAATGCAACTTTGTTCTGTGCCTTCAGCTGGGAGAGCAGGTTTCAGGAAGAGGGAAAACTAAATTGTCTTGTGCAGGAGATTTCTATGGAAAAGAAATTCTTCCTTTCAAACTGGCAGGGTTGCATTGTCAGTTCTCAAGTGCTGTCAAGGTTTGTAGGTCCTGAAACAGTCATTAGATGTTTCAGCCTAAAAGATTCCAAGGGTTGGAAAACTTGGACTTCAAGTTTTCAGAGACCAGTTGGGTCTCTCCACATCACAATGACTCACCTGCCCCAGCACACTCACTACATGTATTTTATCTTATTTTATTTTATTTTATTTTATTTTATTTTATTTTATTTTATTTTATTTTATTTTGTTTTGTTTTANTTTGTTTTGTTTTATTTTATTTTATTTTACTTCTTTTTATTTTATTTTATTTTCATTTTATTTTATATGTATGTATATTATATATATTATGTATTTACACCAAAGGAATGTATTTACATTCAAATTATTATTCAAATGATATATTTACATTCAAAGGAATCTAAAATAATCCTCAATCCAGGAGGTAAAATCCTGCAACAATCTGCACTACCCCACACACACACTGGTGAGTGCTGGAATATTTTCTCTTGGATAAGAGGAAATGATCAATTTGATTTTTTTTTTAATTGCTAAGAAAACTTCCCATCAACTCTTTTTTTTTTTCCACCTCAAATCAACCAACAAACTAAAAAAATTCACTTTTTGGTACAACCCCACCACATTTTTTGTGAGTGATGGGCAAACCTTTCCCAGGAGTTGCTTTAACTCCATCCTTGACTCTTTTCCAGCAGGTTTTATTTGCTTCCAGCTCTGCCGTGCTCTGAAAAGAGAAGGAATTTCGAGGCTCTTCACGTTAATAAGAGAATGACACCAAAAGGCCGACAGGAGAAATGCAGGCAGGGAATGTGTGCTGAGATCCTTCGGGAAGGCACCTCCACAATCACCCCAAGGAATTCCTCAAATCCCTTTTTTGATATATTATTAAAAAAAAAAATCCCACATATTTACAGGGGAAAAATGTAAAATCACACGTGGTTGCAGAAGCTGCTGATGAAAAGAGTTTGAAGGCTCCACAAACAAAAAACAAGAGCCTGAAAAAAAATCTAATTCCTCCAAACCTGCTCATCCCAGGAAACTGGTTGAGTTAAAAATCACATTGAACCAAACCCCTAAATACTCTTTTCTATTACAGGGCACAAATTCTCCTCAAAACTTTGTCTCTAATCACTCCTGGTGATTTTTCTGAGAGAGATGGAGCCCACAAAGCAAAGAACATGAAAGGCAGTAAGTTTTTTTGTTAATACAGATGTTGGCATGTGGCAGCTCAGTGGTTTTGAAAGGCTGGGTCTCCTGCCTAAACTCCAGCCTAAACCCTGCCTTTAGCAGGTCCATGTTTTCCTGGGGAATTAGATGCAAGTAAACACATAAAAATATAGGTTATGATATAAAAAGTCATCAAATCATGGAATGGTTTGGGTTGGAAGGACTTTAAAGATGATCCAACTCCACCTCTGCCATGGGCAGGGACACCTTCCACTATCCCAGGTGGCTCCAAGTCTTGTCCAGCCTGGCCTTGGACACTTCCAGGGATATATTTAGGTTCTGTTTCTGTGGATCCTCTGGGGCTGTGTGTGGGAAAAGCTTTGGCCCAGAGAATTTGGGAAAAAAACATGTTTGGCCGTGGCTGGAAAACTCCTTTGTCGGTTGTGTTGGTGCTCAGAAGGTCCCCAGGCAATAAATGCAGCTCAGGTAGAGTGGGTTGATGTTCTCCAATGCTAAAAAACAAGGAGGGGGAAAAAGGGAATGGAATTAACACCAATTTAAACACTGGCAAGACCAGGCAGCTCTAAATGCAGAAGGGACTCAGGGTTAAGGCCTTTCCTTGATTCCCTGTTATTTGATTCCTACAGGAAATTAAAGCACAGCAGCTCAGCTCCAAAGGCATGAATAAAAGCAAGGAAATTCAGAAGTCTGGGGGAAATGTGGGCAAAACTAAATGTTGTTTTCAGTGCTTTGGGGGTGTTCAGTGAGGGGATCACACTGGGCACCCAGTAGTAGCACAATCCATGGATTTCAGGGTTGTCCCTGGATTTTTCCACACGTTGTTCCTCACATCCAGCCCAGTTTCATCCCAGTAAGGCAGTGTGCAGACATTGCAGCATCTGGTAGGAATTGTGGCAGCTCTGGAGGGCACAGCTGATAATGTTTGAAGTGGAGATCCTTTGGTTTGGGGAGCAGTTTGCTGCTTTTGGGGGGAAAAAGAGATGCCAAATTGCTGGAACAAAGGAGACAACGTTTTTCCTTGGAGAACCATTTTAGCTGATGGCTTTGCATTGGCCAAAAATCATGGGCTAACTCACAACAGGGACTTTAGGAATTGGATGACTGCTCTGAAATGGCACAACGTGGGTTTCTCCTCTTTAAAATGTCCAGGTTTGAAGTCTAGAATGTTTTAATCAATGATTTTTCAGTGAGGAAGAAGTAGAGTAAGATGGTCACCTTTTACTCTTTGCTGGTTTATGGGGGGCCCCTGACCTTGTTCAGCTCTGGATCTGCTCTGTTCCTGCTTTTTGGATGAGTAACAGTGTGTGGGGATCTTTCATGTGAGCCCTACTGCCCCTTCCCACCACTTAAAAGTAAAATAAAAATCTCTATTATCATCAAGGCACGGCCTTAATGGAAATCTGTGACACGAAACACTCAAACTGCTGGAAAATGCCACAAGAATAAGAAGAAAAACTCAGCAAGAACAACCCCAAAATGTCCTGTATGACAAGAAATCAGAAGTTGGATTCAATTCTGAAGTGTAACCAGCAAAAATGTCCTTGAGACACAGTGAATGTTCCCCCTGCACAACAATAAATCAAGATCACTCACTTGAGGTGCTTTGTTATAAAGCAGTCCTGCTTCTTTCTGGAATTAATGGCTAAAATTCCTGCTAAAGATTAACTGGCTGACTTTAATTTCATTAAGGGGAAGAAAAAGGCAGCACCTCCCACATCCTTTTTTCAGCTCTTTACAACCTCCCCCTCTGTATTTGGGTGTTGGGTCAAAGGCTGATGAGGCAAAGTCTTCAGAAATAATTCTGTTCCAGGGAATGTTATTCCTCAAAGTGTTGGAAGGACTTGTTCTGTAATTTTTCTGTGGTAATTCCCATGTGAGTACAGACTTCCCAAGAGTTTGGGGAGTCAGCAGTGAAGATCAGCATCAATGGTCACAATTTGAGAGGCAAATTCATGGGAATCATCTCCTCCCATCCTCATCCATGCAGATGACAAAGACAAAATGCTCCACAAAGCCTTTGGATTTGCACCTTTCTTAGGATTGATCCTCCTGGGCATCCACTGGGATCATTGCTGAGAATATTTCCAGGATTTGAAGGATTCAGCTACACAAACTTCCTTAGGAAATGTTGGGACAGAGTGTAAATCTCTTCACTTCCCACCCTGGTGCACAGCAAGAGCTGGATAAGGTGGTTAAAACCAAAAAACAAAGGGAGTTTGTTTTTTAAATTTAAATTTAAATTTGTAATTCCTTCACAAAGCATTCTCAGGTATGTGAGAAATGATTGTGCACTCAGCTCTCCTGAAATAATTAAAAGGTCATCAATTTGCTGTCACTCTACTGATATGGCTTAATTACATTCTAAAAATATATTGAACAAGCTATCAAAGGAAGATTATATTGCTGAGATGTGTTATTATTTTAACAACAAAGCAATGCCTGCTGAGGAGGAAGAGTGCAGGAAAATATGATCTGAGCACAGCTGAATCCCAATCTTCTGTACTGCAGCATTATCTGGATTTTCCAATCAGGGAAGTGTGCTCAGAAATGAAGAACAAAAGAAATCAGACCTGGAAAATCACTGTTTCCACATAGCCCATCTCTGGATCCCTGGCAATGTTAGTACAATGCTGTCAATTAATCACGAGTTCTTTCCTAATTGATGAACTTTAAACGTTAAAATAATTTTTGAAGACACAAGAGGGGTGCAGGGGGAAGAACCTGTAAAATAAATGGGCTTGGAGCCAGAGAATTTTCATTTGTTGATCTAAAACTCCCGTGTTCCAAATATTGACAATGGATCTTACACATCAAGACTCAACATTAATTTGGGTTCAAATTTGGGTTCAAACTGAAATTGGGGAAATAGGTGAGATATTAGGAAGAAATTCTCCCCTGGGAGGATGGGGAGCCCCTGGCACAGGTTTCCCAGAGAAGCTGTGGCTGCTCCATCCCTGGAATTGCCCAAGGCCAGATTGGATGGGGCTTGGAACAACATCATTCAGTGGAATGAGGATGGAGGGGAAAGATAAGTTCACCAAAAAGAACAGAACACGAGAGATTTTAAAATGGATCACAAAGATTATTTATTTGAAGTGCCATTGAAGGGACAGCTTTCCTTTTGTTCCTCAGCAGGAATAAGGAGGCTGGAAAAACAACAGGAAAAGAGGAAATCAGGCCCTCAACTTGGCTGCAGCACTGAGACTCGAGTCTGCCTCCTAAATTCTGCAGGATTGAGAAGAAAGGGGGAAAAGGCAGTTTCAGGAAAAGGGAATGAGTCAGGGATCCCTAAAACCCTGGGAAATTTTGGTGCCCTTCTCAGGAGGAGCCTCCAGCACCTTCAGAACACATCCTGTCAAAATCATCCTTGGTAAAATGTAAGACATGTAAAAATCTCCGAGTTGGCCAAGAAAAGGGTGGTGACAGAAATCCCAAGGCTGCTGGAAGTGTGACAGGTCTGGAGTCACAGGTCTGGAGTCAGGGAGGCATCCTAAAGTGTCCTGTAAATCCAGGGAGCTGCTCCAAGCACAGACCAAATGCCACCAAAGCCACCATCTCGTGTCCCTGATGGTGCCAAGAGCCCTGGGAGGCACTTCCAAGAGCTCATGTTGCCACTATCCTGGGAATGCTGCCAGGACAGGAGCTCTTCCTTCATTATTATTTGTGTTTTCCCTTCTTATTTCCAGGGAGGGACACATCCAGCTCCAGAGCTCCTGCATCCTGAGGGAGCTGAGGGTGGAATCTGCAGCCAAAGCTCGAGCCCAAAGCTTGTCCCACTTCCAAATAAAACCAGGAGAAGCCAGTTAGTCTGGTGCTGCCTTTCCCATGCTCCTGGATCAAAGAGAAGGGATCAGCCCAGCAACATCAAGCAGGAAATGCTGTTCTTTACCTTCCTGGGTTGTCAGAGCTCCACAGGGATGGCAGAGGTGTGACAACCACAGTTAGACCTTGGACAGGGGGTGTTTGAGGATGGAGAGGCTTTGGCACAGAGAGGTTGTGGAATCCCCATCCCTGGAAGTGTCCAAGGCCACATTGGATCCCCCTGGGACAGTGGAAGGTGTCCCTGCCCATGGCAGGAGTGGCACTAGATGAGTTTTCAGATCCCTTCCAACCCAACCCACTCCATGGATCTGTGATTTTCACACAGCCAGTGGATTTGCATCTCATCAAACAACCCTCACAAGGAAGGTGACACTCAGAACCTACAAGTGGAAGGATTGACACACAGAGGAGTAAGGAATTCCTTTAAACATAACTCCTACCTAACAGTCTCAGGGAGCAGATTGAGCAGAAATATGAAATTAGGTATTTAGGACACAGAAAATATCTTCCTCTGTAGAGGAAGTTCAATCTCAGCAGTGCAAGAAAGTGAATCTGAGTGAGGAAATGAGCATTTGTCCTGTGGCAAAGCATTTCCCTGAAGTTTAGGTGTGTTGAGGACACAAATCCCATGTCCAGGACGTGGTTACAGCTGTGCTCACACACTGAGCCTGTGTGAGAACAAAGACCTGCAGGAGAATCCCTTTCTCCTTCCCTGCACAACCTCAAAACACACTTTGAAACCACTGTGAGAATGTTTTGTGAATCAGAGAACCCCAGAATGGTTTGGGCAGGAGGGACATTAAAGCCCACCCAGTGCCACCCCTGCCATGGGCAGGGACACCTTCCACTATTCCAGGGGGATCCAACCTGGCCTTGGACACTTCCAGGGATCCAGGGGCAGCCACAGCTTCTCTGGCCAAATGGCCCTAAAATATCTGGGCATTATTTGGGCATTATGTTCTCCATGCAAGGCCAGAAAGGAGTTTCTAAATTGCTGTTCCTTCTCCTTGTCCTGCCATTATTCCACATTTCCTGACTAAAACAAAGGGAACAACCCCACGGAACTTCAGTATCCTTCCCTTTAAATAAAAACTTATAAACCCTAAGAATTAGAACCTTTCCTTCTCTTGCCTTGTTACTTTTTTAGGGGTGGTGACCTTTTTCCTTCTGAGATACTCGTAGTAAACACCACAAACTTTTCCTAACAATCACGTGCTGTTTCACAGCAGAATTTGGCTGGAAAAGCAGCACACCAAACATTATTTCTGTATCAGCTTAAGCTTAGGCAGCTGCCTAAGGAAGCCAAGTGTGAGCCCTGATGCAAATCCTCCTCCTGGCTGGAAGGACTGTGGTTGGGAGTTGTTTCCATACATTAACTTTGCAATCAGCCCCATGGAAAACCGCCCCACTTTGTGGTCAGCGGTTGTGTGCAGACTCTGTCATTTGGCTTGCTGACCACACATTGCCATTGATCAATCCCAAATTGGATTATTGTTGGGTTTAAAAGCGCCTCAACAGCAGAAAGTGGCGGGGGAGGCTGGAAAGCAGAGATGGATCGTGGAATAAACAGGGCAAGTGACAGGATTTCAGGCTGAATTGATCACTGTCAGCGAGTTAGTGGT
Source organism: Calyptomena viridis (assembly GCA_013390005.1). Classification (NCBI taxonomy): domain Eukaryota; kingdom Metazoa; phylum Chordata; class Aves; order Passeriformes; family Eurylaimidae; genus Calyptomena; species Calyptomena viridis. The sequence goes on along the minus strand of WEIV01011888.1, from coordinate 72,765 downwards.
CAGCTGTCTGACCTGGGGGGCCCAAAGCAAACATCAGAATAATGTTTAGACAAACACATTTGATTTTGGAGGTAATGGGGATGTCAACTAAATGACAAACCTTGGAAAGGTCAAAGGGAAAGCCATTTTTCAGACTTTTTGCAGGCATTAATCGTTGGTTTGGGGAACGGTGTCTTTGGGAGCTGGACAGAGAAACTTCACTTTGTGTGTGTGCTCTGGAAATGGTGCAGCCACGGGGAAATCCTCCCTGCCATTCCCAGCTGGGTTTTGGTCCTTGGAGAAGTGCTGTGGATCAGGATATGGGGCTCTGAAGGATTTCCAGCAGAGCTTTGAGCCTCCCACTGTAACAACCCCCTGGATGAGACCCATCTTCTCTTTCCGACCTCATCGATTCTGTCATTCCATGGATCTTCACTCACTGGGAGCTGCCTGTGGCACTTCATGGAATGGCACCACTCATCCCACCAACCACAGAATCCCAGAATCACCAGGGTTGGAAGAGACCTTCAGGATCATCCAGAATCCCACCACAATCCCACCAGGATCCCCCCTAATCCATGTCCCCAAGGACCACATGCTGTCACCTCTGGGACACTTGCAGACCCTGGGACTCCACCACCTCCCTGGGACACTTCTGCCAAGGCCTGACCACTCTGGCAGGGAATTTTTTCCCTAATATCTCATCTGAACCTCTAGTTACCTTTGTCTTCTTTTTTACTTGATTATTTCCTTGACAAGGTGTGAAAATATTCTCAGAGAAAACACCAGCAGGGAGTTTTCCATGGGGTGTTTATCAGGATCACTTGGAAAACAATGTTTTTCTTCTCCTTGACTAATTTCTTCACAAACACACCTTTTCCCCCCAAAAAAAATTTGCAATGCCAAGGAAGGGTCTGGGGGTAGAAATAAGAAGGAGGTTCTGCTGTTTGGGTCTCTCCTCTCTGAGAGGTGGATTCCCATACCCACAAATTCATCCTGTTAAAGTTCAATTCCACCTTTTTGGATGGCAGTTCATGATGATGCAGGAAAAGCTGTTCATGTGAGGCTCTGCTGTGCACAGAAATTCAGTGCATGATGTGTTTAATCTCACTCTTCCAGCAGGTGGGACAACTAAAAGCAAATTTTCTGTAGAAAAATGAGGGAATATTTGGCCTGTCTTAAAAACATCCAAAAAGAGACAGTAAAATTTATGCCTGCAAATAAGGAATATTTTTCATTTCATATTCTCTAGGTTTTGTATTTAAATCTCTGTCCTTGCTGCTGTAACTAAAAAAGTTTCACAGTAGGATTCATCAGAAGTCAGAAATTTTGTTTGGCAAGAAGACCTTCATCCAAACCAGAAGCAATTCCAAGACAGAAATATCCTTTCCTCACAAAACTGAAACTTTAAAATGCAGTATTTTTAAAGTTCTCACATTATCACTTTCATAATCATGACAATCCACCATTCATCATTTTCATCATTTCAAAGCATCGTTTTCTGGAAAATACCCATTTTAGCCAAACTTTTGCATCAACATTAATAATTAGAAAAGAGGAGAATGTGAGAATAAGAAATTTCCTCCCTATTGCTCCCACAGTTGATTCTTAAGGAATTTCTGGGACTTCTTTAAGCTTCATTTGGGAATGGGAATATTTCAACAAATTTTCAAACAGTATTTTTGTGGATTTAGCTCAGACTAAGAGGACAAGGAGATATAAAATCTCCATAAGATGTTTAGTGACAGACTGAAAGTATTTATTTATGTGATATATTGTAGGATCATAAAGGAACTTCAAGGAATTTAGATCCAGCCCTCAGAAATATATATATATATTTACAACCAGATGTAGGCACTGAGAGGTCCATGGAACCCTCATGATAACAATTAAATTTAAACAATTTAAAGTGGTTTTGCCCCATCCCTGGAATTGTTCAAGGTTGGACAGGGCTTTGAGCCACCTGGTCTAATGAGAGGTTGGAATGAGATTATCTTTAAGGTCCTTTCCAACCCAAACCATTCTGTGATTCTGTGATTGTAAATATCTTGACATGATTTCTCAAAAATCACCTCAATATTTCCATTTTTCAGCTGGATCTGCAAAGTGAATGACTCTCAGCAATGTGAATGCAGACCCTCCACACTCCTTGTGCATCCTAAAAGCTAAATATAGATAAGAAATATTGAAAGCCCTGTTCAATGGCATAAATTTAATGCAGTGAGACCCTGTAAAGGTCAAAACATGAGTGTGGGATTCTCCTGGACTTCAGCAATGTGCATAAAAGGTCTGTGACAGCAGCCAGGCCCTGGAATTCCTTCATGACATAAAATGTCCTGATTCCATGGGTTCCCTGTGGTGTGGTGATATTTTGGAATTAAAAAAAACATCCTTATTTGAGGTTTGCCATCAGCCCACAGTGGTAATTAACGTGTTTGTGAGGTAAATATTAAAGGATTTAACAAATTTTAAGGAGTGTGTGAAACCTGTCCCTGCCAAAATGGGACACAGGACAGTCTGGGCATGAGGGGACAGTTTTACTGGGGGGGACTGGGTGGCACAGGAGGCAGAGGGAGGGTGTGGAGCTCCATCCTTGGGAATAATCAAAAGCCAACTGGACACAGTCCTGGGAATTTGGCTGGAAGTGACTCTGCTTCAGCACAAGGGTTGGACCAGATGATCTCAAGAGGTCACTTCCAACACCAGCCTTTCATTCCATATCTGGAATTTCTGTGAGCTCCACTTGAGGCTGGAAATCCCCTCCAAATTCTCCACCAGTTCAACAATGGGATTTTACCAAGGATCAAAGCCTGGAGTTGCCATGGGAAGAACTGACCCCACCATGGCCAACAGAGTCATTTCCATCATCACATTACTCATCACCAGGCAAATCTATCCAGTATTATCCCAAACCCCCTCTGGATCTGGAATCTCCAGCAGCAGTTTGGTGTTATTTGAGCTCAGCCTGGCACTTTCCAGGCCAGGTTTAACTAATCCTTGGCTGCTCCAGCAGCCTTTGGGAAGGTCCTTGCAGATACACAGCCTGTGTATCGATTCTCATTACTTGTGCAGTGGCTGGTGTGTAGCAAAGTATAGTGTAAAATGAGGAAAAATATTGATTTCAAGAAAGTTAATATTATTAAAAGGCAGTTGTATTAATCTCCTCCTTGAATTTTAGCTGGGGGTTTTCCTCTTAGAAAATCAATGGAACTAATAGTCTTGTTATAGCAAGAGCACTTGTTAGACTCTTTTTTCACTCCCAGCTTTTAAGTTACGTGAAGAAGAGCTGAAAGGCTGTAAACTTATTGACTGGGACTTGGAGGACTGGAAGGATTGTAGGAATTATGTTCATCCTCTTTTTCTCACCTTATTTGGCAGAGAATAATTGTAGTTCAGCAGGATTTGGAATTGTGTCTGGTTTCTGTTTGCACCACCAGAAAAAATAAAGTGTTATTTGAGGCAAAATCTCATCATTTTAATTTGTTAAATCAGGTTTCTGGAAGGACTCAAGCTCTCTCAAAAAGATTCAACCTTATACAATGAACTTTTGCAAATGCCTGGGATAACACTGGAATAACTGACAAGAAGATGTTTAATATTTCACTCTATAAATTCAGTTTGCTGCCTTGAAAATGGCTCAGATTTTTTTCCATAATTCTTATTGTGTCCATGGGAACAGCACATTTCATCTCCTCACCAGTGAACCCCTGAGAAGATCCAATGCAAAAGTGGCAAGGCCAAGCTCAGGTACAGTTTAAACTGGAAATGAAAATCTCAAAGTTTAGCCAAAAAATCCAGGAGTTTTCTCAGGAAAAGCTCATTCCTATCCTGACTCCAACAGAGGACCTGCTTTCCAGCCAAAAAATCTTTGCATCTTGGTTTTCCTACCCCTAGTTATATATACGAAAATAGATATCTAAATATATATTTATTTTTATTTATACATATATATATATATATATGAAAATATATAAAATTCATGCTAAAAGTCACTGGAAATTTCACCTGAAATATTTCCCTTGGAATGTTGTACAAATAGAGGGAACTGTGTGTTCTGCCAGTCCCATCCCATGACACAAGTGCCACGGATGGAGCCATTTGGGTAATGGTTTTAAACTGAGGGAGGGCAGGATTAGATGGGAGTTGGGGAAGAAATCCTTCCCTGTGAGGGTGAGGAGGCCCAGAGAAGCTGTGGCTGCCCCTGGATCCCTGGAAGTGTCCAAGGCCACGTTGGATCCCCCTGGGACAGTGGAAGTTGTCCCTACCCATGATCTTTAAGGTCCCTTCCAACCCCACCCATTCCATGATTCCCTGGTTTTCTGTCACCCAGTGCTCCTGCAATCTCAGAGCAGGAATTCCCAGCAAAGAAGGCTGGCACAGCTTTCACCTTTCTGGTTTTCCATCTTTTACCATGGGAAGATCCCACCTTGTGTATCCACACTGACATTTCAGGGCTGATTGATGGCTAAAATACCTTGGATTGGGAAGCTCCACGTTCTGCTCTCCTGTGCTTGGAGTGGGAATTCCCAGCCCATGGAGCAGCTTTCCCAAGGCCTGACTGGATGTCGGCTGCCCAGGCCTAGGGAAAGTCCGTGTCCCTGTGGTTTTTCCTTGCCAGTGATTCCACATCCTCCTCTTTCCTCCTCCAGAACACTCTCAGCTCTTCCTGATCTCCCTAAATCTGTGTTATGGTTTGACTCCAGCTAAATGCTGAGAGCCCACACACACATCCAAAATTTCTCAGAGAAGGGAAAAAAACCCCTCAATTTTTGTGATAAGGATTACAAGCGACTGTTTATTAACTATTTCACAAGCAAAACAGGCTCTAACTTAGAATAGTAAGTATTCACTACTACTACTACTAAAATCAGAGCTGAAGAGTTTAAGAGTGAGAGGTTTGTTGGATGTTACAGACATGGTTCTCCTCCCACCCCTCCCTCTTTCAAAGATCTTGCTCCTTCCCTCAGCAGCCTGGGAAGGCAGGAGTGGGGGGGTTACAGTCAGATGTTGTCTCTGCTGCTGCTCAGAATAGAGAGAATCCCACCCCAGCTCTCCTCGTGAGGTCTTCTCCACAAAACCAGTCTGTTACAGAACTGCTTAGTGGATTGTCCTGACAACAGCTCTCCAGGTATTGTTGTCACGTCAGTCACTTTCCCATAGGTGCAGTCATTCAGGTGCTGCTCTGCTGCTCCAGTGTAGGCTCTTACAGGCCACCAGTCCTCCCAAGAAATGCTGCTCTGCTGCTCCAGTGTGGGGCTCTTCTTCCCACGGCCCACAGGACTCCATCAGGCCCCCGTTCCAGACATGGACATCAAATGTTCCACAGGATCACAGCCTCTCTTTTCCAGCACTTCTCTGCTCCAGCATGGAGTCTCCCACAGGTTTGCAGGCGAATCTTCATTTCCTGTGATCCCCCACAGGTTGCTGGGGCCCTATTTCAGTGTTTAAGGATCTTCTCTTTCTCCTTCTCTCCAACCTTGGTGTTAATCAAACTTCTCACACTCCTCTCTCTTAAGTGGCCATGATGTTCTGCCTTGCTTTTTTTTCTTTTTCTTCTTAAATCTGTTATCACACAGGCATTACCAGCTGACCTTGTCTTGCTTGGAGCTAAGAAATGTCCAGCAGCTTCTTAAAGAAGCCTCTCTCATACCCCCCCAGCTAATAAAAAACTCTGGCTACTTAAAACCACAACAATCTGTCAGTGCAATTCTCTGCCACCAGATCCACAAAATCCACAGGCAGTAACTGAATGTCCTTCGGAGCCAGATGAGCTTTGATAACATTTTATCTCCTCTGCTCTTGCAAATCAAAGGTGGGATTGGCAGAACCACTTCCCTCATACCCATTTCTTGGCCATCTAAATGGTTTCTCCACATGTGTGTGGATTCAGAGGCACCACAAGCCCCTTCCCCTGCAAACTGGTGGGTTGTGGTTGTAAAATAAGAAGGTCAGAAATGGTTCCTGCTCTGCATCATCAATAATTAATGAAAGAAAATAATCTTCAAAACACTTCTCCTTCCTGCAGTGTTTCAAGATGCAGGAATTGCCTACAACTGAACTGATGGCAGAGCTGAGGGGAGGAATATCCCATTGTTTGGGTGTTTTACAGACACCTCGTAAGAAGATTTTCAATGAAATCAGTGTATAAACTCAGAGCTGGTCACACCAATTATATCCTACACCCAAAGTGCTTTTCCTGAGGGTGTGTTGGCACAGGATGTGGTGGGACAGGGTCACTGTGGGACAGGCTGGGAGAGGAGTGAAGTGAGTGGCCTTGCCAGTATGGATTGTCCTGCAGGGCCAGTAAAGGTGGCCCAGTTACCCCAAAAGGAAACTGAGGCCGTGGACAGCTCTTGTTTAATCTGGTTTGGGCCAGAATTACAGAAACACAGAATTCTCTGCTCTGGAGCCGGGCTGGGAGAGCTGGGAATGTTCACCTGGAGAAGGCAAGGATCCAGAGAGACCTTGGAGCCCCTTCCAGAGCCTAAAGGGGCTCCAGGAGAGCTGGAGAGGGACTTGGGACAAGGGATGGAGGGACAGGATGCAGGGAATGGTTTTAAGTTGAAGGAGGGCAGGGTTAGATGGAATATTGGGAAGGAATTCCTGGCTGTGAGGGTGGAGAGAGGCTGGGATAGAATTCCCAGAGAAGCTGTGGCTGCCCCTGGATCCCTGGAAGTGTCCAAGGCCAGACTGGAGCCACCTGGGCCAGTGGAAGGTGTCCCTGCCCATGGCAGGGGTGGCACTGGGGGATCTTTAAGGTCCCTCCCAACCCAAACCATTCTGGAATTTTATGAACAGGGACCAATTTTCATGTCCCACCCCATGGAGGACACAAAGGATTAGGCACCAGATCCCAACCCAGTGATTTTTGGTAGCTGGGCCCCTGAGCCAAGGAAAAGGAGGATTAGTGACACATCCATCAACTCACAGAGGAGATGATCCCTTTCCCACCATCCTGCCCCATCCCAAGGAGCTCCAGGAAGCCCCAAACCCAAAGAGATGTGCAGGGATGTCCCCTGGCAGGGCCAGGTTCCCTCAATTCTGCTGCCCAGGGGCTCATCCAGGGAGCCCCAGCTCCCATTTGGGATGGGAACTCCCAGCCAGCTGAGCTGGGGTGCTTCTCTTTTTCAAATATTTGAAAAAAAATAAAAGATTTGTGACCTGACTGTGGCTTTCTTTATTACTCTCCCATGTCTGGGTCTAATAAACCACCCTACAACCCCTCACCTTCTCCCCAGCCCCAAGTAATGAATTCCTGATGTCCAGGGATCATCCAGAGACAAGGTGGCCTTTGAAAAGAAAGATTTAGCAATATTAATAACTCTCAATTGCCCAATCTCACCCAGGCCACAGCAAGAGCTGCCTGGAATACCCTCAATAATATGTCAGTTCATTAAAAAATGTGGTTTATCCAAGCTGAAATATTCTGAGGAGACATATTGGTTTTGACAAAGATTTCTGAAGCCCAGGGCTCCTGACTGTACCAAAACCTACAGCTTTTCAATGTGAAAACAGGCTTTTTTTTACAAAATTCCGAAAAATTTTCTGGAAGTTTGGTTTTTTTTTATTCCAGTGTGGAACAAAATAATTTCTGGCACCTGAAAAGTTTCATGCCACAGAATTTTTACTCTCTGGGCAGCACCAGAAAAATTCTCTTCGTGTGAGCTGAGTCTGAATGAAATGTCTTTATTTCATGAGTGTTGATGGTCCTTTGCTTGTGTGAATGTGTGTCTGAATTTAATTTATAGTGTTTTTGCTTTTATTTGTTTGGGCAGCTGATTTCTGTAGCTATTTCTTGTGGTCTTGCTGTGGATCAGCTGTGAAGGACAGGACAGGACTCTTCCAGGAGTGATTTCCTGGTTTTTCCTGGGATAAAGCTCATTTCTCCTCAGTAGCTGGTGCAGGGCTGTGAATTTGGCTCAGGATGAGAATCCTGTTGATAAGACACACATGGTTTGGGTTTTACTAAGTCGTGTTTACCCCAAGTCAAGGAATTTTTAGCATCTCCTGCTTTGCCAGGAGGAGGGGAATAAAAAGCTGGAAGGAGCAGAGATGGGATGAGTGACCTCAACTGGCCAAAAGGGATTCATGGAATCACAGAATCACCTCAGGGAGAGACCTTGAGGATCATCCAGTGGCACCACCAGGATCCCCCCTAATCCCTGTCCCCAAGGGCCACATGCAGACACCTGGGGGACACTTGCAGCCCCTGGGGCTCCACCACCTCCCTGGGATACTTCTGCCAAGGCCTGACCACTCTGGCAGGAAAACTTGTTGCTCATCTCCAAGCTGAGCTGCCCTGGGGCAGCTGAAGGCCATTCCCTGTCCTCCTTTCCCTTGGGACAGGGGAGCAGAGCCCGACCCCCCTCCCTGCCCCCTCCTGGCAGGGACTTGGGGACAGCAATGAGGTCCCCCCTGAGCCTCCTCTTCTCCACACAAACCCCCCGAGCTCCCTCAGCTGCTCCTCACAGGAGGTTTTCCAGCCCCTTCCCCACCTCTGTTCCCTTCTTTGGATACTTTTCCTTCATGTCCAGTATCTAAACTAGAGGAATTACCTATATATGGATTAATAAGCTTTTTATATAGAATTATCGAATCACAGAATGGTTTGGGTTGGAAGAACTTTAAAGATCTCCTAGTTCCAACCCTCTGCCATGGGCAGGGACACCTTCCACTGTCCCAGGTGGCTCCAACCTGGCCTTGGACACTTCCAGGGATGATGCAGCCACAGCTTCTCCAGGCATTTAAAGCTTTTCCCCTCCCACTACTCCCTCCTTTCTCTTCCCTATTCCTGTCCCTATGATTTATGCTTGGATTTCCCAAAAGGCCACCTGAATTTTTTCCCACCTATGGCTTGATCACTGACTTAAGGATTTTTGTATTCCTTTTCTCAAAGTGCTGTGGTAGCTGAAATAATCCACAAGAAACTGGGCAGACTGGGACATTTTCTTCTGGTGTTTTACCATGTCATGGTATTTAATGCCATGAGATGATAGGTATAGATAATCATAATTGTTTCTCCATTATGATCCTCTGATCAAGTGATTTGATGATTCTGTGAAGGTCATGAGGTTCTCACATTTCTGGTCTCCAGAAAAAATGAGAAGTGGTCCCAAAAATCCAGTAGCTCCAAATGAGAAGGTTGGCTCTTATCAAGTCAAGGCAGAGCTATCTGGGTGCAGGGATATCTGGGAGGAATTATTTAAAACAACATTGCTGAATCTGTTTGTCTTCCTCAGCACAAAAAATTCCCTTAAAATCACGTATTTCCAAAAGGAAAGATGTAGTCAAAAACCTCTCCCTCAGCACAGAAAATTCCCTTAAAGATCAGGTATTTCCAAAAGGAAAGATGTAGTCAAAAACCTCTCCCTCAGCACAGAAAATTCCCTTAAAAATCAAGTATTTCCGAAAGTAGATCTACGCTCAGAAACTTCATTCATTTTATCTACAGATCTCAAGGCACTTCAAAAAACTTTATTCTTTCCATTTAAAAGTCGTGAAAATGAAGGAAAAATATGATGAGTGTCTTTTCCACTGACATTCCAGTGAAGGCAGCAAGATCCCCATGTCCAGACACGATGTGAATGGGCCAAGAGAGGATGAAAATGATGGATTCTCCTCCAGAGGTTTTCTTTCAGGAGAGAATTCCAGGAAAATCCATTCCAATGCTCCCCAGCCACCGGCTTGCAAAAGCCTGAGATGTCAAACTCCCAGCTTGGGTGGCTTCTGCAAACAGATGGGGCCCAGGATTAAAATATTTGGGAATTCCTTTGCATGATATGCCTTAAGAAAGAGAAGAAAATGGGATCCAAATTCTCCAGGCTGCACATCCATGGGGGATGTGATCCCACCAAAGCAACCAGCCTGCAGATCTCATCTTTATTAGCCCAGCTTTGATGATAATCTGGCCTGGCCTTGTTGTCCCCTGAGACAAGGCTGTTGGGAACCAATCCTTCAAAGCTTTATTGAGTTTGTGATTCCATTGTTTCCTTGTCACGGCTCTGCCGGGCAAAACTTCCCTTTGACAGTGGCTCTTCTCCCTAAAAGCTTCTGATTCTGGGCCTCTGGACCAGCAGGCTCCATCCCAGCATTTCTCTCTTGTAATTGCCCGGGGCCAATTCCTTCTAAAAGAATTAAAAATGCAAATCTAATGCCATAATTGTGTAATAGGATGAAGTTGGCGGCTGGATCGATACCGTCCCTCAGCATCAGGAATGTTTGGCAGCCCTGGCCAATCCCACTTTGTCACTGGGGCTCTGCTCCTTCCACAGCCACGAGATGGGACATTTGATTAGTGGGTTTTCTATCAATCAGTTCTAATTTTTGCATCATCGTGGAAATTCTTTCTGTCGTCCTGCTCTTGGAGTCTCGGAGGCTTTGGTTTCTCCAGTTCTGAGCACTGGGAATGACAGGGAAACACTTGGGGCTCTTCATTTTCCAGCCACAAAGGGGATTAGCAGCAAAGGATGTGGGTGGGAACCACTGTGGGAAGGGAAACCTGTGCATCAAGAAGAGAATTCCCAGTGGGGCTTGTGCTGTTGGGTATCTCTCTAAATTAAGATTTAATGTGAGATGAATTTTCTCCCCTTGCTGAGTCTACAAACCTCACTCCAGACACTATTGCTCCATAATCCCTCCAAAGCAGAGTGTTTGGGAATGTGTTAAAAGGGCTCCTGGTCCAAAATGGAGACTCAGAAGCCAAAATAATTAAATTAACACAGACATTTTTCCTTCCTGCTCAGCCACAACCACAAGAACTGAAAGCAAAAGGACAATTTACCTTGTTCCAAAGTCAACGCTGACCTTCAATAAACCTCCTTCTTTCTGCTTGTGGCTTTAAAATGCCACATCTGGGAAAGGTCCCTTGGAAAAATTAGGTTTAAAAGAGGCTCCTTTAAAATGTTGCATCTTCCTGTGCTTGGATTTGCTCTTGGGGTGACAATTCCATGTCCCCCAACTCTACTGATCTCTGGAGAATTGTCCCTGATCTGTCCTGAGAAGAAAAAATTACTCTACTGGACTTCAGCCTGGACAATGCTGGGGGAAATGTTACCAGTCCTGGAAAAAAAATCGAGAAAAACAAGCAGAAAGTTGCCAAAAATCCAAGTTTAGTTAAACTTTGTGAAGGAAAGGAATGCAAAACCTTCTTCAGTTATATAAAGAGTGGAGGGCGGTGAGGAGAGAAGCAGAACCAGTTGCAAAGTTGAGGATGGATTAAGGATTTAATGTTATGGAGATTAACTAAAAAAGTATTAAAATAATAATGATTGTTAAGGGTAATATGGAAAATTGGGAAATGAAGGGTAGTCAATGAGAAGGAATGTACAGGAAGGGAAATGGCCACTCTTGAAGATGAAATCAAGGTACAAAGATCTCCACATCCCCCATGGAAAAATTGCAATGTCCATCCCAAAAATCCTCAGGAAGAAGGAGGAATAATTCCAGCCAGTGGGACATGGGTAGGAAGGGCTTTTAATAAACTTGGCAAATCAGTGGTGGCAACAAATCTTCAGAGATTCACAAATGCCTCACTAAAGGAACTCAGGTAACCCTGTGCTCATTAGACTTGATTACTGTGGAGAACTTCAGACAAATTTTAAAGGGAAGAATAATTGAACTCTTGGAATGGCCAAAGTTCTCCCATCGATGTGGCATTTGCAGAGAGAATCATTCCAGACTGATGTAATACCTTTCTCATGATGTGATGACTGATTTATTCAGTTTGAAGTCTATTCATGTTTCAGTGAAACATTTCCTTTGGTGCTGTTTGAGAAGTTATTGGGTAATAGGAGCAGAGAAAGATTCTAAGAGAAACATCAGAAACCAGTTAAAAAGAGATGATAATGAACTGGGATGAAAGAAGAACGTTTGGATTGTTGGGAAGTTACTGAGGCATTGATAGGAACTGTGTTAAGATGAAAATTAGTCAATGAAAAAGAAAATTAGTGAGGACAAACATCAAGAAATTCTGACAATAATCAAGAGCTTATCAATTAGAAAGACAGAAAGTGAGATATCTTGATATCTTGATATCTATTTAAATGCAAATCACCCACCACAGGGCCCAGTAACTCTAATTTTTGTGCTTTTTGTTGTTGCTGTTGATCTGAACCCCCAAAAATAGTAGGAGTGCCCTTTGTATAGAGATATTTTGGGGCATGGGTTGAGGGCATGAACAGGCCTGTTGGGAGGGTGTCTGGAACCCCACCAGAAAACCAGGAACATCCTCAGCTTTCCTTGGAGGTTGGACTGATTTGTTGGTGTGGATAATTGGATTCCAGACTCCAGGAATCACCCACCAAACTTCATTTTCCATTGTCTTCACTTCTCCTGAGGAAATGAGGCCCAAACACCGAGTCATGAAACATCTCAGGTCAGGTGAGGTCCAAGGCACAATTTTCTTGGCATGGCCTTTACTTTATTTGCCTTAATCCTTTATTTGCCTTAATCCTTTATTTGTCTTAATCCTTTATTTGCTTTAATCCTGCACCTCTCCATCATTGGATGAACTGCTTTCTGCCCTCTCTGTATTTAAGCTGAAGACTAAAAGGCTGATTTTATTTTCCTGCATTTCTAAGAGTGGAAACATAATGCAACAAGGTCAAAAATCAACAAGACCATCATATCTTTCTACAAGGATACAAATAGATCATATCATTAATATACACATATCAAAAATGGCTTTTCCCAGTGGGAAAGAACCACATGGTCATCAATATCCTGCTGCTCTCTGTTCTCTACAGAGCACAGTCATGGTCAGTTGGCTGCAGATGAGCCTTGAATTTTCCAGGATAAACTGAATTTTGAGCTGAGAAAACTGAGAGAAGGAAACACAGTAAATGAAGCAAAGCAAGGAAGGAACTAAACTTGTTTACTGGCTTTTCTCTCTTTGAGCTGTGGGTTGGTATTAACTCTGAGATGATATTCCTGCAACAGCCTCATCAACACAACTGGTCTAAAACATCACAGCCATGCCAATAATGAGGAATTCTGTTTGGAAAAGCACAAATATGGACTGTAATGTAGCCCTGAATGGGGCTAAGGACACGTGTGCCATGTCTGGTAGAAATGTCTGGTTGTAGAGTCAAGTTTAAATGATCTCTCTACCTAAAAACTATCAGAAACCCATGAAATGCAATTTCTCAAACGAGGAATAATTTGCACTTAGGAAAACCTTCCCTCCATTGTAGGAAAAAGGACAAATATTCAATATTCTCCCAAGAAAAAATTGTGTTCTTTACTTAAGCTAGAGAAGCCCAGTTATTTATTATTCAGAAGTCAGTGAGCAGAAAGGGAGATATTTTGTAAATTGTTTCTTTTTAGCATCTTTTTTAACGTGCAGAGAAATAAAACATCGAAACAAGAAAAAAAATAAAAATCAAATCAACAAAACAGTTCATGAAGAAATAAAACCAAACAACAACTTCTTGCATTTTGGGGGTTAAATGTTCACTCACTTTGAAGACAAGTGGCTGAGTCCTGAATCTTATCTTTGCTCTCCAGGCAGAAATCAGGGAATTCGGGATCTAAGGGCAATGCTGCCACAGATGGGAGTTATCACCTCTCTGAAGACTTGCAACAACCCAGGATGTGAAGTTTAAAACTATATCTTATTTTTAAAATAAAATAAAATATTTTAAAGCACCTGCTGTGAGACAGTTCTTTGCTTTGTAGGATTTGCACTTCCATGTTCGACCTCCCACATTGATCTCCTCTTCCAGCCAAAACACAGGAATAAGATAATCCTTCAATTCCAGGCTCCCGGAGCTCTAGGACAATCTGCACTCAGAAATAAAGCCTTTCCTCACTTGTCAGCTGCCAGAGGGCAGGAAAACATGGCACAAAGCTTTGGGTTGGGATGGTGGGATGGTGTTTGGGATCTGGGGGAATGGTGTTGGGGATCTGGTGGGATGGTGTTTGTTTGGGATCTGGTGGAATGGTGTTTGGGATCTGGTGGAATGGTGTTTGTTGGGGATCTGGTGGAATGGTGTTTGTTTGGGATCTGGTGGGATGGTGTTTGTTTGGGATCTGGTGGGATGGTGTGGGGGATCTGATGGGATGGTGTTTGGGATCTGGAGGAATAGTGTGTGTTTGGGATCTGGTGGGATGCTGTTTGGGATCAGGGGAATGGTATTTGGGATCTGATGGGATCGTGTTTGTTTGGGATCTGGTGGGATAGTGTTTGGCTGGGATCTGGTGGGATAGTGTTTGGCATCTGGTGGGATGGTGTTTGTTTGGGATCTGGTGGGATGGTGTTTGTTTGGGATCTGGTGGAATGGTGTTTGTTGGGGATCTGGTGGGATGCTGTTTGGGATCTGGTGGGATGGTGTTTG
>WEIV01011888.1:0-58382 GCA_013390005.1 Calyptomena viridis | reverse complement strand
TTTGGGTGGGGTTGGTTGGTGGCTGGTTGGGATGTGGTGGGATGGTGTTTGGGATCTGGTGGGATGGTGTTTGGGATCTGGTGGGATGCTGTTTGGGATCAGCCCATCAACCACATCACTGCTCCCCCTAAACAACCACCACCATCCCAGTTTGTGGGATCCAGCTCTTGTGGGGCAGCGCCAGGAGAAGCACATTAAAGGAGGGAGGGGTGTGGAGGGATCATCTCATCCAAGACACACTTGAGAATGCAGGAAAATGCCTGAAAAGAGGCCCAGATTTGGGATTCTTGGATACCTCATCCCTGTTCCAAGGCGTGGCAATGACTCCCAGTGAAGTTCTATGTTGTGTGGGCCTGTGCTGGTCATGGAATCCTGGAATGGGTTGGGTTGGAAAGGACCTTAAAGCCCATCCAGTGCCACCCCTGCCATGGGCAGGGACACCTTCCACTGTCCCAGGTGGCTCCAACCTGGTCTTGGACGCTTCCAGGGATGGGGAGCCACAGCTTCTCTGGGAATTCTATCCCAGCCCCTCCTCACCCTCCCAGGGAAGAACAAGTGGGTCACTAGAACAAGTTCTGAATATTTATGGCAAGATTTATTTCCCCCCAATAAATGTCAATATGGAGCTGAACAGCTCCTTCCCAGAGAAGTCTTCATCCCTCAGATATTTAACTGTTCTTCTTGTGCTTCCCCCTGTGCTCTGCAATGTCTCTGCTTCGTTCTGCTGGTCAGAAAATTGCAGAGCTCCGTTTTTAAAGTCACTCTGTAAACCAGTTTTCACTTCTTTAAAACACACACAACTTGTGGAGCAGCTTTGGTTGGTTCATCCCTGTTTCCTTCAGTCTCCTGCATGGGAGCATCACCCACACTGACAGCATTGATTTTCAAATGTCTGATTGCTGGTGAAATATTAAACCTTATTGATTGGAAATTCAGGATCAGTTTGTTGGATACTCTGCATATTTTGGGGCTGGACAGTTTCATTTATCAGCTCCTCCAATTGCAGAATAATTAGAGCTCCATCATGGCCCTGGTTTGAGATGGAGAAGTTCCCATCACATTAAAGCATCTGCAATCTTTGAAAGTGTTCTATGCATTATATTTGCTAATTGGTCAATTTATCCTCCCTCTGAAGCTTTTTCATCAATTTCCAAGGAAATCCACGGGAACAAGGACATCCATCTTCCCACCTACTGGAATTCCACATTGTACTCTCTGCTCAACCCATGGAAGAACAGGAACATAGTGGAGATTGTCATGATTAAACCAAAAATCAAGGGAATTGTCACAAGCATTTGAAACAGAGCTGGGGTTGGTGGGAAATAAGTTTTAAAGTAGATCAGAATTTATGTTTAGAGTGAAAGTTGCCACAAAATTGCTCCAGGAAAAGGAGATGATGACACAAAAGAGCACAAAGACACTGTGGGAGGCTGAAAGTTGTCCCTTGGAAGCTCAGAAATACCTAAAAACATTGGAAAAATCAGTGTGGCCCATGGTTCCCGTGCTAAGGAAGGCACTAAGGGGCTACACTTGATCAACATCTTACAAGATTAATCAATAAATGAGCCCATAATTTCAAATAATTTCAATAAATTTCAAATTTAGACTTTGATTTTCTGGGGAGACTAAGGCTAAACCAACCCCTCTATTATTTCCCTCTCCACCTGGGACTGAAATGTTCATTGTTTTGCTGATTTATGCCACTTTTGAAGTAAAAAACCTTCTTTCACTAGGAAAGCAACCTGATTTAACCCAGCTCATTTGATCCAATCACAATCCTCTGCTTTTTCCACTAGAAAAATCCTGGTATCAGGATATTTTTCACAAAAAAACTTCCTTTCCTTCTTTGTTTCCCATCTTTGCCTGTGGTTTTATGACCAAGTGCAACCTTTAGTTCCATGAAGCTCTCGTTGTCTCTCCACAACTAAGATGACAATTACATCCATGATCTTTTTCCATAGTCTCCAATATTCCCAGAGCAGTGGCACCTAAAATCCAGCTGGTCTATCTGTGCCAAACATATATTTTCAGTCTTGAGTGGCATTTAGTAACTATTTCCACAACACACTGCCTAAAAGTCGAGTCATTAAGACCTTTAATGTAAATTTTATCCTCAAAAAATCCCTTTTTACATTGATTAATACAGACAATCAGAAAGTGTTGAATTCCTGCACACGAGTTAACACTTCAGGAGATTTAAGATTAACTCTTTAAAGAGGTTGAGGCACAAAAACACTTTCCCCAGGGTGGTGGAAACTCCTCTCCACAAGGTCTCTGTGCTCCCAAAACACCCCGTGGTTTTCAGCCATCGACTGCTGTATTGAATTAATATCATTCAAAATCTGTGGAACATTTGTCTTAATTCCTGCCCATCTATATCTCATTAAACAAGCAAATGTAGAAGTGGCAGGTTCCTGATTCTGCCAGTAAAAAATGTCAGTACAACTTGAGGAATTTAAAGGCAGTATTTGCTCCCTGTAAAAATGGGATGGATTCGGTTTGGACTTAGACAAAGTCATCTATAATTACTATGAAAAAAGAGGTTTTTAATAGATAAATGAAGAAAACTCTTACTAAAGGAAATTGGGCAATACTTGCCTGAGTTTGTGGCCTCAGACAGAACCAGGTGGGTTCTGTTTGAACACAACTAAGGCACCTCAGGGCACAAAAGATTGTGGAGTCCCATTTCTGAAGGAATCCTGATTTATAGGGTTATAAAAGTAACTTTGAGAGCAAAGAGGAGCTGAGGAATACAGGGAATGCCTGTTGTGCAGGGATTGTACCCTCCACACTGGTGACACCAGTTGAGGGCTCCAGTTTGGACCCAGAAGGGCTCAGCTTTCAACATGAGGGGTTTAATTCCAAATCTCCCAACTTCTTCTCATTCCAAACATCACAACCTCATCCACAACCTCAAAAGGTTTGAAGCCCAGGCACAGAATGGTTCCCAAGCATCCAGAGTGAAGAAAACCAGTGGAAGCTCCAGTTCTAGGGGAATAAAACATCCCCAGAAGCACTGCTGGGGTGTGAGGGAGCTTTCCTTTAGCAGCTCCTCAGCTGGAAACCTCCTGATTGCTTTGTCTTAATGTGGAGGCAGCAGAGACAACACATCATTCATGATGTCATTTTGGTGTTTGGCTTTTTCAAATATTAATGAACAGTCTGGGCCCTCCTTTTGCTGACCACTGAAAAGAGCCCCGTTCCCTGGGGGAGCCAAGGCTGAGTCCTTAAGGCTGGGATTGAAATTCAAAGCTCAGCCTGAAGGGAAATCATTTGTTGTGTGACAGTGACAGGAGGCAGCTCCTTTTTGTCTGCAGGAGCTCAGGGATTCTGTGGCTCTCTCTTGTCATCAGCTCAGGGCTCAGAATTGATGGTTCCCCAAAAGTCTGTGGGTTTGGAGAGGGGAGGCTGCACTGCAGCTGCAGATTTGGAAGAGGCAGAGCTTGAGCTGGAGCAAGAAGGATTTTGTTGGGGTTTGTTCCATGAGGAACCTCATCCACATGGGTTTGGAATGCCAGGCAGGATGATCCCAGATGGTGGGAGGAGATGCCAGGGAAGCATTGCCCTGTCTGTCCACTCCTTGTGGTGTCATAGGGTGGTTTGGGATGAAAGGGACCTTAAAGATCCCCCAGTGCCACCCCTGCCATGGGCAGGGACACCTTCCACTGGCCCAGGGATCCAACCTGGCCTTGGACATTCCAGGGATCCAGGGGCAGCCACAGCTTCTCTGGGAATTCTATCTCAGCCCCTGCCCACCCTCCCAGCCAGGAATTCCTTCCCAATCTCCCATCTAACCCCTCTCTCTGTGGGTTGGAAGCCATTCCCTGTGTCCTGTCTCTCCATCCCTTGGAAATAGTCTCTTTTTTCCTGTCAGCTCCTTCAGGTCCTGCAAGGCCACAGTTGGGTCACCTGCCCTCCTTCACCTTAAAACCATCCCCCCTTGTCCTGTCACTCTCTGTCCCTCCAAGAAGTCCCTCTCTCTCCTTTTTAGAAGCCCCTTTAGGCTCTGGAAGGGGCTCCAAGGTCTCCCTGGATCCTTCTCTTCTCCAAGTGAACATTCCCAGCTCTCCCAGCATGGGATTTGTGGAACCTCCCGAGGTTCTCCTGAGCCACCCCTCAAATCTGTGCCCTTTGCAGCCCCCTGTCTCAGTCTGGACATTCTCTTGAGATGATATTTGGGGTTCTTGGCACTGTGGGACATTCCCAGTGCCAGATTTATTTCTTCTCTAAATGGACAATTTATTTCCTTCGTGGAACTGCTTTATTCCTGCTCAACTTGTTGCTCCAGAGTTGCTCCATCAGGCCCTGCCCAGGTGGGCTATTCCATGCCCAGTGCAGCCCTATGGAGACAAACAGCAATTCCTGACTCCAGGAATTCCGACCATCTGCCAGGAGAGAAAAACCAACAGAACAAAGAGGAAAAAGCAAATTGTTGCTCAAGCTCTTGGTAGAGCAACACTGTGTTGAAATCATCTCATAACACAAAAGGTCTCCTTGTAAACAATTGTTTCATTTCCTGCAAAAGTGACGCAAAATCTGAGGCAAATGCCAAAATTAAGAGATTTCTGGGAAAAGACTTGATTGTGGTGCAATTTTTCCTCTTTTAGTGGTAATTGCTTTGCAGGATCTTCCTACAGAGGAGAAAAAAGGTTTCCTTTGATAAAAGTTTCAACAGGACTGAGTCTGTTCATTGTCTTCTTCTCTAGATAAATACCTCTTTCCAAGAGAAAAAAAAATATATATAAATATGCCTTTTTCTCCTGCATAAATATCTTTCTCCAACAGCTAAAAGAAATATAAATTAATAAACAAATACTGCAATCTCCCCATTTAGAGCTCAACCTGAGTGTTTGTGACCTTGATCCCATGGAGCTCAACCTACTCTGATTAACTTTCCCGTGTTATTCCATTAAATAAAACCAGTTTTGACACCCAGAGACTAAGGCATCCTAGAGATAATACAATAACCCCAGGCAATCATTCCAAATTGAATTGCAATAATTCATTTAGGTGACCATACATATTTGTTATGTGTAATATGAAACATTGCAAAATGAAATCAATAGAAATGTTTCTTGTTAATGAAGATATACTGGGCTGTTATGTGTGGGGTTTGGAGTCCATAGCACAGAAATCTCATTTGGAGTCTAAATTCCAGGGGATCAGACTAGTTAAAAATGAGGAAAACATTTTTTTAGGATGATAAGGCTGGACAGCTGGAAAATTACATCAAGGATTTGGTTCCATGGGTTGTTCATTAAGAATGGAAGCCCAGACCAGCCCTGGGAGTTTGGGTTTCTTCTTCAACATCACAGGTTTCACCCCAAGAATTCAGGGATTTTTAATGGATTCTCCATGGATTCCATACTGCTGCCATGGGGGGTTGTGATGGATGGATATCAAGTTTAAATGGTAGATTTTTAAGAAGTGAACATTACAAATAGTTGTGATGATCACAGACAATCACACTCTCATGTGGATGAATCCCTTCCTTCTTCTCTCCATGTGCTGCTTTGGAAAGATGTCACGAGGAAAATCAAGTGGAAAAGGTCTCATTTAATGGTTTCTGGTGATCCTGGCTCTTAGAAAAGCCACAAAATAAGATTAAACCACTCCTTCTCCCAGGGAATTTTCGTGCCTGCTTGGCTTCACACACAAGTTTTACCCTGAGGAAGAAAAGACCTTTGTCAAATCTTTAAGGTCCTTTCCAGCCCAGACCATCCTATGATATGATTTACAAAAGGATTGGAGCCAAACTGCTCTCAGGGTCCAGGCAGGAGATTGATAATCCCAGCTTTGAGCTCAGCCAGGCAGATGCTGAGCTGGGCCCAAGCTTGGCCTAAACCTGGGTTTAGTACCCAGCAAATCCCCATTGCCAAGTGACCTCTCATCCTGTCACTTGTTACCTGGGAGTAGCCAACAAGTGGCAGGAGTAGTGGAAATGGCCTGAAGTTGCACCAGGGGAGGTGTAGATGGGATTTTCGGAAAAGATTTTTCATGGAAAAGGTTGTAAAGCATTGGAAGGAGCTGCCCAGGGAAGTGGTGGAGTCCCAATCCCTGGAAGTGTCCAAAAACCATGTGGATGTGGCACTTGAGGACATGATTTAATGGTGAACATGGTTGGACTTGAGGATTTAAAGTTCTTTTTCAACCTTAATTATGACTCCATTATTCAATAAATGCAGCTGGATTTCTTTTAGTGCCCAAGCTACTTCCTTTCAAATCCCTGGAAGTTGCAGAATGGACAAATCCAGTGTCCTTGGCTCAGCCAATTTCAGAGGCTTTGAGCCAAAAAACCCATGGAATTACAGAGCTGAATAAAGAAGATCCCTGTGAAGAATGAAACCCCCAAATATTGGACACAGCAATTTACCAGCAGATACTGCAAGCTGTCATCCCTTTTCCTATAAAAACATGGAATGCCTCCCAGTCGGTGCAAATATTTAGGCAGCATCAAATTTCCCATAAATTGGCTGAACTTAATTCATTTAAGGAGCCATAAATTGGCTCCTTAAAGCCCTGAGCAGAAATTGGTAATAAGTTCAGCCACACAAGAGTGAGGCAAAAATTGGGACTCTTGGAATGTCATGGAGACCTATGGACACAGTGATTAAAGGAGGTTGAACTCTTTGACCTGGAAAATCAAATTGGTGACAAGTCAGTATGTTAAACTACATTAAAATTTATGGCATTGAAGGAGAGGATCAATGTGTGTGTAAAGCCTGAATTAGGGGATCTCAGGAGCAGGGAAAACAATCACCTGCAGGATTTTTAAGAATCCAAAGAAGCAAAGGTTCCACTTTCATTTACTGACCCTACAATGATGTGAAGTTCTCTGAAAAGCAGAGGAAAATAGACACAAGGCCTTGTGAAATAAAACTAAATGGTCATTAGAAGGAAATATCTGAAGTTTCCCGAAGTGTAAATGCGTTTTTTTGACTCAGGCAAATGACCCTGTGAGAGCAGCAACCTCTGGCCAGGGAACAGAGCTCTGGAAACTCAAAAATAAACACCTTTGCCACAGTTCAGGTGTCAAACAGGGGTCTGGGCACTGCCAGACAAACTTAATGTACAGCTAAAAACTTATGATGAAAAGCAGTGCATTGCTAACACCTCCTAAAAGCAGGTTATTCCTTTTTATTTCAATAATGACTCCTGAAATTAAAGGGATGCTGTCCAGGCAAAGCCATCTCTTAAAATAAGAAACACAAACCATATATTTTGCTGGTAACAATCTTTTTTATTTCAAAAATTGGACATTAAGACCAATTTATTTTTAATGGTTTTGCTTTTAGCTTGAATTTTTTCTATCTTTCAGGCTGAACTGGCAGGTTTATTTCCATCTACAATCAACTACATGATGAAAATAAAGAAACTCTCATATCCCTTCCCTATTTCACTTGTGTTTCCAAATGAAGTAAAACAAAAATGAAAGCACAGGGAGTGAGTTTTCCCTGTGCCAGGTTGATATTCCTCTAAAACTACTTCTTAGCTCCATTTTTAAATCAAAAATAAAGGGGAAACTGATAAAAACAGAACCAAAGCCAAACAAAACCAATAAGGTGCAGAGCTACTCTGGAGTTTCAGGCAGAAATGGTTAAATAGAATCCATGGAATTTCTCCTGCTCTTTAGTGGACACTGAAAAATTCCTTTACTCCTCACCTTGGCCACTACTGAAAACACAGCAGAAATTCCTGTTTGGACCCACAGAATTTACATTTATTTTATTCTATAGCCAAGAGGGAAGATCTTTCAGGACCTTTGTTCACTTCCAGTGTCTCCCCCTTTCTCTTTCCTCTCAAAAAGATAAATTATGGAAAGCTGGGATGTTCACCATCCATTTAAGGGAGGAAATCCAACTAATTCTTTGGAATCTCATAGAATATTTTCATTTATTCCAAGTGGGTGACAACAGAACCCTCACAGTGGCCAAACACACAGTTATTTTTTTGCCAGGGAGGATTCTTGGAAGTTCTCCTGACTTTTAATACTTGGATTGGAGGTGGGAGTGCCAGATTCTGGGAGAAAGTGTGTCTTTATACAAGGATTTGGAATCTGGTATTTCAAATCTCTCTGCTCTGTTACACCCAGAACTTCCAGGAGGTGAATCCATAGGTTTTTCCATTTTCCCAATTTCCGTTTCTGCCTCCTGGGAGGTGCCACCTCAGGGAGCCTCTGATGGCAGAGTTTGGTGCTTAACAAGCAATAAATTAAGAAGTGAAACAGCTTTGACTGGATATTCTCAGGTTTCAATGGCACCTCCGTGGTGCTGAAGGAATCCCTTGGAATGATGGATGAAAATTCAATAAAGATTTCTGAGGCAGAAGGAGAAAGTGTGTGAGGGCAGGAATGACACCCAGCCAGGTCCTGCTCCATGTGCATCCCAGTCACACGTGGATTGGGCTGAAATTTGGGAGAAGTGTTGGAAAAGTGCAAGGCCAAGCCTCAGACTGTGCAGTGGGTGAGGGAATTTGGCAGCTTGTTTTGGACATTAAATCAGAAATATGATCCCAGGTTTTAACATGGTTAAAACCACCAGAGGTGGTAAAACGAGTCTGGATTTTTTTTTTATAAATATATTGGCCAAGAAGGGCAATGGCCCCTGGCTTGGGTCAGGAATTGTGTGGGCACAGGGATTGTCCCCTGTGCTGGCACTGCTGAGGGACCTCCAGGGCTGTGTCCGGGGCTGGGAATCAGGGAAGAGAGACCTGGAGGGGCTGGAGCGTGTGCAGGGAAGGGAAGGGAGCTGGGAAGGGGCTGAGGGAGCTGGGGGGGCTCAGCCTGGAGCAAAGGAGGCTCAGGGGGCACCTGGAATTCTCTGCAATCCCTGCCAGGAGGGGGGAGCCGGGGGGGGTCGGGCTCTGCTCCCAGGGAACAAGGGCCAGGAGGAGAGGGAACGGCCTCAGGCTGGGCCAGGGGAGGCTCAGCTTGGATATTGGGAATGTTGGAGTGAATCCAGAGCAGGCCAGGGAGATGATCCCAGTGTTGGAGCATCTCTGCTCTGGACAAAGGCTGGGAGAACTGGGGATGTTCAGGCTGGAGAAGGGAAATCTCCATGGAATCCCGGAATTAACCAGGTTGGAAAAGACCTTTGAGATCATCAAGTCCAACCTATGACCCAACCCCATCTCGTTGTGACCTTCCAGTGCCTTAAGGGGGTTTAGGAAAAGGAGGGAAAGGGATTTTTTACATGGGCAGAGAGTGACAGAACGAGGGGGGAATGGCTTCAAACTGACAGAGAGTAGGGTTGGATTAGATATTAAGAATAAATTCTCCTTTTTGAGGGTGGGGAGGCCCTGGCACAGGGTGCCCAGAGAAGCTGTGGCTGCCCCTGGATCCCTAGAAATGTCCAAGACCAGGTTGGATCCCCTGGGCCAGTGGAAGGTGTCCCTGCCCATGGCAGGGGTGGCACTGGAGGAGCTTTAAGGTCCTTCCCAACACGAACCATTCCATGACTCCATGAAAATATTCTTATTTCACATTTGCAGGGAATGTGTCAAGGAGCAGAGCTGGTACCTGGCCACCAGCTGCTGATCCCATGTTTCCATCCCAGCTGGGAACTGTCCACCAGGATCCCGGTGCTGAAGGAGCCTGGAAAACAACCCTCCCACTGCCCCAAACCACGCCGGGGCCCGAGGGAGGGATCAGCATCAGCTTCACTTTAGGAGTTCTGGGAGAGCTCTCTTGGGGCTCCCCCTAAAAATGTCCCTGTAAATCCCGTGTAGGTTCTTCCTCCAGAAGGCAAAGGTCAAAAATCCTTCACTTCAGTATTTCCTCAAACTTTCAGAATCTTGTCTTCTCACTAAAAAATGGAGGGAAACTTCCCCTTACAATTCTGCCATGTGCTGTTATTTTTAATGATTTAAAAATGAAATTATTAATTTAAATGAAGTCATTTATTTCTTAATTTACTAAACATCTTCTCCAGCCTCTCATTATCCTTTTACATGTCCTTGGTTTATCAGCTCTTGGGGATTTTTTGTCATCTCAGACATTGAGATCAGGTGGTTCTATGACAATCCTTTACATGGAGTTAGTAAATGTAATGAAAATGTAAAAGAAAATGTTCTTTTTTCCTTGTGTGTGTTCTGCCCCAACATTCCTCCCTTCTCTGGCAGTTTAATTGACACTGTTTGTTGGTCACAGGACTCTCTCAAGTCAAAAAGTGGACAGAAATACTTTTTTGCCCAGGATTTTTCCAGTAATTGATCCACATTCTGCCACATCAGCTTCCAATACTTTCTCTTTCCAGTGCTTTTCTTTTTCCTCCTGAATTTTTCAGGACAGTCTTTCACATGGGGATATTCTATCGAATGATTTGGGACCATTGTTGGGATAAAAAGTAGAGTGTAGGCACTTTATAAAGACTTTGGAAGTTTGTCTTCCAGACAGGGGAGGTTGTTCTTGGTAATTTCTCCTATATACAAATAGCAAAAAAAATATCATTTTAAATCTGAAAGCGTTTGAAAATCACAGTATTTTCCACAGATTTTTTCAGTGTTAGAAAAGTCCACCGAGAATTTTTTAAGTAACTATTTCTCAGCTTTACTTTACACATATTTTACAAGACAAAAAAAAATCTGGAGACTTTGGAAGATTTTAAGTCAGGGAGGTTTTGTTCTTAAGAGATGACATTCTGGAAAGGAAGAGGAGATTGCAAGAGAAATCTGAAAGGGAAAGCAAAATGACTCCTCCTTGGATGATCCTCCTGAAATTTGGGCTGCACAGGATGGAAGTTCCCATAGTTCCTCCTCTTTTTTGGGCTCAGCAGTTTCAGGGAGGAGCTGCCCAGGGAATGGGCACGGCCCCAAGGCTGCCAGAGCTCCAGGAGCCTTTGGACAAGGCTCTGAGGGACAGGCTGGCATTGCTGGGGGGCCTGGGCAGGGCCAGGGAGGCACTGGAGGAGCCCTGGGGGTCCCTCATAGCTCAGGATATTTTGTGATTATATGACTCTATGAAATGTTTAACTGCCAAATTCACAAGGAACTTTTCCTCCTTGGATACGTTGACTCAACCCCTGAAGTCGAGGTGTTGGTGTCCCTCAGGCTTTCACCAGTGCTCACAGCATGGGATCCTGGGATCTTGGGATCATGGGATCATGGGATCATGAAGTGGGTTGGGTTGGAAGGGACTTTGAAGATCGTCCCATTCCACCCCTGCCATGGGACACCTTCCACTGTCCCAGGGGGATCCAACCCGGCCTTGGACACTTCCAGGGATCCAGGGGCAGCCACAGCTTCTCTGGGAATTCTCTCCCAGCCCCTCCCCACCTTCACAGTTGGGAATTCCTTCCCAAAATCCCATCTAAACCAACTCTTCGCCATTCCCTGTGTCCTGTCCCTCCAGCCCTTGGAAATAGTCTCTCTCCAGGTTTCCTGGGGCTCCTCCAGCTCCTGCAAGGCCACAAGGAGGTCACCCCAAAGCTTCTCCTCTCCAGGCTCAACAATCCCAGCTCTCCCAGCCTTTCCTCCCAGCAGAGCTGCTCCATCCCTCGGATCCTCCTGCTTCCTCCTCTGGACTCTCTCCAGCAGCTCCATGTCCTCCCTGGGCTGGATCCCAGGGCTGGAATCAGAGCAGCAGTTCTGGGCAAACACTGTCCTGGGTCCCTGAAGCCAAACAACCCTTTTGGCAGAAACCTGTGTCCTAATTTTAAAAAGCTCATAATCCCTTCTCCACTTCTCCCATCTCAGTCACACAGCACAGAAATGCTCTAAATTAAACATTCTACAGACAAACAAGGACACAGCCCTGCCAGTGCCATTTAATGTCATTAAAACAACAAAAAAAAAAAAGTTAATTGAATGACAATTGCTGAATTTAATAGATGTGCATCTTCACTTGCAGGAGGCTGGAGTTACCTTGTGTCCCACGGAAAGGTTGCACTTTAACTCTGGAGTTGTCATTGGAGGACTCCAATATTGGGATTTCATTAACAAGATTTATAGGAGTATTCAGTGATTATGATTGTTTCCATTCTATAGCCAGAGAATATTTTCTATATTTTATGATTAAAGTCAAGTTTCTTCTTAAATTCCAAAGCTGAGCTTAATGACAAATCAAGACTGAATTATTGCAACACTAATTCCTTTGTCCTGAGCCTGACAAACAGAAATTAAATTAATCCTAATTTCAAAATGCCAAATTCTGATGGTTTTACACAGTTTAAAGAGCGCTTTCCTCAGCAAGTCCAACTAATTTTCAGTGGAAAATGTTTTTTGAGGAACATTCAGAGAAGTCAACCCAACTCCCTGCAAGCAACACATCCTACATTCCAGAGTATCCATTGGGTCCTGCCAGTGTGGTGTTCCTGGGGAGGGAAGGGAGGTGCAGCACAGGAGAAATCGGCCCCAGATTGGTGCAATTTGGGAATTAAAACTTGGACCTGTCCTGGAAAGCTGTGGACATCCTTAGAAAACAACTTGCCTTTGGTTGCCATTGACACTGTATTTTGTCCAGGCAAATTTATCATCCTGTTTTCAGATTCCATGATTTCCATTCTCATAAACTGAATTCAGCTCCTTCTACTTCAAGACTTCTGTTCATAATTGGGAAGGATTTCTGACTCCTTCTGGAGGGCTTTTGAAGAATTTATAACCCTGCTCACAACAAGTATTTTACAATTTTCTTCATCTTTCGTGTGCTAAAATCAATGGAATTTCTTCCTCCGTATGAGGAGCAGCTGAGGGAGCTGGGGGGGCTCAGCCTGGAAAAAAAAGAGGCTCAGGGGGCACCTGGAATTCTCTGCAATCCCTGCCAGGAGGGGGGAGTGAGGTGGGAATTGGGCTCTGCTCCCAGGGAACAAGGGCCAGGAGGAGAGGGAACGGCCTCAGGCTGGGCCAGGGGAGGCTCAGCTTGGCCAGGAGGAGGAATTTGGGCCTGGAAAGGGGGGGGAGGCCTTGGCAGGGGCTGCCCAGGGAGGGTTGCAGTGCCCATCCCTGGGGGTAGAGCTGGATAAAGTTTTTACATCAAAAAATGATCCCACGTCTCCTATAACTCTTCCCTGCTGGTTCCTGGGTCCTGATTCCTGAGGAAGAAGTTCTAAATTATTTACTTCTTTCCTTTCCTCTCTCTTCTCTTGGGCTCTGTCACCACAGCAAAAATACTGAGGGTAGTGACAAGTACAATATCAATAAACATAATAATAATTGATTTCTGGGAGATGAAAAATCTGAAATTAGTGGCAATTTCTCCCAAGAGCGTTGTCTGATTAATTTAATGTTCATCTAAGTCTAAGTCATTCTAATACTTCTCTACTCAGCAAAGCTTTAGGATGTATCTGTGGCCCAAGGACCAAAAGAAAGTGAAGGATTATTGCATAGTCCAGTGGTTTTTCAACTTTTCAAGCAAAATAAAAAATAGAGTCTTTTGGAGATGCTAAAAATTATGAGTGTACCTTATTATTTTAACTCCAAAATTTATTTCTGAATAAAGATTTGACAGTGTCTGACGGGAGGGGGAGTAGAAAACATTGTAGAAATCATCTCATGGCAGCCACTCCTGTCTTTGAATAATTATTTGAAAGCATGAGCTGGTCTCCAAGAGCATGTGAGGGGTGAAGGTGAAGGATGAACTCGGCCTGGGATATTTTGTGATGTGCAAAGGAGTGTTTTCAAGATGATCAGGGTGACTGAAAGCCTGGGAAATGAGGGCAGGTTTGAGAGCTCAGCTTTGTCATTCAGGACAGAGGGGGAAAAAATCGGGTGTTAATGACCAAAGTCGGCACAAAAAGAGAAAGTGTGAACCAGCAAAGGTTGAGTTGCAGCAAAGAAGCTCAGCAAGTTCCTACAAGTCACTGCAGGAGCAGTGGGAGGGGGTGGATGTGCCATGGAATGTGACACAATTCCCTGGGCTGGATCATCAGGATCAGCATCTTTTCAGGGGAACAACTCAAGTTTTCCATGTTTCCTCTTAAACCACCCTGTGTTTCAATGGTGTTGCATTTTGATTAAAATGTGGACAGAAATCTCCACATCCCAGTCCCCCTCTGCAGACAAAATCCAACCTCGGGAGACAAGGAAAGATCCTGTGACTTCCAGAAATCCCTGGGAGCCAGAGAAGTTTCCTGAGCAGCCCCTCCAAGCCATTAGTGAGTCAGACACCACCAGAATTGTTCATTACTGAGGGAGACAGCATTCCTATTGTTTAGGCAATGGCATCCTTCATCAGGCCTTAATAATATCTAAATTGCAGCCTCCTTAGTGGGCTTCCTCCTCTCAGAAAGGAGGAAGAAATCCTGCACTACAGGAACTGGAGTTAACTGCCTGATTCTTTGCACCCAGTGTGGTTTGAGAGAGGAAATAAAGAGCATTTAGAGTGACTGAATCACATCAGATCTTCCAGACATCCTCATTAAGCTGTTCTAATTAGGGTTGTGTTGTTTTCTTCATTTTCTCTCAATAGTGTTAGCTGGCAAAGAGTGATGCCTTTAGCCCTCTAATAAATTAATTATTAATGGCGGAGTTAATAATTCATGTTAATTGGTACTGTGAGCTACTTTCCCCAACAAATGTGAGCAAAGGTCAAAACTTGTTAACAGCAGAGGTGAATTCTATTTTTAAGTTTTCTTCTCAAAATCTATCTGCAAAATCAATCTATGGCCTGCAAAATTAACTGTATTTCAAAAGACAGGCACACACTGAGGGTGAAGGGGTGGTCCCTTCAGTTGCTTTCCAAGTCCCATTAACTGGGCATTTGCACTGCCTTTCTCATGTCCAGATTCACAGAGAATTCAGAATTACCCACCAGAAATTATCTCACATGTTGCCACAGTTGGAAAGGCTGAGAGGGGAACGATGAACAAAAAAAGGAGGATGAGAAAATGTCCATTAGGGATGGTGTTTTAATTCCATGTGGGAAGTGCATTACAGCACAGAGTATCCCTGGAACAGAACCTGGTCAATCAGCACCTTAATTGGAAAGTTTACCTTAGAGAAAGATCAAATAATTCCCTAGAATTCCTCCTGGGTGCTCAGATAAGACGGATTCACCACTCACTCCCAGGATGAGGTGCAGTGCTTTGATCACCCAATTCCATGTGAGTGCCTGTCCCAGCCCCGTGCCCTTCATCTGGAATATTAGAGCTGGAATCTGCTTTTCATTTGATGGGATGTTTGAACAAGACCATGTGCTGTCACATGTGTTTAGCAACCCAAGGTTTTCCCATGTAAAGAATTAAATCCACGGTCTCTCTTCAAGGACCAGCAGGAAATGATGGGTTTGTTTGTGTTTTGTTTGCAAAGCAGACATTCAAAAAAGGCAGAGTGTGGAAAGATATGTGTAGATTTTGGGAACAGCTTGAAAGGACTCAGCAAAATATGCTTTTAATAAAAATAATCAGCTTTTCTTAATGGTTGTAACGATCTATTGTAAGTAACTTGAACAGCACAAGGCTTTCACTGTGCTCATTAGAACTTGGCAACTCAATTTTTGGCCTTAAAACATGAAAATGAGATGGGATTTCATCCAACATCCACTGTCATCAGTGGGAGTTCTTCCACTGACTTCTGTGGGCACTGGATCCAGCCCCTGCTCTGCAGGACATTTTCTTTCTGGGAAGAAAAAAATCCCCTTGCAAAGCTTTTCCTTTATGACATGGCCAATGTATGTTTACTCTTTTCTCCTTATTTTGGAAAATTGAGCTGGTGTTTCATAAAGAGAAGAAAGTACAGCTCAGGCAAAAACAGGCAGAGTTTTATAACACTTTGTTCTATTAACAGGAACTGTTAAAAACTCTGGTGGGAACATCTCACATCCTCTGACTCGTGTCAGGGTTTTCACTGGAAGTGCATCCAGTTTCCATAACATAACTGAAGTAAAATTAGACAAATAAGGGGGAAAATAGCAAGTCCACGTGGATATTCCAGTGCTGCCATTGTGGAATTAAAATATGTCAAAAGAAGCTCCTGTTTCACTTGCTGGTGCTCAAGGAACAAAGATTCTTCCTCACTTCTCCCAGCTGGGAATGTAAAGCTTGAAAATACAACGTGGGACTGTTGGGTTTTGATTCCAGTGACAAGGATTCATCCCTGTGGCCAGTGAATAACAGGGACAATCTGTGCTCTTCCTGCTGTGTGGAAGATTCCCAGATTTCATGCAGGAAGGTGATGGGATTTCCTGAGTTCCTTGGTATTCCAGCTGTCCTTGTTCTGCCACGACCTCAAACAAGGAGCTGCTTCTCCTCTGGGGTTGTTTGTGCTGTGCCTCCCTCGTTCTGGGTGTCCTGTTCAGGTGACATCTCCATCACAAGTGACAGCAATTCCAGAGGATAATCCATAGGAATTTCTGCAGAAGCCTCATTTGTCAAGTTCTCCCACTCGTATCACAGATTCAGGGAATGGGTTGGGTTGGAAGGACCTTGAAGATCATCCAGTGCCACCCCTGCCATGGGCAGGGACACCTTCCACTGGCCCAGGGATCCAACCTGGCCTTGGACACTTCCAGGGATCCAGGGGCAGCCACAGCTTCTCTGGGAATTCTCTCCCAGCCCCTCCCCCCCCTCCCAGCCAGCAATTCCTTCCCAATCTCCCAGCTCTCCCTGCCCTCTGGCAGTGGGAAGCCATTCCCTGTGTCCTGTCCCTCCAGCCCTTGGGAATAGTCTCTCTCCAGGTTTCCTGGGGCTCCTCCAGCTCCTGCAAGGCCACAAGGAGGTCACCCCAAAGCTTCTCCTCTCCAGGCTCAACATTCCCAGCTCTCCCAGCCTTTCCTCCCAGCAGAGCTGCTCCATCCCTCGGATCCTCCTGGTTCCTCCTCTGGACTCTCTCCAGCAGCTCCATGTCCTCCCTGGGCTGGATCCCAGGGCTGGATGCACATTCCAGGTGGGGTCTCACACGAGGGGGCACAAAAAATTCCACTTGCCCTCCTGTTTTTATCCCTGCACTGCTGGATGAACTTCCCTGGCTCCAGAGTGCTGGATAGCAGCTCTTCCCCCCATCCCTGCTCAGCCAGCACTGCAGAGGTTTAAACACTGAAATCTCATTCAAAGAGTGAAACAAATATCAAGTCAATAGGCTATGAAATTAAATCACCAAGGATAAGGGCAAGCACCAGGTTTTGTCTGGGGACAGTTCCTTATTTTCTTCCCAATCTCCCTTTCCACTGCAGCACAAGTGGGAAATGAAGGCTGCCATGTGCAAAGTCAAAAAATCCAAACAAAATCCTGAGCAAAACAAAATTCCACATGCTGACCCCTCACTCTGACTCTTTCCGAGCTCTCCATTCAAATAATAATTAATTAAAATGCTTCATTAAAATAAATTAAAATAAATGCTCCATTAAAATAAATGCTTTTTCTTCCTCTTCAGTCCACGCTGAGCAAAGAATTTCAACTCCAAGGAATGAAAACTCAGAAGGAAAAACCCCACAACAGACAACTTGGAAAAACACTGCAAATATTTCCAATGTGAGAGGTGACAAACACGGTTTTCCCTGTGGGATGGGGATGGGAATCACTGGTGGAGGTGCCACAGGACCCTCTGTGTCTTCTCTTGTGCATTCTCGGGTCCCCAAGGGTCATTAATGCCCAGCAAAGTGTAATTTGGAGGTGTTTCATTGGGGAGATGGGTTTTGTTCTCTGCTGCCATGGAAAGGACAGAGCTAAAAGGGACCAACATCCTGCTCCTGGCATGGGCTGCTGTTCATTTTCCTTGGCATTCCCGACCTGGGTGAAAAGCTGCTGCAGTGCAGGAAGGAAATTTTTCAAGAGATTAAACCATTATTGTTTCCTGTGTGGCTGTCTTCACTGTAAAGGAAATAAAAAAGTAGCTCTGAGGGCACTTGAAAAGAGATTTGTCTGAATAGGAAAGTTGTTGTGATTCACCCCCCTCCTCCCTCCTCAAAAAAGTCAGGATTTGGCCAATTTCCTCAGGAAAGTGGTTGATTAAGGCCCATGGATTTATCCCCAGCCTGCATATGAGATGTCATAAAGGTGATTAATGGTGAACCCTCCACCATAGGAAGCTCAGAGTTTAGTAAAGCCATTTCCAAGGGCACGGAAAGAAAATAAGTCATTTGTATTTTTTGCCAAAACGCTTCGATGTTTAAATGCCTCTTTGTGCTCCTGGCAATTAATGCTGCTGCCTATCAAAGCCTGGGGTATTTTCTGATTTTACAGGTTTGTTTGAAAGATTGATTCAATGTGTAGCAGTGTTTGCCTAAGAGGATGTTGTGGAATTAAAAGAAAATGTTTCCACAAGAGCAGCGTTTGTTGCTCTCCCTGAAACTGAGCGTGATGTCGGAAGTTTTTTATGTCCCTTCCCAAGAAAAGCTCCACCTGGGTCTCTCCCAGGAGTCAGTGCTGTTCCAGTGCAACTTGAGGAGTGTTTGGGGAGATAATTACCTGCCCTGACAAAGAAAACCTGCACTGAGCCTTCTGGAATTCACTGAAAGGTCCCAAACATGACATTTTCTCATAATTCTCTCTGACACTTCTTTTGTCCAATCCTTCTTCCCACTAATTTTGCTCCTAGTCCTCAAGATAATAATTACAGCTACAATTCTGGTGGCAAATCCAGAGTTGTGCATTATTTGTGGTGGTGGAAAGGGTGCAGATTGTCCCATTGTGGCTGTAAGAAGAAAAAAGGACCTGGAAATCAGCACAGAATCTGGGAATGAGAGGAACAATCTTCCAACTTTCACATATTCCTTTTATTTTTGACAGTGTGGTTGTCCAAAAGGGAACACCACAGAGCATAAAACCAGGCTTAGAGCCTTTTTTTTTTGCTTGTTTTCCATTTTTTTTTGGTGCTGCACTCAATCCTCTGTGCCAGCAGCCAGGGAACTCCACCTGAAGATGGAAAACACAATCCTGAGCCAGTCCTAGGGCTGAGTTTAGGGATAACAAGGCCACCACAGCTCTTCCACCATCGTGTGGAACTGAAAATGTCTTTCCAAAAACCAATCCTGCAAACAATCCTGGTGTAAATCCTTTATGCCAGGAATGGGATGGAGGAAACCAAATCCATTGGGCAACATCTTTTAATAGTGGGAAGAACAAGACGATGGTTCCCAAGGAACTGGTTCCCAACTGTATTTTTCTGGGATATTATGATCCAGTTGCCTCTTCCTTGGTGTTTTGTCCCTACCACTCCTTCTTCTTCTTCTCCCACTTCCTCATCCAGGGCTTTTCCCATCACCACTCCCATCATTCCAGTCCTTGCACCCATTTCCCTGTTTCTCCTTCCACATCCCTTAACCAACATTGAAGTTTTTCCCCCTTTTTTTCCCCCTCAGGCTCTTGCAACCCCATCTTGTCCCCTCATTTCCCTCTCATTCCCAGATTCTGTGCTGTTTTCCAGGTCCTTTTTAGTTCTTACAGCCACAATGGGACAATCTGTACCCTCTCCACCACCACAAATTATGCACAACTCTGGATTTGCCACCAGAATTATATCTGTAATTATTATCTTGCCTGTGTGTGGGTATTGTGGGCACCAGGATGTTTTTAACACAGATTTCGTTCACTGAAAATTATCATTTAAATGATCACAATTATCAACTGTGAATTCTCATCCACAATTCATTGCACAGAGAAATTACTACTTGAGGCAACAAGTTTTCAAAGTAAAATGAAAAAAAGAAGGGTTTATTCTACACATTTCTGGTCTTTTGCCCATCTGTTGAAAAAATGGTGAATTTTAAGAGAAAACTGCCCAAAATATTTTATTGGAAAACACACATTCCAGTGTAGCTGAGATGATCAGAGGGATGGAGCACTTCTCATGTGGAGCCAGGCTGGAAGAGCTGGGAATGTTCACCTGGAGAAGAGAAGAATCCAGGGAGACCTTAGAGCCCCTTCCAGTGCCTAAAGGGGCTTAAAAAAGGGAGGGAGAGGGATTTTTTTGGACAAGCACAGAGTGACAGGATAAGGGGGGATGGTTTTAAATTGAAAAGGGGCAGATTTAGATGGATATTGGGAGGAAAATCTTAACTCAAAGGGTGGGGAGGCCCTGGCAAAGGGTTGCCCAGAGTTTCTGTGGCTGCTGCATCCCTGGAATTGTTCAAGGCCAGGTTGGAGCCACCTGGGATAGTGGAATCTGTCTCTTCCAATGGCAAGGAGTTGGAATCAGCTGGTTTTTAGGGTCCCTTCTAACACAAACCATTCCATGAGTTCAAGCTCTCCAGTTATAGCAGCACTCAGAATTCATGAGGGAGATGGAAAGATCTCAGAGGGGTTTGGGTGATTTGGCTTTTTAAATGTAAAAGTCAGTGCTTTGCTTGGCTTTTCCCTTTTCTCCTGCAAATGTGCAGGGCTGGAAGGTTCCCTGCCCAAGGCAGGGGGTTGGAACTGGATGATCTTAAAGGTTCTTCCCAATCCCAACCATTCTGTGATCCTGGGATTCATAATGATATAATGGCATAATTCCTAATGACAGCAGGACTGGCTGCACTGGAGTCCATGGAGATTTTGGGGGAATAAAGTGTGAAAGGTATTTTTCCAGGGATAAATCACTGGGCAAAGATGGTCTTAGAGGATGCAGAGAGAAGGGATCAGCAGAGCTGCTCTCTCCCCAAAAAATGTGTGATATAAACACTACCACATGTTCCTGGGACTTTGAAATACCTGAGCTTTTAGCAAGGTCTGTGGCCTTTCAACAGCTCCAACACAGCTCCAGTTTTCTGGCTTAGAGCTCAGGACTTCCAACGTGAACTAAAAAAAGCCAGAAAATACAAAATTAAGGCTACTACAGACATTCTATTTAGAGCTCCCTGGCAGCAGAGAAGTGGAAGGGGGAGTTTTTATCTTGACCAAGGATTTCCTTCATGAAAAAAACCATTCTCTTTGTCCAGGATGGCTCGTGGTCACACAAAGGGATTTGGGATCACCAGGGTGTTGCTGCCCAGGCAGGAGGAGGATTTGCTGCTTTCAAACCACTTGATGTCTGACAACAGCCATGACACTGAACTGAGAGAGGGAAAAGGTTGTGTAGTTCATATTTCCCTGCAGGGAAATGTCATCACCACCCACTAAGCAAATAAAGATCATAACAGAGGAGGCACAAACAAACTGAGTTCTCAGCCTTTGCTGTTTGCACTCAGGGTTGTGACAGGAGCACAAATGGGAAGTTGTTTTTCCTGCCCACGGGCGTTTTTTAGGAGGCAAAAAGAGCCCAGACTTCCCAGTGGGAAGAGGGTGTTCCACCAAAAAAGCTGGAAGCCAATCACTCATGGCACAGGCTTGGGATGGGGGCAGTGGGAGTTTAGTTAAACCTCAAAGAGTCACAGAATCCTCAGGGTGGGAAGAGACCTTTGGGATCATTCAGTGCCACCAGCAGGATCCCCCCAATCCATGTCCCCAAGGGCCACATCCAGACACCTCTGGGACACTTGCAGACCCTGGGACTCCACCACCTCCTGAATTATCAGCTCTGACAAACCCAGTTTAGGTCCAGCCTAGAGCTCAGGAATTTTTATAAGTGTTTTCCTGAAGTTGGTCCATTCTCTCTAAAAAAAATCTGATTTTAATACCTGGACATGTTTCCTTGAGACCTTTTCTACCAATTTCTGTTCTAGAAATTGTGTGGTTGTAGAAACACACACAAGAGTGATTTCCTGGCACTTGGTTTCTTTGGAACAACACGAAGCCTTGAGGCCAAATCCTGCAAACAAAGGGAGTATTCCCATTGTTTTCTGCAGTCTGGTTGGGGATGAGTGACCGAAATAGCAGCACTGAGCACTCCAATATATGTGAAAATAGAGAAATAGCTATATTTAGCTTTTCCAGGATAACCTACTGACCAATTTCAGCACGTGGAAAAATCTCCACGATTCAGCCCTCACGTAATAAATCCACTCTTTTTTAATATATTAGTAGGAATTCTATAAATGCATAACAGATGTTATGACCCTGCAAAAGATTGAAGTCTAAGGAGCTGCCAGTGGTAACCTATTTTTGTGTAGTACATGCAAAATTTGCTACAATTCAGATATTCTGTGAGTAAATCCTCCCTGGAAAATAAGAGAGGACTGGAAACCTTTTGGCATTCAAGATTAACACATTATAAAGGGGTTCTGAATCCAAACTATCTGATTTTCCTAGATTTCATGTTCATAAACATGAAAAAACCTAGTTTTAACTACCCCAAAACTAGTTCTAGTTTCTCCCCAGCCCTGTGTTGTCACAAAGATTTTGGTTAAATCTGTCTCAGCCTTGTTGAAAATACTACAGAATTATTCAGGCCAAAGAAACAGATAAAAACCACTTTTTTCGAGCTCAGAGGCAGATGGAAATAATTAGAAGGAAAATACAAAGAGAGATCATGTCAAATGTGAAGTTTGCCTTCTCTTCTTGATCATCTGATTGGATTTTATAGTTGACAGACACCTGAGACGGTACAGGAAAGAAGAATTCATTCCCATTTTTCAGGCACTTGCCTGGTATTTACCACCTGTTTCAGCAACAAGATAAAAAAATCAGCCAAATTTGCTCAAGGGCAAGAGAAAAGGAGTGAAAAAAGTTGTAATTTGGTGGTTTCCCTCAGTTCAGGATGAAGGAGAAGAGAGTGGGTGTTTTTTTATATTTCTCTATCAGGGAAGTGTGTTGGGTAACCAGCACAGGGCACCCTTGGAACATCTGGAACAGCACAAAATTCCCACTGGGAATGGAAGCTCTGGGCACAAATATTCCAGGGACAGCAGGTCTGTTCCACCTGCCACAAGCACAAAACCAGGAGAGGCTGAGACATTCCTGAGGGGTGGGATGAGAGATGTGATGTGTGCCAGGGATTTTGGGAATTCTTTGGGAATTGTTGGGATGTGATTTGTGCCGACACAAAGAATCCTCCCCTGGGCACTGAACAGAGGGAGCAGCTCATGGCAGGAAGCTGGGAATGGTTCATTAGCACATCCAAGAATGTTTCCACAGAATCCCAGGATCATCAGGGTTGGGGGAGACCTTTGGGATCATCCAGTGCCACCTCACCCAGCACCCCAAGGGCCACTTCCAGACACCTCTGGGACACTTCCACACACTGGGACTCCACCACCTCCCCGGGACACTCATTCCAAGGCCTGACCACTCTGGCAGGGAAAAGTTCTTTTCCAATATCTCCCATTTTGTTGCAGAGAGTTCATTAACCCTGATTCTATTTCACAGCCCAACATTCACCTGTTGCTTTCCATGCAAAGAAAAGCTGGAGACATTTTTCAGGAACACCTGCCTAATTTGCAGCAGGTCCTCTGAGTTTGACAAGCAGATGGTCTCCAGCTTTGTACCTGCTCTTGGCTCCTTTGCCTTCTTTGCCAGTCCCATATGGAACCATTTTCTCCAAAGTTTCTCTCTTTTCCTGCTCATTCAACCCAAATAACTGAATACCTGTGACTTGTGGTGTATCCCGGGCCAATTCCCAGTTTTCCTGCTCTGGTTGTGTGATGAGGATCTTCCTTTTTCCTTCTTTCCTCTCTTGTAATTCCCTGGGGGTTGTGCTCACTGGAACTGCTGTGTTGTCCTTTGCTCCTTCCTGGGAATGTTGCCTGGAGCTGTGGAATCATCACAGACTGAGAGATAAAAGGATAGAAATATTAATATTCTTAATTCTACGACTCATTTGAGCCCAACAAATGGGGGGTAAGTTGTGTTGGTGAAGTCTCTCATGGATGGCCACACAAAGGCAGCTTTCAGATCAAATCGATTTCAACTCATTTTGATCAATCTCAATTAATTTCCATCCATTGCAATTCATTCCCTTTCATTCCAATCCATTCCAAGCCATGGAATTCACTCCAACCCACCCCGGTGCCTCACTCGGGGCTCACACAAAGTTGGGTTGACCAACCTCCCACCAAACCCCTGAGGTTTTATTAAAGAAATAATATTTAATACTATGAAATATTAACAATATTTAAGGCACAAGGGCACAAACCCAGAGCCCATTGTCAAATCCAACTGCTCTGAGCTGCTTTTTCCTTGGAAGGACTGAATCCATCGATCCCTTCCCAATTAGGCACGGACTACATTTCATCCCTGACTTCGTTTCCGAAGAGTGATTGTTCTTTCAGGAACACACAAAGCAAGATTCCCAAACCCAGCTGATTTTATTAAGCTCAATTATTAAATTTTCCCTGACATTTGCTGTTCATATCTGCTGGGAAACATTTCTACCTCCATATTTTTGGAGTTCACGTGGAGTTTAACAATATGAATTTCTTATCAGTGAGGACTCTGTTCACTGGGGGAAGCTGAGTATATGAAGAATTAACAGTTATCAAATTCCAGAGGGAAGACAATTCCTGTTGGAACCTGTTGCCAACTGTCAGCCTTCCATGTGAGATATGAATTTCCCTTTGCTGGCCATCAGCTGCAGCCAGGCTCCTAAAATCCATTTCCTCAGCACACAGCAAGCCCTGGATCCCAGATCCCTGTAATCAAAAAGGATATTTTCATTTCTTTCTGTGAAAATGGGGTTCTGGCTTTTATATCTGTTGATAATTTTAATTTTTAGACAGCAAAAGAACTAATTAGCTGCCACCTCTGTGTTTCAAATATTGGGATCTTCGTTGAAATACCATTTTCTTTTCTTCTTTGTAATTTCTTTTTTTCAATAAAAAGCCACGATTTTCCAGGAAAAAGGGAAAAAATAGGCAGACAGCTGATTCTCATTAAAGACTTTTCATTAAAAAAAAAAATTGTTCATCAGAAGAAAAAGTTCTCCATAAAAAAATAGTCCAATGGAAAAAAATTCTTTGCCAGCCCAAATATTTTCCCATTTTAAACAACTGGTGTTTGACTTATTCCTCTGGGGATCCCCAGCATAAATTTAACTGTTTCATTGCCCTGTTGGAATATCAAGGATTTTTTTCCAAGATAACCAAGTCCTGACCACTTTAAACCCAGCCCAAGGTGCTGAATAATTTTCTGTCATTCTTAACACTTAAGTTGGAGAAAGAAGCAAAATTTACCAAGCAGCACCTCCTAAAAATAGATGGATGGATGGATGGATGGATGGATGGATGGATGGATGGATGGATGGAAAAATAAATAAATAAACTATTTTTCTGTGTCATTCCAATGAGAAACAACCACAGATCCATGATAATTGCAAGGAAATGCTGATTTTTTAGTAATAACTGCTGTGAATTCCTGGACTTCAGCAATGATCTATCAGACTCCATAATTCCATAATGGAATAGGGAGTGGCTGTCACACCATTCCAAGGAATTGTGGTGCTAAAAAAATGAGAATAAAGCTCTGGACAACCAAAACTCCTGAATTTTCCTTTTGTAGGGAGGATTTCAAGGAGTTGTAAAACCAAGTTTCTCAACAGTTTAACAGGAAAATGGTGCATTTCCTCCTTATACTCTACATTGATTCTGTAAGAAGGTGAAATAAAGAGGGGGAAAAAAAAGTGAAATAAAAATGTGTCTTAAAAATAATAATTGAGTTGCACTGAGAAAAAAACCTGATGCAAACTTATAGTTTATATCACCCTATTTAATTTTAGGCTTCTCATTCTGCCTTAATACATCAAATTTCCTTCTTGCCCAGATGAGAAGCTTAACACCAAAGACATAAATAAAATTACTTCCTGCCTGAT
Organism: Calyptomena viridis; assembly: GCA_013390005.1. Lineage (NCBI taxonomy): Eukaryota > Metazoa > Chordata > Aves > Passeriformes > Eurylaimidae > Calyptomena > Calyptomena viridis. Next base: position 32,855 of record WEIV01011888.1, on the reverse strand, counting down.
CCTGCAAATATTCCACATGTAAATCACTCTTTGTGCAGTAATTCCTTGGTTCAGGCTCATCCCAGAAAGTTTTACATTGAAAAGAAATCAAAAAATCCAAGTAAAACCAATTCCTTTGATATACAAGTGCTACAGGTCTCACTTGGATTATTTGAGTTTATCCAGATTATTCAGGATTATTCAGATTATAAAAGGATTTCTCAATAGCACAGGAGTGGTTGGAATTTTTTCCTTAATGAATTCACATAAACACCTTCATTTAAGAACATATAAGTGTCAGGTGGACTAAACTGGGTGGTTGGATTATTTATTCCAGACCTCTTTGGACATGTTCTAATAAATTTTATTGTATGTCCCTTACCTTGCTTGCTAAAAAAAGTGTTTAATCTAAATATATGAGCTGAAAACCCATATAAAAAGGAAGGAAGAACTTTAATTCTGTCTGTGTTTTATACATCACATGTTTTTATCTTCCAATGTTCAAAAAAAGGCATTTTGAGCCAGTTGTTTCCAAAAGAAATGTTGGGTCAGGACTAAAACTGTACTGGCAGAATAACTTGGCTTTATTTTATTCCAGATAAATTGAAATAAATATATTGCAGTGCAGCTCTACACTCTCCTCCCCCATGTGGTTAATTTTGCATCTTCATTAAATAACAAAAATCAGCAAAACAACCTCCAAGAAAGTCACATTAAAACTGGTTTCAACTGAGCCCGGAAGGTTTCAAGATGGTCTGAAACATCTTTAAATGAAAACACTAAGTTTTACCTCAAGAAATTATGATATAATTGTTTTTTTTATTTTATTTTAAACTCAGATTTCTCATTTAAACCCTGGATTTTCTGCAGCTGAGAGCAACGTGGCACAGAGTGGTTTTAAAACCTGGTTTAGTCCATCTGCAGGACAGACAGAGCCCTGTCCTTAGGAAAAATAAAAGCTTGGATAAGATTTAAAAGACCTGGTCCATTAGAAAATTATATAGTAGAAAATCGGTGAGGTTTGGAAGTGTAATAATGGGATATTTAAAGGAAACTGGACTAAAGTACAGTTTAAGAAATCCCTGAATTACAAATAAATTTTGTGTATCACAACTTAAAATAAAACCCAGAGTTTTATTCTTTGAAGAACCATCATTAAAAATAATTCATGATTTTTCAGGTGGTCTTGAAACCACTTCTGCTCAGTCACTACAGTCAGATTTAATGTGTCTTTTTAGAGTTTGTTCCACAGAATTGTGTCTTTTTGTTATTTAATGAAGGTGCAAAACTAACCACAGTGGGGAAAAAATATAGAGCTGCATTAGAATACTAAAATATAAATACTAATATAATAATACTAGTTAATATTAATACTAAATACTAATACTAAATACTAATGCATTAGAATATTAAAATATTCGTTTATCTGGGAAAATTGAAGTTATTCTGTCCCAGTTTTAGGCCTGAAGTTGAAAAGATGAACAAAAAGTGTGAAATCTGGGGCTCCAAACCCAGCAAGACACAGGTTACTAAAGGGTTCCAAAAGGAATGTGACAGGAAAATATTGAGTTTCAAGGACAGCAATAAACCCAAATGACTGGGAGGTGGAAACTGCTCCATCAAGGCACCTAATGAAAAGTGAAGGGGAAGTTCAAAAATGATGGGGGTGTGATTAGGAAAAAAGGAAATTGCCTGGTGGAAATAAAGCTGGAAAGGCCATGGATTTATGGCAGGGAAGATTGAAGGGAATTGAGGATCAATCAGGCAATAAGAAAACATGACAGTGCCCTGCAAGAGGGTCCTGATTTTAAATATGTGTGTGATTTCCCATTCCCATAAAACCAGGGAGAGCCCCTTGTGTCCATCACCCACCTCTGCCATGATTTATCCACATCTTTTCTCCTGCCACTAAAATTTATCCCACCCACTGCTTTTACAATGGAATTTATCCAAGAGGAATAGCTAAAATTAATGTGGGACCTGATACATTTTTGCTTCCGTTCTATTGGCACAAAAATGAGAAGTGAAAGTCCAAAGTGTTGTTTTCAAAGAGGTGAAAATATGGTTTTTACTGAGGCAAATTTCCTCCTGAAATAGTGACAAATATGAAGCAAAAGGCAGAGCCATGAGAGATTTATTTCCATTGAAAATTGGATAAGTGAAAGCCAGGATGAGACTTCTGGGAAGAAAGAAAATGCAGATAAGTCAAGTCTCTTGTCACAATATTACACACAATGAAGGGTAAGATCTATATAAGAAACAAATGAATACTTGATTGTGGACATCTCAAAACACTGTTCAGAAATTGGATTTAAGTCGTAGATGCCAAGAAAATACAATCTCCTGGCATCTAAAAGCTGCTTTTTGCTTCAGCCCAGAGTCTACTTGATAGTTCCCTAAATACCCCAGCAGGCAATTCAGACATGTCTTTGCTTAAATGTGGTTATATAAAGGAATACAAAAATAAGTTCTGGCTTTGCTGCAAATGTGCATAATGGAAAGACAAACATTATTAAAAAGACCATCATTTTTAGAGATTAAAATAATCCCCAACAGAGAAAAAAAAAAAAGAAAAGTCTTCTGTAACTTTCCCAGTCCCCATTTATCATAGTTTTGCAAAAAGAAGCTGCAGTAATTTCATTTTTCTTGACTTCTATTAAAAAGATCAATACATATGATTCCAAAGAGTCTCGGCTCATGAAAAGATGGAGCTGCTCTGTAATCATATCTGAAAGTATTGGTTGTCATTAGCAGGAAGATTGATCTGTAAAGACAGTGAGCCCAGAGTGAAAGTACTTAAAAATTTCCATCGGGCTCCTGCAGAACAACAGTGCCCAGCAACCTTTCACCCCCCAGCTAATTAAATCCAGATAACGAATTACCATATTAGAAGGAAGAATTGCATTGGGGATATTCAATAGATGCCCACTTTAGTCAAGGAGTTCCACATCTCCTGAATAATGATTTTGTTTTGTGAGTAAAACCTAACGAGCTCCGACAGGAAAAGGTCGTTTTGCAACGTGCATTTAAATGGGACTTGTCCAAATGGGGCTGGAAAAGTCACCTGAGGGACAGGGATGGCTGGTGGCCCTGGAGGTGGGACAGGGATTGGAGATGGCCCTGGAGGTGGGACAGGGATTGGAGATGGCCCTGGAGGTGGGACAGGGATGGCTGATTGTCCTGGAGATGGGACAGGGATGGCTGGTGGCCCTGGAGATGGGACAGGGATGGCTGGTGGCCCTGGAGGTGGGACAGGGATTGGAGATGGCCCTGGAGGTGGGACAGGGATGGCTGATTGTCCTGGAGATGGGACAGGGATGGCTGGTGGCCCTGGAGATGGGACAGGGATGGCTGGTGGCCCTGGAGGTGGGACAGGGATTGGAGATGGCCCTGGAGGTGGGACAGGGATGGCTGATTGTCCTGGAGATGGGACAGGGATGGCTGGTGGCCCTGGAGATGGGACAGGGATGGCTGGTGGCCCTGGAGGTGGGACAGGGATTGGAGATGGCCCTGGAGGTGGGACAGGGATGGCTGATTGTCCTGGAGATGGGACAGGGATGGCTGGTGGCCCTGGAGATGGGACAGGGATGGCTGGTGGCCCTGGAGGTGGGACAGGGATTGGAGATGGCCCTGGAGGTGGGACAGGGATGGCTGATTGTCCTGGAGATGGGACAGGGATGGCTGGTGGCCCTGGAGATGGGACAGGGATGGCTGGTGGCCCTGGAGATGGGACAGGGATGGCTGGTGGCCCTGGAGATGGGACAGGGATGGCTGGTGGCCCTGGAGATGGGACAGGGATGGCTGGTGGCCCTGGAGATGGGACAGGGATGGCTGATGGCCCTGGAGATGGGACAGGGATGGCTGATGGCCCTGGAGATGGGACAGGGATGGCTGATGGCCCTGGAGATGGGACAGGGATGGCTGGTGGCTCTGGAGATGGGACAGGGATGGCTGGTGGCTCTGGAGATGGGACAGCAGGTCCTCAGACCCTCCTGGTTCTTCTGGGAGCAGCACGTGGGTTGGGCAAGGAAAGGGCTTTTCCTTGGAATGCGGGAGGGATTTGTGTCCTGCCAAAATTGGTGGGTTTGGATGGAGAGGAGGAACCTCCCTCTGCCCCCTCAGGTGAGACCCCACCTGGAATGTGCATCCAGCCCTGGGATCCAGCCCAGGGAGGACATGGAGCTGCTGGAGAGAGTCCAGAGGAGGAACCAGGAGGATCCGAGGGATGGAGCAGCTCTGCTGGGAGGAAAGGCTGGGAGAGCTGGGAATGTTGAGCCTGGAGAGGAGAAGCTTTGGGGTGACCTCATTGTGGCCTTGCAGGAGCTGGAGGAGCCCCAGGAAACCTGGAGAGAGACTATTTCCAAGGGCTGGAGGGACAGGACCCAGGGAATGGCTTCCCACTGCCAGAGGGCAGGGAGAGCTGGGAGATTGGGAAGGAATTCCTGGCTGGGAGGGTGGGGAGGGACTGGGAGAGAATTCCCAGAGAAGCTGTGGCTGCCCCTGGATCCCTGGAAGTGTCCAAGGCCAGGTTGGATCCCTGGGACAGTGGAAGGTGTCCCTGCCCATGGCAGGGGTGGCACTGGATGGGATTTAAGGTCCCTCCCAACCCAACCCATTCTGGGATTCTCTGATTCTCTGGCACGTGAAGGGGAACACTCTGCACCCCTCGTTCTTCCCAATCCATGAGTCATCTTGGATAACAATGGAAAGAGAAGAGTTTCAGGAATATTGGGCAGAAGGAAGAGTCAAACACAAATATTTCATCTTTATGACAACGCTCTTGCAGCAGGAACATTGCACACAATAAGGGCCCAGAGGATCCCAATCCATCCCAATTTCCAGAAGGTGTCCCATGCTCTGGGAAAGGCCCTGGCTTCCAGAACATTCCCTGCTGACTGGGGAAGGAAAAAGTACCTTCCTCCAGGTTTATCTCCCTCTAAGTGTTTCTTCCCAACTTTTCCAAGGCCAAGAGATCTTCAAGATCCCAAGTAGTTTCTCCAGGATCTCTTCAGGGCCTGGAAGGAAACCAAGTTGGAAACTGAAAACCGCCAAAAATACAATAAATTCTGAGATATTTTGACCTTTGGCTTCCATCAAAACCCTTGAAACAAGAGTTTTAGTCAAGACCAACAACTTCAGAGCATTATCAGTGTCGTCTGGGCAAGGTAAAGGTCTTACAAGATGAGGGAGAGAACTGGGAAGACAAGAGAAAAATTTGACTTTTCCAAGTGGTGAAATGTCAGAGGGAAAGGAAAATGAAACAAAAAAACAGGGGGAAAAATACAAAAATAAAAGGAAATTCTGGAAAGAGGAAGGAAGTGACAATATCTTGGGAGCTGCCTTAATTTGGGATGTTAATTAGTCGAGGAAGAGCAGGGGTTTGTGTCTTTCTCTGTAGGATTTAAGGCAGAAAGTCTGGGAAGAAAGGGAATATAATAAAGGAAAAAATCTCCCTTTAGGAATGGAGGAGAGCACAGGAACTGGACACCTGAAATGTATTTGTGAGCCCAGGTGAAAAAAATATACAGAAAGGAACATCACATTTCCCTTGGCACCCAAATAATGCCAAAATCATGTTTTTAAAAGCTTTCTGTGACTGTTCCATGAAAGCAATAAACACAGAAAATGGAGTGTAATTTGGAGTATCCACATGGTTGGTAAATCTGGGAAGGATATTCCCAACATTTTTAATGAAAACACTGTAACACAAGAAAAGCTATTTTTTGCTGCTTCAAAATAAAATAATGCAGGAGAGTCTGTTTTGATGGAAATGCCATAAGGTAAGGAATGCTCAGTTTCCTGGTTTTTCCTGAAAAATTGCCAGAGAAAAGGTGTTTTCTTCTGTAATTCCACAGAGGAAAAATGAATCTGGAAAGGCATTATTATTCCTTCAAACCCCAGAATTACATCTGCCTTCTAAAATGTGGTTAAAATTAGATTTTGTGGTATTATTTTGCCTCCACCAAAAATTCATCTCAAATCCATCTGACAGGAGATCGTGGCTTCACCTTCTAACCTTCCATTACCTCCAAATCCCACCACACCAGCAAGAAAAAATACAGTTTGGGTTCAAAAACTAATTCAAGTTGGTTTGTCACAGCAAAAAAACCACCTTTCCTGCCATTCCAAAGTGGAACAGATGTGGAAAAACTGGGATGCAAAATTAATTCTGATTGAAATCAGTGTCAGCTGATTGTCACATTCCAGGATAGTTTTATTCCATGTTTTTGGTTCTTGATGGAATATTTTGGAGCCACAGGGATGGTCCTTGTGTTGTGCTGAGATGTTCAGAGTTGATAAGGTTGATAATTGTGTTTATCATGGGGGTGGTGTGAGATTAATGAGCTCCTAAATTATTCATTTCCTTGCTCCTGAGTGCTTGTGTTTTGTAAATTATGCAATGGAGTCTTAACTGGCTTTTCAGACAAATAAAGGCAGTTTTGGCACCTCTTTGGGGCTTAAATTGTGTCTTAAAATCCGGTCTTTCCGCTCCTCCTAAAACACAAAGATGCAAAAGAAGCCAACAAGCTTTAAGGGATGTAATTCCCACTTTGGCCCATTCAGGAATTGCCAATTTAAATCCACAAGGATTCAAGAGCACCAACATCCTACCTTCACACAACCACCAATTTCTCTCCTAAAAAAGGAAAAGATTCATGGAGAGTTCACCCAACCACCAGTTTCTTTCCTAAAATATTCAGGGACAGTTTTAAAACATTTAAAAATGCTGAGAAAAGTTGCATTTTGTTTCTTTGTCTCGAGAGGGTGGAACTTGCCCTGTGCCACCAGGAGCTGGGAATTGGGGCTGTTCTGGGTAATCCCTTTGTCTCCTAATTTGGATGGAGATTTGCATCCCCCAGGCAAAGTCCAGGCAATTGCTGAAGAGAAAATTGCCCTGAAAACATTTTTCTTTTCCTAAAGCGAGCTCAGGGAGGCACATTTATTTAATAAAATGGAAAATCAATATAATTTTAATTTTAAGAAGTCAGAGGCAATGCCAAGCTGTCCTTTAAGGAAGCTTGATAAGAATTCATGACCCTTTTTTTTTTCCCTTTGGTAAGAAAAATAAAATTAAACCCAACATTGATTTAATGATTCTCCTCCAACTTTGTTTAGAGCCTGGAAGTTTTGTTCATCACTGTGACTTCAGTATCTCCATTTTATTTCTGCTTGATCATCATGAATTTACTGGTGAAGGCAGCAGAGCTGGAATTTGTATGGAACTCTTTCCTCCCTGGAAATTTAGGGATTAAATCATTGTTGCAGATGCTGGTGACAAAAATAGGGAATATGTTTACATGGCTTGGTGCATAAAATCTGGATTTTATGGGACACTGGGATTTCAAGTGTCTTGTGGGGCATGAAAAGGGAGGATGCCAAGGAATTTTGCCCTTTGGGATGGAAATGCCTTTAAATGTCTGGGATTTCTCTGAGGGAAAGCCATGGCTGACCCTCTTATTAGTGGATTTTTTTAGCAGGATTAAAATCAACCAAACTGATTTTATTTTGTTGATATATTGAAACACACAGTGGGAATTCTCCCACTCCAATAAAACCAGGATCAGGCCTTAATGTGTCAGATCAAAGAAGTCAACAATAAAGTGGGACCATAAAGGCCCCACAGATTTCAGAGGCAGAAAGAGACTCCAAGAGACATCTTTGATTGTGATAACAAGTGAAATCCATGGAGGACTCATGAAAATTCCAGGAAATTTTTAGCCTGGAGAGGAGAAGCTTTGGGGTGACCTCCTTGTGGCCTTGCAGGAGCTGGAGGAGCCCCAGGAAACCTGGAGAGAGACTATTTCCAAGGGCTGGAGGGACAGGACACAGGGAATGGCTTCCCACTGCCAGAGGGCAGGGAGAGCTGGGAGATTGGGAAGGAATTCCTGGCTGGGAGGGTGGGGAGGGGCTGGGAGAGAATTCCCAGAGAAGCTGTGGCTGCCCCTGGATCCCTGGAAGTGTCCAAGGCCAGGTTGGATCCCCTGGGATAATGGAAGGGGTCCCTGCCCATCCAGGGGGTGGGACTGGATGAGCTTTAAGGTCCCTCCACCCCAAACCATTCCATGATTCCATGAAATCTCTGCAGCTGGAAAACCCACCTCATCTTCCTTCCCGAATCCAGTATTTTCAAACAGGCAGAACAACATGTATTGACCGAAAATGAGATTTCTGGGTAGAAAATGTAGCCTAAATCTTGAAATAACGTGTGTTTGTGTGTGTAGGCCATGGTGTAACCTCTGAGGACACGACCAGCTCTGGTTTTGTTTAATATTTAATTGTTAATTGTTTATTTTCCTCTGTCTACTTCGCCAGGCCACAAAGTTTGGAAGGTTGGTGCAGTGACCTCCCAGACTCAGCTTCTCTTTCAAGTAGTGCCAAGGTCAGGCTGCCATTGCTCCAGCCTGGAATGACCTAAGGAAATCCTGATGAACTTCCCAGGGTTTGGAGCAGTCTGTTTCCAAATCCAGCAAGCAAAGGAACAGATGAAACCATAAAATGCACAATCTCAAAAGTGCTTTTTGTGAGCAGCGCTCTTTCCACGTGTGGAGGTTGGAGTTTTAGAAATGTGACATAAATGACATGAATAATTTCCTTTCTCACATAAGGGAGAGAAGATTAATGAAGTTTAAGTACATTGAACTGGGGTTTTTTATTTTTGAGTGTCAAATTAAGGGTTTTCTGCCTCCTGATAAACTCCCCCTCAGAAGGGAAGTTTGACTGGTTTCCAAGGGCCTGTTTGTGACAGAAGAAACTTTTCTACCAGTCCTTGAAATATGTTATTTATATTCACTTGAATCTGGAGGGAGGGGAGGTAGAGACCTAAAAGGAAATTACCTTCTGTGATATTCCCTAAAAAGTGACAGTCTGCTGATTATAACAGTCAGGAGAGTGAGAGAATCATGGAATCATGGAATGGTTGGGTTGGAAGGGACCTTAAAGAGATGGAGCAGCCACACCTTCTCTGGGCACCCTGTGCCACCCTCCCAGCCAGGAATTCCTTCCCAATATCCCATTTAACCCTCCTTTCCTTCAGCTTAAAGCCATTCCCTGTGTCCTGTCCCTCCAGCCCTTGGAAATAGTCTCTTTCCATGTTTCCTGGGGCTCCTCCAGCTCCTGGAAGGCCACAATGAGGTCACCCCAAAACCTTCTCTTCTCCAGGTTGATCAATCCAAATTCTCTCCACAACATTTTTGCTCTAAAAAGTGAGGAAGCAGAGCCATAATTCCTCTCCTCCAGTCCCACCACCACAATTAACCTATTCTTATGAAAAAAAAAGAGATTATTTTCTGACCAGCATTTCTGTGCTCAACTGATTATGAAATACTATTTATTGGGCTCAGCATTTTTCCTGAGGTGGTGGAAATGTGTTGGAGGGAAACATTTTCAGGAGTTGGGTGTTAAAATTAGACACAGGACTGAGTCTTTAATCTACCTGACACACAAATATTAATCTTCTCTCCTTACTGAGACAGGCAGCACCTTTTCCTCCTGGGATTGTTCATACACACAAAGGCAATTCTTCTAATTAATGACTCCAAGATAAGTTATATTAAAAAAAAATTAAAAAAAATAAAAAAGCACTGCCAGAAAGCTTCCTGAAGGAAATATTCATTCCCAGAGGTTTTTTTTTTTTCTAGATTAAAAGAATTCCCTTTGTGCAGGGGATTTTAGGAATGTGGGGCAATACTTGGCAGTGAGATGCAGCAGGAAAACACCCCCCCCCATGCTGGTTGTGTGTCTCTGGGATATCCACTGGCCTTAGCTACCCATTGACTTTGAAATTTGTGGAAGCAGGCAGATTTTTGCAGCCCTTAATGTGATATAATGGCATGGATTTTAAGGCTGTCAGCCCTTTTGGTGCAATTCAATCCGGGCTGGTTAAAAGGAGCAATAGGAAATCTATGGGAGCAGTTTCCAGCTGTCAGCTCCCATTTGCCATGACAGCCCAGGATGCAGCCAGGCCTCAGGTGCTGTTGCACAGGGATGTCTCCCATGGAAAGCTGCTGGGAAAACTCTCCAGAACTCCAGCAAGAAACCTCTGGAGCCCCTGGGAGGAGGCAGCAGAGCAGAGCTGGGTTAGAGCCAGAAAACAGCTCCCACTCGTCTGTGTGAAGGGTTTTATGGAATTGGGGCTTGTGGATCCATGTTTTCCCAACACACTGGGCTGGTGGGAACAGGAGGGATTTCTGTGAAACCCCTTTATAGAATCATGGAATGGGTTGGGTTGGGAGGGACCTTAAAGAACACCCAGTGCCACCCCTGCCATGGGCAGGGACACCTTCCACTGGCCCAGGGGATCCAACCTGGCCTTGGACACTTCCAGGGATCCAGGGGCAGCCACAGCTTCTCTGGGAATTCTCTCCCAGCCCCTCCCCACCCTCCCAGCCAGGAATTCCTTCCCAATATCCCATCCAACCCTGCCCTCCTTCAGGCCATTCCCTGTGTCCTGTCCCTCCAGCCCTTGTCCCAAGTCCCTCTCCAGCTCTCCTGGAGCCCCTTTAGGCTCTGCAAGGGGCTCCAAGGTCTCCCTGGATCCTTCTCTTCTCCAGGGGAACATTCCCAGCTCTCCCAACCTGACTCCAGAGCCAAGGGGCTCCAGCCCTTGGATTTTCCTAGTGGCCTCCTCTGGGCTCCTTCCAACAGTTCCCTGTATTTCTCCTGCTCTCCCTGCCCCAGGATCACACTCCTGTGCTGGTTGTAACATTCACATCTGTTTTCACCCTCCTTCATCTCTTTTCCTTTAAATCCACCAGAGCTTTTAAAATCTGTGGATCCAGCCTCAGACAGCTCCCTAAGAATCCTGGGAACTGCTCAGGTCCCACCCTCTGATACAGGGGCCAGACACTATTTCTGACCACCCCAAGTTCTCCTGCCTTTCATGGACGTGAAGGATCAACTTCCCTACGGTTCTGCAGGAATTATTTTTCCAGAAGCACAGAACAGGGAGCACACCCCTCATTTTCCTTGCCTGAGGAATGCCATGCTGCTCTCTCCCCTCCACTTACAGCCTGTTCATTTTCCAACCAGGCTTTGGCACAGCAAATAAATAACAATACATTGAAGCAATTGAATGTCTGGGCAGTAATTCAATCAAGGCAGTTCTGCTGCCCCTCATAAACTACTTAAACTGTTTTAGTCTCAGCTTAAAACATCACCAAAGGCCCTGATTAAATTGGATTTACCTGCACAGCTTGTGTTATTCACCTCTGTGTGTGGTGAAACATTGAGGTGATGAGTAAATCTTGAAGTGATCCCAAAATAAACTGAATTGTTGTCAGGGTGGAATATCCTGACATCTATGGGAAGTTTTACCTTGGATTTTGATGAGGCCAAGCCTGAAGTCCTTCAATAGGAATATTGGAATTGCAGAGAACCCAAGATACAACATTCCTAAGGGCATGTAATAGCTTCCATTAGGCCAAGTAATTTGGGAGGGAAAAAACAAAAACAGGATAAATTTGTGGATGTACAAGGTGTCTTTTAGATCTGACAAAGTAATGAGTCAAAGTAGGTTGGACTCAATGATCTTAGGGGTCTTTTCCAACTGAAATGATTCCGGAATTCCATGATTTCAAGTAGAGAGGAAGAGCTGTGGGTGCCACAGGTTGGGATCAAAGCTCCTGCCCTCACAGGAGGAGACACCAACACCTACCCTGAACCCCCAAAGTACTAAATTTAACTTCCAAATTCTCTCTTTTGAAGGTCTAGTTCTTCTCTGAGGGTCGAGGCTGAAGCAGGAAATGTTTTCTTGGAATGAAGTGGCCATTTGGTTCCACCCACGGGAATAATTGGTGTACATGGCAAAATACCTCCCCCTTGGGTATTTGTGGAAGGACCAGCAATTTGGGCACGTTTGCTGGGAGGGGAAATTTATTTGAACTTTTTCTGAACAAAAGCAGCTGCGAGTTTGACATCCCGTGGGAATTTGATGCCTCATCCCCATTTCCGAGGATCGTTTTCATCCCGAGGTTTCTCCACCAACACAGAGGGTGGAAATGGCCCTGCCAAGGTTCCAGCACTCAAATGGTACAGATTTCCATTTGCAGTCCCATGCACATCCCAGTCCCAATTCCCAGAGCAGGAGCATGTCAGGACAAGCTGTGTTGTGGCCAGGAAGAGAAGGAAATATTTGGTTTTTCCCTCCCAGAAGAGCAGAACTCCCAGAGAGAAATAACTCAGCCATCTCAACGTGGAGATTTGGAGAGAAAACTTATGTGGCCCTTAGGATTTAACTTCTGGTCCCCCCAGACAGATGGGGGGCTCATATTTTGGGTTTTGCCAAATCTAAATTAACAAACCTGACACGTGGAACAGGCTGTTGCTCCAGGCAGGAGGACTCAGGGTTAAATTTTACCCCCAAAACACATAAACAGCACCAAAATATCCCCAGAACTCTGCTCAGAGCTTTTCCTGGGCAGTGCCTAAATCCCAACAGCTCCAAGCATTTCTCACACCAGTGGATCTAAAGGCAGAGCAAAGCATTTCTCAGGCTCTGACACACAGGATCTTCAAGATGCCTCAATATTTCTTTTTTTAGAGGAAATTCAGCAGAAAAGAAGCAGCACTGTGGCATTTTTTGATGCCCACAATGTTCAGAAAAAAACCCCACATAACAGAAAATGGAATATTGTGAGCAGCCCACATAATTACTCCTGCTAGATAACTGTATTAAAAATTAAACATAAATTATTGGAGGCATTACAGAGTTGGCAGGGGATGAAAAAGGTGCTTCATAGCACTCAAAGGTTTAGCTCAATGCCTGAAAGTTTGGCTCAATGGAAAAGAGACCAGGCTGGAGAAATGGAAAGCATTTATTGTTTGAAATATGGATTTTAATATAGCACAGCACAACCCCAAAACATCAGTCCTTTTCAACAGTGGGAAGGGAAGACGGATGTTGCAGATTAAAGCAGTTGGTGAGATGCTCTTTGGCAGGAAAGAGCAGGAGAATTAGAAAAGGAGCCTCCTTGGAGCCACTCCATGTCTTTGGAGGAGGAATCTTCACCTCTTTTTAGGGCTCCACAGAGTCCTGCCCAGGTGGAATCTTTTGGGACATTCTTTTGGGAATGCCCATCCTGCCCCTGAGGGCACCCAAGGGTCAGACAAAGAGGGAAAAACCCCGTTTTGGGGGTAAAACAAAGCTCATTTCAGCTGGAGAAGCAGATCCACAGCTGGATCCAGGCTGGATGAGGAGCTGGGAGGGAGGACCTGTTTTTCCAGGGGTTTTTACAGTTCTGTCCTTGATTTAGAAAATCTTGGAGTTTTGCAGCAGACCTTTCAGGTCAAGGGTGTTTGATGAAGGGCTGATTCCCTCCTGCACTTGGTTCTGCAGCTTTTAGCAGCTTCCAGCAGGGATTTGATTTTTCCATCACGTTTTGCAGGTTTTAAATATTCAGTAGAGTCTGATTTCCTAGAATTTCACTTCCAGCTCTGACATCAGAATTTCGAAAGTCAGTGAAAGCTGCAAATTCCTGGATGTTCCTCAGATTGAGTCTGGCCTCTGACAATAATGTAAGTCCAAGAATATTGCTGGGCAGCTCTGAGTTGTTCATTGAAATGGTAAAGGAATAATTTCTTTCCCAAAATCCCTGCTCAGCAGGAATTACAAGGAGAATTCAGACTGGGAAAGGAAAAGCAGTGGGGAGAGAAAGGGAAAAGTGTAAAGTTATTTTCCCAAACAATTAATTGAAGGATTTAAGAGGTCTCAGGGTTTCCAAGTCCTTCGATGATCAGAGTATTTAAAATGTTTGCAAATCACAAAATGTCCTTGTGCTTCTTAATAAAACAACAAATAAAATCAGGATCAAGGAATATTTAATCTTCGGTATTTTTCTGGTATTAAAAAAAAATTAGCACTTAAAATGGAGGGGGGAGAATGTAAAAACACAATTATTAAATAAATCTCTCAGTTTTATTAGCTTTCTCAGGTAAGAGTTATCTTTTTGCTTTGGGATTGCACAGTTTCCCAGTTCTCCAGAACAAAGGTAGGTAGGGAATATAATGTTGGTAACAATTCCAAAGGAGAAAATGAAATAATTTTCTACTTATAAGCAGGATAAAAATACGAGATTTTATCTCCAAACTATTAGGTTATTTTTGGTATAATTATTATTATTATTGTTCTTGTTATTAATAATAATAATAATTAATAATTACAATTATTATTGGGGTATTAATATGGGGTATGGGACAAGGAACTCCCTTGTTGCAGACATGGCATTTGTTCCTTGTCATTTGTCCTGTTACTCACAAAATGTGACTCAGAGAAAAAAAAGATGTGAAACCACAGGTCTCATCTTTCACAAAAGACCCTTCCAAAGAGGAAAGCCCAGGGAGCAGCCCCAAGGAATTTTATCCTGAGATGTGCCTTATCTGTAGAGGAAACGAGGCTGATGATGGAGCTGTGGGAAATTTGTTATAACACCAAAAATAAAACTCCTTCCTCTGCAGATGGTGCAACACTGAGACAGCAGAAATTCCTTCAGGAATTCCAGACAGGCCTCACTTGAGGGATGCCAGGGAGAAACCTCTCTGTGCTCAGCTGTGGATTTGATTACTCAAGTCTGATTTAATGGGCTAAAAACCTGACCTGTGGGCTAAAAACTTCCACGTGCTGGGGCAAGAACAGAACCAAAACCAGCCAAAATCCAAAGGGTTTCCCTTCAGCTGTGTCAGGTCCAAAGGAGGTTCTTTCTGAGATCTCCTGGTTTATAAAAACTGAACGATTCAAGGTACTTTTCCAGCCACTCTGTCCTTCTACTCATGGCAAAGATGTGGGTCTTCATCCCTTGTGTTACCAAAGTAAGACCATGGACCTCCAACACCAACAATTACTACCACCATCCTCTGAGAATATATAAAAAGTAGATCTGTGTCTCTGCTTTTAGGAATTCTGGGCTATCCTGAGCTGGGAAGGCCCCCCCCAGCAATCCCAGCCTGTTCCTCTTTCCCATCTTGTCCAGAGGGATGAGTGCTGCCACAGGATGAGCTGGAGTTTCTAAATCTATTCCCACTTCAACTCAGCACCTGGACAGGACTGCAAGAAGTGCAAAGCAAGGAGTGAGAATTAAATGAAAATGAATGGTGAGATCATAAAAAATGTATGGAGGAAGGGATCCAAGTGCAGTAATGAGGCATCACACAGAGGCAGTGGAGTACTTAGCACTAAAACCCTTTCTGCCTCCTATCTGGTTACCAACTTATCACCACGACACCCATTAGCCACTGAGAATAGTAACTAATCAGCTGTTCTGCCTCCCTTTATTTTCCTTCAGAAAAGACTTTCTTGGCTGGGCAGCCCCTCCCCACGACAACCTCAGGCACTAAATAATTCATGGGATCAGCCAGGCCTGATGTCACTTCCTCACAAGGAAGTGGGATGTGCTCCTTGTGCATGGAAAGAGAGCATGGAAAGAGGTTCAGCCTCAGATCCCAGTGAGCTGATGGTGCTGGTCATGGACAAATTACATAAAACACATGTTTTGCCTTAAAATTGATATTTCTAAGCCAGGGCAAGAGGCTGCTATATGGTTGGGGAGTGATATTATGAATTTCAGGAATTTGGGCCTGGAAAGGGGGGGGAGGCCTTGGCAGGGGCTGCCCAGGGAGGGGTGCAGTGCCCATCCCTGGGGGTGGCCAAGGAAGGATGGACGGGGCACTCAGTGCTCTGGGCTGGGGGACAAGGGGGGACTCCGCCATCCTGCAGCTCTTGTCCAACCTCATTCATCCTGGGATTCTTTTACCTTTTACACTCCAAGTGTGAAACTCCACCCAGGTCTTTCAACACATCAGTGATGGTTTCCAGCTATAAAAAGAACCTGACAGTTTGTTTCCTTCTTTGTTTTGTGGCTGAAGCCTTGAATTGCCACACTGGGACATGGGATTCAAGGCCTGTGGACACCCAGGATGTCCCACAGACTTCCCATGTGATTGGGACACATCATTTCTTCTCTCTTTCATTTCCCCATCCATAAATTGGCAGCAATAAGAGCTCTATAAATAGGTGATTACTAACTCAGAAGCAACCTGGAAAGCCAAAGAAAAAAAAATTAATGCTTAAGTTCATAGAATCATAGGATTATGGGATGGTTCAGGTTGGAAGGGACCTTAAGGATCATTCAGTCCCACCCCTGCCAAGGACAGGGACACCTTCCACTATTCCAGGGGGCTCCAAGACCATCCAACTTGGCCTTGGACTCTTCCAGAGATGAGAAATCCACAGGTTATTTGGGCAACCTGTGCCAGGGCCTTCCCACCCTCCCAGTAAAGAATTCCTTCCCAATATCCCATCTGCCCCCACCCTGTGTCAGTTCAAAGCCATTCCCTCTTTGTCCTGTCACTTTTCCTGCCACATGGAAAGAACTTTCAAAAAGGACATTTACCGTCGAAAATATTCTTCAGATGTTTCTTCTTGTGAGTTTCTGGATATTCCTAGGGGGCTGGAGGAGAGGGTGGCAGGAATTCCTGGTCTCTTTTAGGACAAACAAGTGCAGGAAGAGCAGTGCCTTCAAGGGTGACACTTCTGTTTGCTGACAAGGCAATGACCTCCATGCATAGCCCCAAAAACTGCCCAGAGGAAATGAGATCATATGCACAAATAGATGAGCTTCTAGTTCAAGCCTGAGGATGGGATTTCATCATCTTCCTCTCTTCCAAATGGAGAAGGGAGCATTTTGTATCATCCCAAGTATTACCACAGACACACTGCCACAAATTATGCTGGAGCATTCAAAACCATGGATTGAGTCACTCTGGGACATCCTCTCCCTTGAAATGTGAGGAAGTTCAGCATCTCTGGTTTCTCATGGGCCTCTGCTCCAGTTTCACCACCTCTCAAGGGGTAAAAGCAGGAGGTCTGAGGGTTAATTCAACTCCATGGTGAAAATAAGGCAGAAGTACCAAGCAGGAGCAAAGTGCAATGTGATGGTATCGTTATTTCCTGGATGGTGTTTCCACAAATAATGCCATGCAGAGAGGCTTTGGGGCACATTCCTTTGGCTCTGTGGTGTAGCAGGAATTTTGACAATGATGCAAGTGGGATTCATTGTCCAGGTTCCCTTTACACTCCATGGAACTCTGGATTTTTAAGGCCCAGTTTATCTTACCTTAAAATTCACCTTTATTAGGCATCCCAGAGCAGGAGGAATAACACCCTGACAGGGCTCCTTCTCCTCCCTGACTACAAAAGTATCTCATGGGGCTACTGATGGATTCATTCTGCATTGCAGACTCCCCCCAAGAGGTTTAAATCCCACCTTATCCAACAACCCACTCACTACAGTGGCTTCCCATTAATAAATCCATGTCCTGCTCCAGGAGCACAATGACTGGATCAAAAGGAAAAAACACACACTCTGCAAATGAAATTGAGGCTCAGATTTTGAGAATCAGTTTCACAGCTCAGTCCCCCTCACAATATGGCCCTTCAGTGCCTAAAGGGGCTTAGAAAAAGGAGGGAGAGGGATTTTTTTTATATTCCTCATCCCTGGAAGTGTCCAAGGCCAGGTTGGAGCCCCTGGGCCAGTGGAAGGTGTCCCTGCCCATGGCAGGGGTGGCACTGGATGATCTTTAAGGATCCTTTCAACCCAAACCATTCCATGATTATTTAAGAAACCACGAGCAAAACCTGTTTCTAAATCACAAGAGGAATCCAAAGGCCACCATCTCATCTTTTATCCTGAAGACCCTCATGGTTTCAGAAGAAGAAAGCAATGTGCATGAAATGATTGCAATAATCACTGTGGAAATTGAAGTTTTGATGGAAGATTGAAGGGGAAAAGTAATCCCACTGATCTCTCTGGTGATCAATGACAGGACCCAAGGGAATTTGGACAATGCTCTCAAGGACAGGGTGGGATGTTGGGGTGTCTGTGCAGGGCCAGGAATTGAACTGGATGATCCTTGTGGGTCTCTTCCAACTCAGGATGTTCTGTGACTCTAATTTAAAATCATCCCTCCAGGGAGGTTTTTGTCCAGACATAATTGGAATTCAAATTTCTAACATTAGCTGTATGAATTAACTTCTAGTACAATGACTGTTCATCCCCTAAAATTTACCCATATTGCTTCTATAACTGGGATTTGTCCATAAACATCCAGTGATATTGATAATAAGAAATAACACACAACACTATGGATAACAAGATAATAAGAAAGCACATCAAAAACTACCAACACCACGTTTGGCTCTGTCCAAACCCCAGTTTCATTCAGCAACAGACATTAAGACACCTCATTTTGCTTCATTCAGCTCATCTAATTGAATATTTCCTGGCCAAATCCAATAAACACGCTATGAACAGGACTAAACTATGGGATACCTTTCACTCTCCCAGTTGGGACCTCACAAAACTGGCAGTTTGCCACCTTTGAGCCAAATGTGACACTTCCAGCCTGGAAACAGCCTCTTGCCACATGGGTTGTGTTTGCACCTTGAAGACAAGCAATGCAAATTCATTTATTTGACTGTTATTCCCATAACACGGGATAAATCCACAAGATTATTGCCAGATCTTGCTCTCAAACTCATGACTCATCACACAGCCCTGGAAAGTTTGTAGTTTTACAGATGTAAAGACTCTTCACTCCATTTGTAAAATATTAATTCCTGGGAAAATGAAAACTTTTCAAAATCTTACCAAATTATACTTTGGAAGTGTTTGCATCTTAGGGGCACTATTTTTCCTGGCTGTGCATTTGTGGCAAACTTCCCTCAGCTGGAATGTTTCACCAAAACCAAGGAGAACAACTTTGCAGACACACAAGATATTCCCATCCCCAAGGATTTGTGTCCCTGACTTATTTAATGAGGACATGGGAAAAGCAGTGGCTGATGAGCTGAATTCTCTCAAGGCACAAGTAGAACGGGAAAAATGCTGGGAAAAGGAACCTTCAGGAGTATGAAGTCCATGCTCCAGTTCTGCCCAGGCAGGTTTTGGATTCACTGCTGAGAAATATTCCATCAGGGATCTTCCCAGGCAGGCAAATGTTCCCGAGGAAAGGAGAGCACAGAACCTTTTTTAGAGCAAATTTCAACTCCCTGTGCAAGACAATCATGATTCCAGTCTTGCTTGGTCAAGGAAGAGTGAAAAAAGACTCTAATTTAGGGCAGATA
Organism: Calyptomena viridis; assembly: GCA_013390005.1. Lineage (NCBI taxonomy): Eukaryota > Metazoa > Chordata > Aves > Passeriformes > Eurylaimidae > Calyptomena > Calyptomena viridis. Next base: position 13,762 of record WEIV01011888.1, on the reverse strand, counting down.
TCCCGAAAGAATCATGGAATGTCTAAAGTTGGGAAGGACCCATAAGGATCATCGTGTCCAGCTCCTGTTTTTATGAGTTTGTTTCTGAGCAACCAACAAACTGAGAAGAAATTGTTGGACAAAAAATCTGCAAACAATGGATAGTTTATAACAAATCATCAGTTTGCAGATATTTCATAAACCAGAGCACAGCTTTGGGCAGATGAGGAGTGTGCAGGGGAACAGAGAGGGAAGAAGGATGGAGAGTGATGGTTTTCCTGCTGAGAAGAGTCATCCACAGGAAAAGAACTGCTGTGTGAGGGGCAGTAACTCTCCCAACATCTGGAATCACCTGGAATGCTGCCTCCAGTCCTGGGATCCAGCCCAGGGAGGACATGGAGCTGCTGGAGAGAGTCCAGAGGAGGAACCAGGAGGATCCGAGGGATGGAGCAGCTCTGCTGGGAGGAAAGGCTGGGAGAGCTGGGAATGTTGAGCCTGGAGAGGAGAAGCTTTGGGGTGACCTCATTGTGGCCTTGCAGGAGCTGGAGGAGCCCCAGGAAACCTGGAGAGAGACTATTTCCAAGGGCTGGAGGGACAGGACACAGGGAATGGCTTCCCACTGCCAGAGGGCAGGGAGAGCTGGGAGATTGGGAAGGAATTCTTGGCTGGGAGGGTGGGGAGGGGCTGGGAGAGATTTCCCAGAGAAGCTGTGGCTGCCTCTGGATCCCTGGAAGTGTCCAAGGCCAGGTTGGATCCCTGGGATAATGGAAGGTGTCCCTGCCCATGGCAGGGGTGGCACTGGGGGATCTTTAAGGTCCTTCCCAACCCAAATCATTCCATGATCCCCTCATTCTGTGGGATTTTTTCTCCCTGCAGGAACACCCTGAGCTCCAGCTCCAGGCAAGGCCACATCAGGCTCCCATTGCCAACATCCCAGATCCTGCCAGGAGCTGCCCTTGGCCAAAAGCAGATGTGAGAGTGGGGGAAAGTGCAGAGTGCCCTGGATGTGGCCTTTCCAGAACCTTCCCCATCCAAAGCAGGGCAGAGACACCCACACCAGCTGAGGGACTTGACCTTTTGACAGAGAAGAAAGGGTTGACAGAAGTTCAGAACAGGCTCAGCCTTGTAAAGCTGAGCAAAGGACAAGAGGAAGTAAAGCTGAGACTCTGGAGACTTAAAAAAAAAGAGAGAAGTCCATCCAACCCTGGATACACAAGGAGCCTTGGAGGAGGAAAATTCAGAGCCTACAGAGCCCTGTTGAAGGATCCATCCATCACAAAATGGACCAGCCAGCCAAGTAGGTATTAAGTCTGAGACTTTTCTTGTGCCTGCATCTTTTTATGCCAAAAATCTCAGCTATTTAGAAAAACATGTTTTTGTGCAGAATTTTCAGACATTTCCTTTGAAAAACAGTTGCTGTTTCCTAAAGCCCCAAAAGTTCTAAAATATCTCCCCCCAAAAGCTTTATTTTTATATTTCATAGGCTCCCTCAGATCCATTTGCAGACATATTTTGTAAATTAATACGTTTAGCAGGGTGTCACAGACAAATGTTCAGCTTTTCAACCCCTCCAAAGTGACTTTGCCCTCATGATTTTAATTAGAATTAAAGTTCAGGTGGAAAACAATCTTTTGTTGCATTGCTTGATTAATTGCACTTCCCTGTGAGTCCATAAAAAATTCCAGGCTCTGGGGTGAATCCATTCTCCCCAAGAAATCCTAACCAGGCTGGTGGGACACACGACCTCTCTCACAAATTCAGAGGAGAAACATGAAGGCCACGAGAAGGGAACATGTTCCCAGCTCTGGTTCCACACATTTCATTGGTTTTCTCCTTCCCTGATTCATGTTCACATCCCAAATATCCTTCAGCTCCTTGTGTTGGCCGGATCAGGTTCGTCCCAGTGTTGGTTTAACAGGAACCAGAGATGTTCTCTATGCACAAAGGTTTTCCCAAATTATCACCAGTTTTTAGCACCACGTTGCAAAGTCAGAACCACAGAATCCATTTTTTCCTGTGAAACTCAATGAAGTGTCTTTTATTTTCTGAATTGCTCCCTCTTGCCTTCATTTCCTGGGTTGTTTGTTTTTCAGGGATGGGGGGAAGGGAATGGGAATAGGAGAAGGGAATTTGTTTCTATTTACTTGGTTTGATTTGATGATGTTTCCACAATTAATGCCCTTAAGAAATTTCTTCTTTTCTGAGGCAGAGGCAGCAAGAAAAACTGCTTAATTCCAGGAAGTCCAGGGCAAAAAAATCCAAATATTACTTCCCTTGTCTGACTGTTAGAGGAGAAAAACAGACAATGAAGCACCAAAGTACAGGAAAATTGAAGCTCCCTTTGTTTGTATTTAGGAACATAAAAAGAGTAAATCAAGGAAAATAGAGTTTAGCAAAGTGCACAGACAGATTAAAGTCAAGCCTAACAGCAGCAGGTAATGAATGCAAAGTTAGGATGTGCACAGACATCTCCCAGAACTTCTCCAAAGCCAAGAGTTGGGATCACAGCTGGAATCAGCTCATTTCCTGGGCAGTGTGGATGGTAACAAACCCCAAACTGCAGAGTGCTCACACAGAGGAGGTGGGTTTGATGAGGGATGAAGAGGGAGATGATGTAGCATCTCATCCAAAAGGAAAGAAGGAGACAGGGAGGGATTAAAGAGGGAGAAAGTGAGAGAAAAAAAGGAAAAAAGAGGAATCTCCAGTCCTGGCTCCAACATCCATCCAGCTGATGGGATGTCCAGGGTCCTGGGGATCCACCTGGGCTTTGTGGGTATCTTTTTATAGCTTTCCCCACCTGGAGAGAAGTTTCTCACTTCTTTGCAAATTCCTTCTCATGCACAGCCCGTTCTTTCAGACCTTTCTGGAAACGGGTCTTTGATCCCCCCACAGTCCATGGCCACTTCTTGGCCTCATCCCTGTGCCTGTGCTGTGTTGTGCTGATCTCTGGGAGCCACAACAAGGACATTTGTCCCCGAAATTGCTGCCCTACCTCTGCATGGCCCCTGCTTGTGTTCTTCTCCACAGCGTGTTCTTACCCACCACCCTTGGTTGTCTCCACAACTCTCAGTGTTTGACACAAACACATCAATCCCTTCTCTTCCAGACTTCTAAATATGCTTAAAAACGTGGTGTCTTTAATCCTTCTGACCCTCCCAGCACTCAGAGGGATCACTTTGGCTCCCCAAAAAGTGAGGGCGGATGGTTTGCTGGTTTCCATTTAGAAATGGAAACATAAGAAGCGACTCCTCCTCTCCTGCCTGGACTCACTGCTGGTGTTTTAACTAAGGAATAGCCCAGACTGGTCCTGGATGTCAGAATTAATGCTCTTCTAGCATTTGATCCCCAGAACTCCCAGCTGGGGTGCATTGCTGGACTAACAGTTCCCTTTGGGAACGTCATTCCAGGCTGGTGTGAACTGGGAATGAGGGGGATATTGCCTCAAACCCGAGCACTTTTTGACAAGCTGATCCCAGAGTTAACAGGAGCTTGGTAAGTGCAGGCAGCATCACCTCCAGGGGCAGTGGCAGCACAAATGGATCTCTTACGAGCCCTACAAATCCAACCAGTTCCTCTGAATGCTATTAAAATGTATGGAACCTCTTTGTCTTCAATTATTAAATGCAGTAATTTATGAAACCCGACCTCAATAACCTCCCTGTCCTACTGGCCACCCCCCACCAAAGGAGGAGTAAATGTGGAGAACAAGGGTATCGATCTTTCCTTCAGGGGGGAAAAGGAGGATCAGTCCTGTTAACCCTTCACTGCAGGAGAAAGTGGGTCACTGGTGGGTTTTTTCCCCCCAGAGGTCACGTCCTTCTTCCATTTCAGGGGTCAGGTTTCAGTCTGACAAGTGGTAATTGATTCCACTGCTGGTTGGGTTGGGGGTAAGTGGGAGATGGAGTTTCAGTGAAAACAAATAGCACTTCACAGGTCTGACCTTTCCTCTTTAAGCTTTTGTTGTGGTTTGCTTGGGATGTGCAGCTTAAAGACTCCAAGCCAGAGGTGTCTGTCTCACAAAGTTCCTGCTGGTTTGGCCTGGAGTTAAAGCTGGGCTTTGTCTTTGGGTCTGTTGGCAACCTGGCCCAGAAAGTGGGTTTTTTGGTCTTCTTTGCCATGGTTTTGAGAAAGACATGGTCCAGGAGCAGCCATGGAATTTTGCCAGCAGGATGAGGTGCCCAACTCAGGGTTTCAGAGCTCAGCAGTGCTTTTAAGAGACAAAACATGAGTTAAAATGTCAAGGCAGCCACTGCTTTTAAACCAGGCCACCAAGGAGGTGGCAAATCCATCAGCTCTTCTTGCTCCAGCCCTGGCCTTCTACCACCACAGTGGATAAACTGCATTTTGTGCCCACTCATGCTGCCTGTGTGCCTAATTTAGGCTGGTTTAAAGCAGGTCCCTGCTGCTCAGGGGGCACTTCTGCAACAGATCCACAGCTTGTCCCAGATCCCTGCTGGAAATGAGCACTGGATTGCAGGACTGGGATTTCAGCCACTCCCACTTAATTCACAAAGTAAACCGAGCCCGTTTGCCCTGGTGGTGAATCTTTATCCCGTGTACAGAGGAAAGGAAAAGAGCCTCAGGGGCTCTGTCCAAATGCTTCCAGTCAGGGGTAACGTTTCTCAAAAGTGAACCTCTTTGTTTTCACATTTACAAATGTAAAAAATGGTAAAAAAAATGTAAAAAATTACTATTGCCAAAGTCAGCCCTTACTGGGAGGTGTGACCACAGCCCCTGGCTCAGCAGCACCAACCAAACTGGTGCAACCCATGGCTTTTGCCAACCATCACTAGGTTTGCAAGGGGAAAGAGGGCACAGTAAATCAGATATTAGGAAGAAATTCTCCCCTGTGAGGGTGGGGAGGCCCTGGCACAGGTTATTCCACAGATACCCCTGGATCCCTGGAAGTGTCCCCTGGATCCACCTGGGACAGTGGAAGGTGTCCCTGCCCATGGCAGGGGGTGGGATTGGATGACTTTTAATTCCAGGACTCTATAATTCTATGAAGTAAATCTTTGTCCTTTAATCCAGACAAAGCCATTCCTTAAACACTGGAATATTTCTGAATTGTGCATTTTGACTTATAGATCCACATTTAAAATGCACTGGGGAAGCTGCCCCAGAATACAGCAAAATGCAAAGGGAAAATGAGAAGGACCTGAAATCACAAGATGATCCAAACTGCATATCCAGATTTTCCAGGGATCTTTCAGGCTGATAAAATCTGTGACACTCTATGTGTGACACCAAAGCTTTTATATTTGAAGGAAAGGGAACAAAAAGGACAATCTGAAAAGGATTATTATAACTGCTCGGGTCAAATCCAGACCTATTTTAGCACAGACAGAGCTAAAGCTGATCCAGGAAATATTTAAAATGGACATTTAAACATTTGCCACAGTAGCCATGAATGCCATGGGATGTATTTTTTCACATAAGCAGCACCAATTTTTCCATCCAGATAAAAGGAATTTAATTGGATTGCTGAAATAAAACAAAACAAACAAAACCAAACAGATGTAATCGAAAACATTTCTGAAAAGGAAATTCATGTTACCAAAACCCCTTGACTAATCAAAAAGTGATGCAGCTTTGAAAGGAAATACTTTGATTGCATTTTTACTCCTCTGAGAAGCCAGATATTTGGAAATACCCGGGATTTCAAACAAATATTTCCTGCTGTGCACATAAAAACAGATTGTAAACTCAGGAACTGGGCTCTGATTCTTATCTTTTATTTAGTTTTTTAACTCACCTGTGTTTCACAGGAGTAACTCCACAAACTAAGGGGGGATATTTCTGATTTTCATGGATGAGGAGCCTGGGAGAGAGTTCACTGAATAAGGCTGGAAATATTAGTGGTATTTGTTCACTTCTCTGCTTCAGCCACCTGGGAAATGGTGCAACTATGGCAGAGTTTGAGTTCACAAATGTTGTTTGCAATAGGAAAAGGTAGGAGAGTATAAATATTAATGAATACATAATATAGAATAATATAGAATGGTTTGGGTTGCAAAGGAGCTTAAAGCTCATCCCATCCCACCCCTGCCATGGGCAGGGACACCTTCCACTATCCCAGGGGATCCAACCTGGCCTTGGACATTCCAGGGATCCAGGGGCAGCCACAGCTTCTCTGGGAATTCTATCCCAGCCCCTCCCCACCCTCCCAGCCAGGAATTCCTTCCCAATCTCCCAGCTCTCCCTGCCCTCTGGCAGTGGGAAGCCATTCCCTGGGTCCTGTCCCTCCAGCCCTTGGAAATAGTCTCTCTCCAGGTTTCCTGGGGCTCCTCCAGCTCCTGCAAGGCCACAATGAGGTCACCCCAAAGCTTCTCCTCTCCAGGCTGAACATTCCCAACTCTCTCATCCTTTCCTCACAGAAGAGTTATAAAATGAATTTTTTCCTCATTTGCCTTAAAAATAAAGGAAAAAATGCATTCTGCCTCCTCTCACCAACCCAAAGAGGAAGCAAAGCAATGCCTGTGGTGGTGTCCCATGACTTACCTTGGCTTTGCATGGACATTTTTGAGAGCAAAATGAATTACTCTGAGCAGCAAGGAAGTGCAGAGAAGCAGAGAGGAATAAAGGGTGGCATTCACAGGTTCTCTGGTTTATATCGATATTTGTCAGATATTTCCCTTCACACTTGAATGAAAGCAATAAGAGCCACGTTGTCTGTTGTGTGTTGGAGCTTCCAGGTAACTGGAACTGTGTCAGGCTGAGGAAGTGCAGCAAGAAAACTCCTAAAAAAAGCTCTCCAACCCACTGGTTGAACACACCATCAAAATTAATTAGGCTGCCACAGCCTCTTTTTTAAGTCCAGCCTATCAATAGGCAAAGAAATAGAAGGAACATTGGCCAAAGGAGCTGGACCAAGTCCCATTCCCAAGGAGGAATGTAAGGAAATAAACTGCCAGGTGATGCCTTGTTGGCACTGATGCTCTCAGGGTGGGAATGTCTTGGCTGGTGATTCCATGCCCTGATTTGAAGCCTTTGAGCTGCAGGAATAACATCCCTGAGTCCCATCTGACCCAGGTCCTGCTCAGGTGACACCGAGGGCTGCTCCGTGTCACTGCTTGGTTTGTGGGCACTTCCACTGCTGCTTCCAGCCCTTCCTGCTTCCCTGAGCCATGGGAAACAGAAGATTGAGGAGTATTCAGACCCCGTTTCTGACACCCACCACACATCTGATGGCCCAAGGACCAGGCAGGAACAGGAAATCTGTCACAGCTCTTCTTACAAACTTTCAGGTGCTTTTACCAAAGTAAAGACACGAAAAGCTGAAGCATGAGAATGACATTGAATGGCTTGTAAAGTCCCTCCGAGGAGAACAGCAATTAATAATCTTAAATTAAAGACTGAGAGATCATTTGGCAGCTTCAAAATTCAAGCACTGCTCAGTTGGATTTTGCAGCTTCACATTCACTGCCACATTTCTTCTGTTCACACAGGACTCTGTTTTTATCAGCCTCCAAGTTTTCATGTTGAACGAAAATTTGGGACTTGCTAAACCAAAAACTCTCCCCGTTGTCTGTGGTGAGTCTTTCCATTTCACAGAATCCCAGGATACACCAAGTTGGGAGGGACCCACAAGGATCACCCAGTCCAACCCTCAGCCCTGCCCAGGACTGTCCCCAAGAGTCCCACCCTGTGCCTGAGAGTGCTCAGGACTTCAAAGAATTAATTTGAAATCTGGGAGCCTGGAAGAAGGAAAATTATTGGGAATTATGAGTCTGACAAACTCAAACCCTCGTCTCGACACCGGGACGTTGAGAGCCAAGTGTCACCACGTGGGCAAGTTGTGTGTGACAAGGGAGGGAAAGGCCACTTCTGTGCAGGACAGACACAAGTGACAATTCCCACAGCAAGTGGTTGGGAAGAAAGCCTGAAAAAACCTCCTTTGTGCAACATCATCCACCTTCCAACACGTGGGTGGCCCAGGAAAAAAAACCTGGAAAAAGGTATTGGACAAAGTGATATCCCAAACCATCTGAGAGGGGAAAGCAACTCTGAGCCAGATTCCAAAAAGGTCCAGCTTTTATTTAGGCAATAAAACAAGAGGCCAGGATTTAATGATGAGTAAGAATAATGTGTTGTGTGAAGAAACGTTCTGGGAGATGAAAACCTTCCACTGAATGTTGTTTTAAGTGTTGTTGGGTCCAGAACAGTTCTGCAAACCTGAACCTTATTTAGATGTTTGAATGGAAGCTGAGTTCTTTCCAGAATCTCCCAGCACTGGAAGATTTATGTAACAAAGAGTTTTAAAGAGAGGTACAGCCCTAAAGGCAGCAAATTCTACAATAATAGTAAAACTGAGATTTGGGGGGGTTTCATGCAAAAATAAGAAGATGCTGCATCATGACTGGCAGAAATAGAAAAGAAGGAGACCATTATTTGCATTTAAATCTATTTTTTTTTCTTGAGGAGGGAAAGTAAAAACATCAGAAAACCTGAAAGATTCCAGGGAATTTATCCCAAGAATCTTTAGAATGGGATCCTCCTGTCCCTCTCCACTCCAGCAACAGAAGTATCTTTGAAAGAAGCAGAGCTATGCAGGAGACAAAGGATTATCCAGTGAACTTAAACCACCAGACTCGTTTTTAAAGATGTTTTCATTTTGGTGATGGACCATTTGGGGATCTGGCATTTTCCTGTTTATAAATATCTTTGTTGCTTTGACTTTTCTTCTACTTGTGGGTATTGCATCAGCTCCCACAGGGAAGGGACTGGCTTTTTTATATCCTTCTGAGATGTTTATTCAGCAGCAAATACCCCAGAACAGGGCATTGAACATCACAGAACCATTTAGGTTGGAAAAGACCCCAAAATACCAAGAGCTCATGCAGCAAACCTCAGGATAAATCCAGAATTCCTCAGGTTAAATCCAGAATTCCTCAGGTTCACTCACAGAGACAATTCTCTTTTATGCCAAATCCAACATTAACCAAGAGAAGAAAATTCTGGGAGCCTTTTTCAATGATGCAACAGTAAAAAAAGCAGCATCACACCTTGCAGAGGGTGGGCAGTTCTTTGCTGGGTGTGAAAAGGGTCTGGTGTTGGTTTTTTGTTCAGAAATTCTGCCCCAAACAAGCTCTGGGTTGACCAGATATCCCAGCTGTCCACAACTATAACTCCCAGCACAAATTCAGTGCAGTAAAATACAACTTGCTAAAAAACTTGAGGTGTTAAGTGGGTAAAATTCGTCCTTAAATATAATTTCATGTAGAAAAACATGGTTTGCTGGTCAGGAAAACACTTCCCTAATTTGCAAGACAGCTTTGGTTTCTCATCACTAAAATTAGCAGTTCAACTCAATGACCCAAAGGAGGCAATGACTTCAATTTGCCAACTCAGCTTGTCTTGCTCTCAGTGGTATTTGAAGTTGAGCTTTTAAGAAGGAAAAGTATTTTTGTAGCATTTTTTGACCACTCAGATCATTGAATGGAATCACGGAATCAATGAGGTCATTCCAGAGACTTGATCCAACTTAGCATAAAATTTAGATTACATTTGTTTGTGGAATAATTAAACCAATAGTCTTATGGAAATAATCATAAATTTGCATAAGTTGAGTGTGTGCTGTACATATTTAATTAAAAATATGAAGTCAGTTGTGCCCAGCCTGGCACAAAAAATGCCCTGCAGAGATACTTGTATCTTATATATCTTAATTCAGCCTCTTTTTTTAACACTTACTTTGTTTCAGAAAAAATTAATTCCCTTAAAGTGATTTATCCTTTTCTCTGCCAACTTATTCCATATATTTATGCTTTTGGGGGGTAAATTATTTCAAGCCAAAGTCCTATTTTGCTCATATTTTCACATTATAGCCCATAATTTCCAAGTTTTATTAATGTAAAGAATTTCCCTCTATCATCTTAGGCATCTTTGCTCCGAATTTGATGAGGAGGAACTTTTAGTTTGCTGGACAGGCCATTTTTTCAGTGTCTCAGGAACAAGGAATTTAATACTAAAATGGTAGATCAATGTGTTCTGACCCAAAAAAGGTTTGGAAACCTCGAATTTTCAGGAAGAAGAGGGAATTTAGTCAATCACCTCCAAGCAATGAAGAGCATTGATCTAAATCAATACCCAAATTTCATTTGGAAAGGTTACTTCTGGCTCAAAGATGTCATGGATCACGTCACCAATGTGTGCACCTAGTGTTTGTCAGGGTATAAATGTCTCTCTCCCTTTATTCTCCAACACATGGCAGACATCTGGGAGCAAAAAATGGTGAAAATACTGAAAGACCACTTTTTTCCTGGGAAAAAAACCAGCCTGGAGATGAAAAGGCTGACCCTGGTTTGTGAAAAAAAGAGGAGTGTGGAGCAATCCCACCATCACCAAGGGGAAAAGAGAGGATTTGACAGAATCCCAACTCCAGATTTGGCAACTTTTGGTATCTCTGGGACAAGACAAATATTGCAGAGAGAGGAACTTTGCTTTTTTTAGTTATTTTTTCACTATTTTTCCCCCCCACGACTCTTCATATCAGGCCTGATTTTCCTTTATCTTGCTTTTAAAAGTAATACCAAAATATCACCATTGCTTCCCACTTTCCTATTTGCTCATTGACAGGCAATTGGAGGAATAAGAAAATTAGGGAACAATTAATTGTTCCTCTCCAGTCTGGGACAGCCAGAGTTGTCCCAGCTCCTGAGGGGTTGTTGCCATGAATTAAACTGGAATTGTCCATGATCCACCACAATCCACAGGAAGGCAGCAGTGATTCCTCTCCTCTCCCTTTGCAAGCGGTACAGAAAGTTCTCACAGGTCTGAAATCAGGAATGTTGGGGAAAAAAATGCAGAAGAGCTGCTGTTTTGGGGTTTTATTTTTGCTTATCCAGGCTTGTCTTCTTCTGGGAAAACACTGGGAGTCTCCCTGGTGATTGAACAGGGGCTTAACCATGGTTTCTTTAATCAGATTTAATCCCTTTGAGGCTTTTACCTTCTGATTTATTTCCCTTCTTTATTTGCCCAACTTTGAGAAGATCAACTACTCCAGTGCTGCCCAAAGAACTGGATCCCCCATCCCTGGAAGTGTCCAAGGCCAGGTTGGGATGGTGGAAGGTGTCCCTGCCCACGGAATGGGATGAACTTTAAGGTCCCTTGCAATCCAAAGGGATGAAATGCAGAATTCCCAGGCTTTGGGCTGAGACAGGAGATGTGCCCAAAGATTCCCTTTGGCACTGGGAGAGCAGCACAGGATGTTTGGAGCATCCTTGGCTCTGTTCCTTCCTGCCCACACTGGGTTTGGCAAAGCTCTTCCACCCCGAGAATCCCAAGGGAAACAGGAGAGGAGTTTTCACCTGGAGAAGGAAGCACAGAACCAACTCTCCATCCACAGCTTTTCCCTTGGAGCCCTTTCCCATCTCCAGCACACTTTAGAAGGAAAGGAAATGTTCTGGAAGCAACAATTCCCACAGTTGCCTCTAATTGCTCGTGCCCTGTGGATAAGAGGATTTATTTTTATTGTCAGCTGATTGAAGTCGTGCCTAAAATCTCAGCCCCAAATTGCCCAATCAAGCAAAAACAAGCAAATAAAAATCCAGGCAAAGGGGCTGTTCCTGGTTTGTTGTTTTTTGGGTTGTTACCACATCTCAGAGCACACTTTCCCATTAGCAGTGTTGGGAAAACATCTTTTAGCAGCTACTTGTGGGCCTGGTGATATTGATTTTTGTTCCTAAATAGCACAAATGTGTCAGAAAAAACACAGACTGAAGGAAAATATCTCTTTGTATCTCTGCTTGATCCAGTCAATTTTCCAAGCTTTATCTTTAGATATGAAAGAATATTTTGAGATATTAAAGAAACACACAAAGAGGAAAAAAGAGACATTCCCAAACCTTTTCCCTGGCAGGTGGGAGACAAACCCCTGGCATTTAAATTCCCAGCACATGCTACTCATGGTTTTCTGTTTTGGAATTGGATCTTCCAAAGAAACTAATTGTTCTTGCAGTACCTCTGTCACCTTCTCTACTGGGAGACATAAACACATAAAATGAGGCTGAAATGCAGATTTTTTTAAGCCATCCAACAGAAAATCTGGCTTTTTTAGCCTAATGTTCTTCTGCCTCTTCCCACGTTTCCATCTGCTGCTGTTTTGCAGTGGCAAATAGCTTTTCTTCCCAACACTGCTCTTCCCTCTCACCCTTTTCTCAGTCCCAAACAGGAGCAGGATGGAATTCATGAGTTCAGGGTCCTGATGGTTTCAATGGAGAAGCATTCCCTGATCCTAAATATTAGGAATTTTTTTGTCCAGAGGAAGGTAGAAATCCCTCCTCCTGCTACAGCACATGTGTCCACAGCCCAAGCTGACACCAAAATTCTCTTGGTGCTCCTTTTCCATAACCACAGGGAGAGAATTTGCCTGGAATTAGAGGTGATGACACTTCCCAAGCAACGAAAACTGGCTTCAGGTTTTAAAGCCCTGAGAGTCACCTTCCCTCTCATCCAGTTGAATCATCAGAGTAGCTCCAAAATATCCTTTAAGGGTCCTGAGCATCACTAAGATCAAAAGGAAGATTAAGAAGCTAAAATTAGGCAAATAAATATTGAGTTAAAAATACACCTCTTAGATCATCAGGCAGTTTAGATGCTCTTCAGAGAGAATAAACCTCCTGACAACATTATAATTTTATTTTTATTTAAGCAGAGCTTCTAAATCATAGCACTGAGTCATGAAAAGTGTGTATGTGTATAGAGAAAACTTTCATTTTTTGATACAAAGCTTTATTTCTAAAGCTCTTCCCTCGGCCTTACAGAACATCCATTCAAACAGCAGTGACTCAGATTTTGGGGACTTTCCTGCTTGTCTGGGAATAATGTTTAGAATACAAATGTCTAGTTCATGAAATGCCATTTTCTGTGTAATCACTGACCTCTGTGTTCTGCAAGGAAAAGCTCCCAGCCCTTCTCCTTTTCCCTTGGAATCATGGAATGACAGTGGTAGGATTTCATTAGCAGATGGAAGAGGCTGCTCCTGGTTTGATCCAGCATTTTTCCTGCTGCAGCCAGAAGCTTCAGCACAGCATTTTCTAACTTGATCCACTGCTTTCCTTGAAGCAGCAACACCTTTATAAGCCAGAACTGAAAACTGTGTTCCGGGGGGGTAAGGATTGTCTTTTCCCCCCAGTTTTTCCACTTCCCATTGGGGTAATAATGGTGCTTATAAATTAATATCATATTGTGGCTTTTCCACTCAGTGATGCCAATTTTCCTCTTCTCTTAAATATCTTGGCTTTTCCCTGTTAAAACCTTCTCTCTCCTGACCCCTCATGTTTTCTACTGGAGGAAGAGCCTAAAAAAAAAGGTGACAATAACACTTCAGGTACTTTTGGAAGGCAAAAAAGTTTGCAAATCATTTTCCCAACGAGAGGTTTCTCTTGATGTTTCAGTTCTCAGGAGGATCAAAAGATGGTTGTGAATTTATTCTTGTGTAAAAAATACACAACTGACCCAGTTATTAAAGCCTGGGCAGATCCAGCATGGATCCACATTGGGAAGGGATCTGCTGTAAGCAGAGCTGGGCCTTTGGGGTGCCTGGAGTGGCAGGATGGATAAGGGATGGGATTTGGGGAAATTCCACGAAAGAATCAAAGTAAAGCTGAACGATGATGGGACAAGACTTGGAATGGGAAAGCAGCATATTTTCCTGCATTTTACATGGACCTCATGGAATACACGTGGTACAACCACTGTTCCCCCACATGGGCCACACATGTATCCCCGAGGACACCAGGCAGGATCTCCTGAGGGGAAAGGGACAACAAGGACCATCCCA
>WEIV01011887.1:0-16348 GCA_013390005.1 Calyptomena viridis | reverse complement strand
ACTTGAGGTCGATGCATTTGAGAGTTGTATAAGAAGTTTTGTTAGTAGCAGTTTGAGTATTTTTATTGATTCTCTTGGTGTTGAAATACCTACTATATTTCTGAAGATTGGTGATACCCTTAAATTCCATCTATTCCTTTAGGGTTCTTTCAACAATAGCTTAAAATGTAATATTAATTTAAAAGTAATAAACTTGAGGCTTGACAAAAAAATGCATATGCAGAAATATATGACATGATAATTTGGAAAGGTTTGAATCTGTCAGCATGAAGAACAATTTTTCATTTCCAAGATGTAATATTTTGTCTTTGTCTCTCACTCCATTACTGTTTCTCTCTGCTACATTAACACTGAGCAAGTTGTAAATGAAATAATATGAATACAGGGGAAAAAGGCTGGCAGTTTGGCTTCTTAATAACTTGCTGATCTTTTTCTCTGCCAAGCCCCTCATCACTTGTAGTGCTAGATCTCCACAGAGAGAGCAGCTGCTTGTAAGCTGGTGACTTTCTAAAAGTTCATGTTGTTGGCATTGCTGGAGTCTCCTCACTTCAAGTATACATAAACTTTGAAGAGCAATGTTGGCCCATTCTTCTTTTTCTCTTCAAAGTAAATACTTTAGATGGCAAATGAGAAAGAAACAGTCCAGGCATAGTCTGAGTAGCAGAGGAGTCAAATAGATTGTTCATGTTTGCATTTACGGGTACTTTTTTTGACATACTCTCTCCACTGAGCAGAAAAATTGAACTACAATAAAATAAGTACTGGAATAAGAAATTCAGTCAAATCAAACTAGGACAGACTAGTGATAGGGAACTTAAATGTAACTGATACTTTATACAATGTGTGGAGGTAACAAGAATAAAAGATGCAAGGACCAACAGTGTGCAGCTACTTTAGAAAAAGCTCTGCAAAATGATCTCCTAACCTGTGCATCAGCATATTGAATGATGATGTTCAGCATGCATCTCACTGGCTGTCAAGTCATCTGCATGGCTACACTTTTCTTTTTAACTGTTAACATGTGAAAATAAGGGGTGTTTGTATTAAAAATAAAATAGTCTCACTGTGTTTAAAATTATCTATTTTTATATCTATACATGAAATTAGAAATCACTCTGGTGATGATGCTTCAGAGAGTGACAAATCAGCACAATTTCACCTTTTAAAACTAAAGTTTTACTAGATTAATTCATTCATAATATATTTTGTGCTAGTGGTCAACTCCTACTCATTATACATAATCGGTACCTATATAAAGTTGCTAGTCTTTAGCAGTTGTATTCTAAAAAAGCTCTGGGTATACCAAACCACAGAGCTGCTGCAATATAGTTATCACTGATAGCTATGAACCCTAGGGGATCTTCATTGCAAATGTCAAATTAGTCAACCCTGACAGGTCTTTGATGGGAGAAGTGGGTTTGTCATCTGCTGTGATTTCATTCCTTGCTTGAACCTGAGCTTCTTATGCTGTCAACTGGCTCCCATGAAGAGAGTTCTCCTTTGCTTCTGATACTGCCCACCTTATTTTATTTTGTTATGTGTCTTATGCATTTGGGAAGCTGCTCTGCCTATTTGCAGTTCCTAGTGATTCCTGTCTGGCAATTTTTTGCTGAAGCTGTGTGGAGTTGGACTTCTTGAATAGAAGATCAAATTCAAAGATTGCAAGGAAAGATTGCTCTACAGAAGAGGTGACGGGACCAATAGAATAATTCTGTATTAGAAACAGAACTATAACTGATGTTCCAAATGCGTACATACGCACAGTGCTTTACACGGCTCATCAAGTATCACACTGTCAGTGTAACAGAAGTGAGAAAGTAAACTCCTCTCTGCGTGCACAATTACTCATCTCTAGTATTTTCATGACATGCATTATTGTACCTTCTTATGCAGACCATATATGATCTGTAAAGGATGATGATTTCTGGAGTAATTATAATATATCAATGTGTTTATGCATCAATTCTGACTCCTGTATACCACAGTAGCTCAGTTTTAATGGTGTTGTTCTCTGCATTTCCTTTTGCTTCAGAAGAGTGTGCCACAGATGTCCAGAACCTATTACACTTTAGGAGCAGACTGATTCTTTCCTACTATGAAGTGAAATATGTCCAGGTATTTTAACTACTTTTGCAGTATCATAGAACATAAACACTATTGCTCTCCCTACAGAGGACATAAAGAGACTGCTTTAGTGGCTCTGTTTTTAGAGCTAGTTAGTCATCCCTAGATACCTACAAGAAACGTACTTATTGTTATGCTACACCAGGTTTTCTGTTTAAAACTATTTTTATGTGAATGCATTGATTTCAAATAGCTGTAGTTAAAATGAAGCAGCAATGTGAGGACATAAAACATAGTCTACAGCTCTGCAATCTTCAATTCAGTCTTTGTTGTTGGCCAGAAGATGTCTGGGAAAATAAGCCTTGGCAAACCATTAGTTCCATGGTGTAGACCAGTTCTTAGTGTAGAATTATTTCTGTATTTATTAGAAGCTCTGGCTATGGTTGTTTGGGACTTTTTTTTGTAGAAAAAAAAAAGGTGGAACAATATCAATGCTGATGATTTTTTGTGTGTGTTTTTTTTTTTTTTTAAATTCAGTGAACTTTTTCTGAATACTGAATTAATCTTTGTTGTTATTTGCCTCCACACCCACCCACTCTGAAATTTTAGTCTGTGCATTGGTAACAGAGCATTTCAGAGAGAAGGATTTTTTCCCATTTAATTGCAATCAACAAAATTTTTGTTTTGGATGAAAAATCCAAGTATTTTTTAGATTAGCTGGAAAAACCTGAGTACAATCCCCGCTGCTCCCCTCCCCAATTTGAAGCTTGGATGAAAAGGTTTTCACATCTTTGAAATACTCATGGACATAATAGTAAATGTTTGCTGCATGTCTTGTGACATAAGGCAGATTTCATAGCTGTCTCTTTCAGGAGAAGAGTAGCTAGCATACTAGCCATCTGACACCTGGTTTATATATTCTTTGACTGAGAAGAAACGGTGTCCTGAGTGATGACATTATTTTGCTATGTTCAGTTTGTTATTCTCAGAAAAATATTATCCATTAGCAGACTTTTCTCCCACTTTTTTTTCCACTCTTTCTTTTACCTTTTATTTTATTTTAATTTTCCTCATTCAATACAAAGTCAAAACTTGTGTTAACAGTTGCTGTGACAACAGCTTCTTCATAAAACCAATATGCTCAAAATGATAAATTCCTTCAGATTTCCTTTTTGGGAGATATTCCTGTCATAGATACAGAAAATAAATCAATAATTCCAACTTTTGAGATATTCAGTGTTCCAAGAAATTACCTGTTGTAAAAAATTGAGAGATCATTGCAGTATTTTGCATCCCTTCTAATAAACAATCATAGGAAAAATAATCGAAGAGTAATAGATGAACATTTCTCCCCATATATTTTGACTAGAACTGGCCTGGATTATCTCTTTTGAAACCCTGGAAAATTCAACTTTTCCTACTTGGCCTGTGCTTAACTAGAAGAAATAAATATATGTAAATAAAATTGACAGTACATAATTCAAATAATGTGATGTTTCTAATTTTTAAGGAGATTAAAAAATAGATGTTTTCTCTCTCTTCACTTGAATGACTAAGTAATAAGAAAATAGGGCAATGTGAAAGAGAAATCTGAACTTGTAAATTAATCTGCAAAACTGATTAGAAAAACTTGGACTTATTTACATATAATGCCACACACTGTAATTTTGTGCAATTTCTTTTACAGGTTTGACATACATATTTAGGCATGTAGAGATTGCAAACCTGCTATTTTGTCAGGGACCAGAACTAGGAACTTTGAAGTGAGGAATATATGGTTCAGTATACAGGATTAGTAATTGAATACTGGAATAAATATCCTTACTTACAGGAATTCTACTGCTATTTTTGAAAGGAGTTTCACCCTTTTGTGATCTCTGAATCATGATAAATTTGGGCTCTTGGTTTCACTTGTAAAGGCATAGAAAATGCAGAACAAACAAAGCCCTTCAGAAGTATTTCCATTCTTTTTATCTCCTGTATGAAGCAGTAGCTAAACGATGCTATTTGAGAGCTTATCATTCTTTTTTGATGTGACTCATATAACTCATTCACAGCTTTTCTCTAGATGAGCAATGTGACCAGTTAAACCAATGTTGAGAAAAATCTTTATATCATATATGACTGAAAGACCTCATTTAGTCATGCTGCTAAAAGTACTGCAAAGTAAAGAAGATAAGTAGCACACTGCTCATCACTAGCTTCCACTACATTTTTCACAGACTCCATTTAATTGCATTATGTCACTGTATCTAAGTTGCTTATCCAAGCAATAAGCTATGCTTCTGAGCTAGACTTCCTCTAGCAGAAGAAATTTTTACCTACAATTATGTATTAAGAAACCCTTTTACTGAAAAAGAATACCATGACTCCTGCTATCTCAGCACGAGATATAGAGCTTCATGTGCTTCCCAACAATAGTCTTTCATAGAGACACAAAGGTAATATGTCTTTTCCGTTTCCAGTAAGAAGAGGAGAATATTGGTTGCCTCAGTTCTTTTTCACTTGTGTATTTGGACACAAGATCTAATTTAATTTACAGCTCCTTCCTTCCTTTCATAAACTCTCTCTATGTCTATTCTAATTTAATTTTGTCTCACACCATTCAGATCTCACTTAAACTCACTTTTCCTGCATCTGCACTGTCCCTTTCATTTATCATGCTTTCCTTCCTCTTCATTCTTCTCATCCTTTTTCTTACATTGTCCAACCCAGTTCCCTCAAGTCAATTCCTTTCCTCAGTGCACTGTCTAATCTGTACAACCTCTTCATCACTGTTTAGGCACTTCCCAAAACATGGAACCAAAGGGATAGATGATCTTCCCTCCTCATTACTGATGTAAGTTCTCAGTATGTTCTATTTAATACCAAATTTCATATGGCACAGGTTGCATTTTTTACTGAAACATTCCTTGATCATTTTGTGTTCCTAGTAGATATTATGATACAATCAACCTTTTTTCTTAAGGTGGATAGAACTCAGAATAAGAGTGTTACTTTATCTTCCAGTTTAATAATCTCTTCTTAAATGTTAAGCACTGATGTAAACACATATAATAACAAAGTTCTCTCTCTCAGCCATGCTGTGAGTGTGGAAAAGGTTATGTTTCCATACATTCTCCTGTGATTTTTAATTAAAGCACTTAGTTGCTGGCAGGTGTGTAAAAGTATTGTTAAATATGAAATGTGTTGCTTAATTGTTTATTCTTTCCTGTGTTAAAAATTGAATAGATTTGAAAATGCATTAGTGCGAAAATGGGACTGAAAAGGTCTGTTCTATAAAAGTCTTCATAGGCATTCCTCATCTTCCTTTAGAAGACAAAAGAAAATACTATCTAAAATGTCTAGGTTTACTTGCATGAAATACTGAGGATGCAAAAAACCTGCTTGAAGTTCAAACATTTTAAATCTCATCAGTCTATTTGCCATAAGCCTGTGAATAGACCAATGAACTCCAATTAATATCATAGCCTCATAAAAGAATAATAAAAAGTAATGAGAGCTGTTTAACATCAAAGATTAATCACTTAAATAGCCAAGTTAAACAGTACAGTTTGTAATACATCATTTTGGCAAATACCTTTCATTTGTGGGTTTCTGAAACTCAGTATGAAGGCCAATTTAATTTCAATAAAGTTTTGTTTTACTTGGGTATCTAAATGCCTAAACTTTTATCCTGTAGACTCATAAAGAAACTTAGATGGAAAAAAAGCCTTATGTGGCCTTTTGGGTTTGCCTCCTGTCAGACCAGCATTCCACCCTCTAGTACTATTTTAGTTGCCTTTGCTGACTGAGCAATGATGCAAGTGATGTGCCTGCAAAAATTTGCTGAGGTTCAACAGAACACTAAATTAAGTGTTTTCTATCTGCTTAAGCACCTTTTGTCCATTAAAAAAAATATTTATGATTCCTACAACTATTGCATAGTATTCATATCTTCCTGGTACTCTTTTTAGACAGCAATCATTTTCTATGCCCAGACTTGCTATTTCAGTTTTAATTTTCTGCATCCTACCTTCCTTTCCTCATAATGCTTTTTATGGTTGTCCTAAGTCATAAAGCTTGAGATCCATGATCCCTGATTTAAGGTCTTTTTACGCTTTATTGTTTTTTTACAGAATGGATCAAATCTCATTTAGATCTATTATTTCCCTTCCCCTATGATGAAGGACTAAGAAAAAAGTAAAGATGTGCGGTGGTGTGTTATTTTCTTTATGTTTGTATTTCTGTGTTTATCTTATGTAAAGTTCTGCATTTCCCCAGTTATGACATGTTGTAAATGGACTGCCCCGGTCTTCCCCCTTATCCTCTCTGTTAGTTTTTCCCCAGTTCAAACCACTCCCACAGGTTGCACCTTTCCCTAAACCCCTCCTATCCCTATACCAAATATGTACCCCAGCTCCTCCTCTTGTTCTGGAACCTCCCCTGCCAGTCACCCTCACTCGACACCCCATAGGCTTGAGTAGCAGGCCTCAGGCCTCTACTCCTGTCTATCAGCCCTAAACCCCACCCCTCCTACAACCCCATTGGTCCTTACCCTTTCTCCACCCCTCAGTTCTGCCCTCTATAAAACCCCATGCCTTGAGCCAGTTGGGGCTCATTCTTGGTTGGTCATGTTGGGGTTTGGACCACCAATAAACTGTTCTTCTGTTTTCACCCCAACGAGAGTAAGTTGCTTTCTACCCTTTTAACCTCCGACAGCTATTGCGCCCATACCATCCTAGGCAAGGTCAGGCTAACTAGCCCACACACAGAGTCCCTGTGAAAGATGTGTGTGTAGGGGGTACCGCTTGTCTAGTGAAGCCTTAGTCGCCTGGTGGCTGGTGTTCCTTGGGAAGGACCCTTGTGCCATCGGGTGACCCACACCAGTCCGGTGCCCTTGGCGTGGCAGCGTAAGCTGGCCAGGGATGAAAAGGTGTCGGGATCGCTGCCACCCAGGCCAGCGCCACGGCAAAGAGGAAAGAGTGATGAGTCAGAAATGAAAATGTTTGTGACTGCTCACGGGGTAATAACGTGGAGGCTGTCTATGACACTTATACTCCCCCCTCACCCTCCTATTGCTCTTTAAAACTCTTTTAATAAACCTCAGTAGTTTCAAGTGCGTAGTAAGGGAGATAGCAGCTAAATATCAATAATTTATGTGTACTAAATTACATTCTGAACTTTTAGTCATTCTGTAGATAAGTTACTTGCTGCTACTAAGGACACGAGGGAGTAGAATGGGATGGCAGGCACAAAAGGGATCACATACTCATACAATATTAAAACATTAGGAGAAATCATCCTGCATGGTAATGTATCTACAGTTTCATTGTTGAAATATCTTTCTTGCATACTGAGCTGAATTCTCACAATGAGTGTTATGAGGTCTGTGTGATTTGATATAGAAAATGTGTAGCAACAGTATCTGCAATATCCAATTATAACAACTATTGATGAAAATTCACTCCCACAGATATTACTCTCTAATCAGAACACTTTCTTGCAATACTGGAAAGTAGCAGCTAACTGGTAGGATGAAAACCCCCTTCCTCTCTGTATTCTTTATCTTGGTATTCCATGATGCCAATGTCTGAGCTTCTTCATGCTGCAACCTTTTTAAAACACATGTCTTAGACTGATTTCAGCGGTAGCAGGAATATCACCTCAGCTATTTGTAAGCAGTGGGGTTTAAGCAAGAAATTGGGAATTCTGTCAGGAGTCCAAAAACTTCCAGTTGGAATGCCCTCCTTCTGTAACTCTTTTGCTTATGTGAATTGTTGGCACCATGGTTCTTAGACAAACACTGCCTGCTGAGAGACTTCTGTTTTGTTCTTGCAACAGTGGTTCTGAAGGGCCTGAGGGCTTTAACTCACTGTCTTACCTTTAGCTTTATTGATTATAAGGGTTTTCTTTGTCTTTTGCCCACATCTCTCAGCCTTTGTGAGCAGTAAAGTTTAAAAACTATGAGAAGAGTGAAGGTGCTGGAAGAAAATGTTTCACAATAACTTCTGCAACTGCATAAAGCATTTTTGTGTAGACCCTTCTAGTTCCTCAAATGTCCTTAACATGGGAACCTCAAAGATCTTTACAAGCATGAAGGAACCAGCATAATGAGTTAGATAGATGGTTTTGTCTTTCTGTTTAAAAGAAGAATCAGATTTTGAGGAGCTGAGTCTCTTGCTTGGTAATATCCACATGTGAAAGCAAGTGGGAGAAGTTTCCTGTTACCGCTAATTTTGTCCACAGAAAAAAATTTGTAACACTGCCATCATCAGATAAGCACTTTTAAATGCATTTTTACTTTGAGAGGGCACATGTACAATATAAGTAAAGTATACAAAATAAATTTAAAATGTCCTTGTGTATTATAATGGAAATCCGTGTGACTGTATTAAAACCAAATCAAAAAACCAAAAAGGTTTCAATTTTCTTTTCATTGTTCTTCATATTTTTGATACTCACTATACAAGATCATATTGATGATATAGCATCATGCTGTATTTTAAACTATTACTGCTTTTCGCTTGAAGATGTGTTGTCAGTTTTACTAGCAATGACTACATCCCATTTGAAACTCTGAGGGCAGAAAGCAACATGTCAAAATATCAGATACACAGGATGTGGCACACAACCCATTACAGTTCATTTACAAAGTGTTGTCTTGAAAATACAATGTGCAACAAATTAATCTTGTTAAGACCTGTTAGTAAGATTACACCTTGTGCCCAGATATTAGAATACCAAACTTCTTAGGAGACTCTACATTATATACATGTGTAAAAATGTCACATTTCTACCCTTTATTCTTATGTTTCTGTACTCCTGTCCATTCACAGATCTTTGTCCATTAAATACACCTAAATACACTAATACACTGTAGAGTTTAGCAAAAGGATATTGGGGGAATAAAAAAAAAAAGTAGAAACTATTAAAAGAACAGTGTGTCAGCTGAGAGATCTGGGAAGGCAAATTATATTATCTGTATTCTGCAGCTTCTTTTCCCATTTTTGAAAGAACCTTGTTTCTGTTCTCTATTTCTTCATTACTTGTAATGTAGCATAAGCTCTTCCTGTTTGTACTTGTGATCTCATTGAAATATTTCCTTTGAGGCCAGGGATTTGGTCTAAGATTACATATGCATCAGAATGACAGAAATTACAAATCAATCTGTGTTGCCCTCTGTTTATTCACCTTTCTTCCTACAGACGTTGGAATTTGAAATTCTATGTTGGCAGTGTCAACTAAACCTGTTTGTTCTTTACAAACATGCCACATATTTCCAGGTAGATACCTGCAGAGGCTTAGGTCACTTAAACATTCATTACTTTTTATTTCAGCAGGAGACTCAGTCGTNGATTTGTTACTAACAACAGTTTTCCTGGTACTGTCGTCACGTAAATCACTTTACCATAGGTGCAGTCATTTCAGGTGCCGGCTGCTCAGCTGCTTTCAGTGCTTCATGTGCTTCTCACGGGCCACCAATTGTCCCAAGAAATGCTGCTCTGCTGCTCCAGCATCTCTTCTTCTCACAGCCCACGGGGCTCCACCAGGCCCCTCTGCTCCAAACACAGGATCACAGCCTCTCTTTTCCGGCATGTCTCTGTTCCAGCGTGGAAAAATCTCCCAGTCTTTCCACGGAATGGAAAAGGAGGCTTATAAGCTGCTGTGGTCTGTGTTTCTGCCATGACACTGGGAATATATGAGTAGACAGTTGGAAACTAGTTCAAACGAGCAAAAGCCCATATAAAGCACTGAATCCCCATCATTCTTATAGACCAAGAGATTAGTGTTTGTATCTAAAGTCGTGTGTCATGCAGAATGTCTGATCACCTTGCAAAGCATACTTTAATTAGAAGAGAAATTTGGAAGGACTGGTACTGAATTTGGAGATGTAGGTTGGACTATACTGTGTCCATTCCAAAAAGTGATACTACACATGAGTCTGGGCTTGTCATGTGTTTCTAGAACTTGATGAGCGAACTAGTAAAATTTATTTGTCTTTGTAAAACATGAGGGTACAAAAAAAACCCCCACAGAGTGAATCCTTACTAAGATCAGTCCACAGGACTATTGCATATTCATCTCAAGGATGTTAAAAAGTATTTTATTCATTGCTTTCTAAAATAATACTAAGATGCACAACTATATGGATGAGCAGGAAAGTGAACTGTTGCAAGTTCTTACTGATTTCAGACACAACTTCAGTGTGTCCTTTAGTTTTGGGCAAATAAGGGATAGGAGACAGCTAGAAAGCCAAAATTGCGTGTATAATGCCTGTGCTGATCTGCTAATATTTTATGTAATTTTGAAGTGCAGCTATTTCTAATAAGAAGAATTCTATCTTGTTCCTAGAATACCTCTGCACTGCACAATGAAATCTGATGGAGCTCTGAGCACCAAAGAAGGGGTTTCAACTGAGGCTGTGGGAATAATTGTTATTGCAGAAAATGTGTGGTGAATTAGACATGGATATGCTTCTGTTAAATGTGCTTATCTGGGTTTACTTTTTCATTTTTGGCTCTTTATAAAGATCAGCATCTCTAAAGATTATATTCTAGGCAACTCACTATATGATGCAGCAATTATATCCACTTTAGTATGGAACTGAAAAAAATATGAGTCACTATTAAATTGTCTTTCTGAAAGTGGATTCCTTTTGGATTTTAGCATGGAAATCACAAGGAGGGTAGGAACAGGACTGAATACCAAATGGTTATTGGAGTTGGATTGATTTAACTGAAATAGATTTAAAAATAAAGGCATTGAACAAGAGTAAAACTCTTAAAAGAGAAATTATTTGTAAAGATAATTAGCAGTGCCTTTCAGGTACATACACATTTCCTAGAAACATTAGAAAAAAATACTGAGTGAAAGATAAAATTTCTTAATGAAGTTAAATTCAAAACTGCTATTTAATGGCATGCAACTTAACTGATATCTAACATAGTAGGGGAACAGCTATGTGGAAGGCACTTCCCTTCCAATGCTCAGTATCAAAATTTTAAAGATTGTAGTGGATATGGTTAAGTGCAGGCAAAACTGATTCTGGTGTGTATGGTCATACTGGGTTCACTCAGCATGAAGGGCATTGTTCAGATGTTGTTTGACCAAACAGATAACTTTGTTAAATCAGGACTTAAGCAAGGAAAACATGCCTGAACTACATAAAATTTTGTGTTACTTTGTTTTTCTGTTGTATTTGGAATTGTATGAAGTCATGCAGTACTGAAATGTCTGAATAAAGGATTATATTATCTTTCCTAAGCTCCAATTCTAAACTTGGTAGATCAGGGCATTTAGGGTGTCACAGACTTATGTTTAGCAGTGAGCAATTAGGGGCCTTGAGCCCTATTGTTTTCTTAGTAATTATGTGTGGCCACTGAGTTCCTGGGCAAAACATCCTTATGTAATTTTCATTTAGAGAAAGAGCTGTGGTTTTCTTTTCAGCACGGTGTGCATGAATTTAGCTGCATGATTCCCATTAATGTTAATAAGTGTTGTGCATCTAAATGACTGTGTGCATTGTACTGAAAATTTACCTCTTGGTGTGCTTAGAGTAGAACAGTATGTATTTGAAATCATCCTTCCTTGAAATAACCTGAAAATCTAGTGAATATAGGGATGATGGGAAGGCATTGAGAACTACAAATCAAAAAAAGAACTAGAGGGGAACCACAGGGGGGAAAAACCAACAAAGAGATACAAAGCAGATCAAATATCTGTAATGTCAAACAGAACATATTGTAAGCAAACAAGGATGTTAAAATCTTAAAAAAAAAAACAGACAGAGGAATCACAAAAATGCATTTAATTCAGGTCATCATTAAACAAAAATACTTTGTATCAAAGCACCTCCTTAAAATCAGAAATCTTTTCTGCTGATGACTCTAGCTTTCAGACTTCTTCTGTGAAGGACGCTGGTAGTTGTGAATTGTGGTGTGTAGAAATACATGGAAGCACTTCTATTCTTTCACCCCGAAGTAAATCTTAGGACATCAGGTTGATTCTTTTGACTTTCATGTTGTGAAGTCTAAATTTATTTATTTTTTTTCTTGACAGAGACATCAAGAGTTTCGAAGTGTCATCCTGTTGAAACACTCACAACTGATGCACTTGTAGCATAGGCTTGTGTCTCCGTTTGAGGGGGAAGACAGTTGAAACAAATTAAAAGTGAATCCAATATCAAATTGTTCGAGACTTTGAGTATAAGGATAGAAAGGATTTTATTAACAACAAACAAACAAACTATATATATATGTATATATATTATGTATCAAAAGCCAAAACACCCTTANGGGAATGGCCGCCGCCCCCTCCCCCAGCAGGCAGCGCCTCTGAGCGCCGGGGGGGTGAGTGAGCCGTGAGGGACAGCAAACACAGGCGGCACCGGCACCGGCCGGTACCAGTGGCCGCAAAGGGCGGCTGCGCCTGGTGCACGGCCGGCACAAGTGGCCAAGCTGCACCCCGCGGGGCACCGGGCCTCCGCCACACCACTCCCGGCTCCACAGCAGCGGCCTCTGCTGCTCCTGCTTGCGAACAGAAAGGGAAAAGTTTTTCATTAAAATAGAACCATAACAGCTTGCAATAATAAGGTAATCATTTAGCAAACTGGCATGTCTAATCTTCAGGACCTGTGAGGAAAGAGATGGAGAAAGAGGAAAACATGCTACCTTACATTACATGTGTTACCTCACATTTGCAGAGTAGAGTGATGTTGTTGATCATTTGCCCAAGACAGAATTGCGGATTCTATAGCATAGGCCAGGCTTTGACTTGGTGGAACTAAACAGTGTGAAGGCTACAGTTATAAATAAAAAGCAAGATTGCCAGGATGGTTGTGGGAGCAAATTTCTCAGCTAGGTTCACCTCTATAAATGCCAAATATTTTACTCATTTTCTGTGAAAAAGTGTATATGTAAGATTACAGTCATAAAGACTTGATGGATAAAAACCTCTCATTAATAGTTGATATCCAGTATTCCAAGAATAAAATACTTAATTTTGCTGAACATACCAAAATATTCTTAAAGAAATAAATTTTTAAATAAGTGGTGAGTTACTGTATGCTTTGTGGTATTTGTTGTGATGCTTCTAATGAAAGCTGCTCTGTAACAATCTTTATGTTATTCTGGGTGCCCTGTATCACTGTAGTGCTGCCCCACTTTATTAAAAAAAAGCCCAAACAGAGAACTCCTGGTGAGCTGTATGAGTTTGAATTAATCTATTTGACATTTTCAGTTTTCAGCTCAAGAAAACTGCCTTGGGATCTCATTAAGAAATTGTGAAAATTGCTTTGTCATTTGTCTATTGTTTCTAGCAGACAAACTCCTAGAATTTTGACTCTTCACTCTAGATCTTTCCTTTCTTTTCCTTCCTGCCTTATACATTCGTATACATGCATTTATAGATGAGTGAAGCTGCCATGAGGGAGAGATCTCATAATTAAAAAATAACCATGCACCTCTGTGGTTTTCAAGAAAGAGCTAAGTACTTCAAAGAGCAATGACTATGTTACATACTTTCCTTCTACAAATGTACTACAGTGGTGAGTCACTGTAGCTTTGATCTGCACTGTAGCTTTGCTTCAGTGTTTTACATTAAAGAATATAATATACAGCATTAGTGTGTGGCCAAATTTAAACAAAATGCATCAAAAATGAAAGTGGTAATAAATTATTAATGAGTCTTGAGTGAATATTTTTTCTGTAAAGAGTAATTTATCTTGGAAAAATTTCAGACAAAGTTTTGAACATTCTAGGCTTAGTGAAATTAGATTTTTTTTTTTGGTCTATTTCTTGGGTATTTTCAGGGTTTTTTACTATGGAAAATAAGCAATAGTTTTCCTATCTTAGTGTCTTTTCTCTATAATGTCAATGTAAGATTTTTCTGAAGAAGGTAATACACCCATTATATCCCCTATTGTTTGATGCATCTCTAGAGGGGATTAAATTTCTTCTTAACAAAACCCAGCAATTATTTTATAAAGGAAGTCTAACTATATATGCTATTCTGATTCATAAATATTAAATCTTTTTTATGTCTTACTTCTTTCAGTAATTTCTGGTGGTATTAAGGTCCAAAAATTAATTATATGATATATTCTTGTACCCCACCATTTGTGCATTTTAAATGTGTAGCCTTTTCAATCAGAGTGTTATGGTTTAATCCCAGCTGGCAACTAAGTTCAATGCAGCTGCTCTCTCACTTCTCTCCCCAACAACCCCCCTAACTCTCCTGTTGGGATGGGGAGGAGAATCAGAAAAAGCTGAAACCTGGGGGTTGAAATAAGAACAGTTTAGCAACTGAAACAAAGTAAAATATGATGATGATAATAATAACAAAACCAATAAAGATAATAAAGAAAAAGATGAAGGAATAAGCCCCATGAGAAACAAGTCATGCACAATAGAGTTTTCACCACTCACTGAGCGATGACCAACCAGTCCCCGATCAGTGCGTGGCTCCTTTGTGGGTAAATCCCCCAGTTTCTGTACTGGGCATGAGATTCTATGGTGTGGAATATTCCTTTGGCCGGTTCTGGTCAGCTGTCCTGGCCATGCTCCCTCCCAGTTTTTTGTGCACGTCCATACCAGTAGAGCATGAGACACAGAGAAATTCTTGACTTGGGGTAAGCAGATTAGGGGAGCAACATAAAGGTAGCACATTAGAGTAGCAACAGCTGAAACATCAGCATGTTATTAACATGATTCTCATATTAAATCCAAAACACAGCACTGTACCTGCTACCAAGCCACATGTTTTGGAGCCACAGTTTGGTTATGACTCTACAATATTTACAAATGCCAATGAGTCAGTGTAATACTATCAAACATTTTAAGAAAGCATATTGTTTTGAAATGTTAGTTATTCATTCTTGTGTTGCTAATAAATAGTGTAATCCAGTGAAGGGACAGAAGTCTTACCAGCATAATAGTACGTATAGCTCAAAAACTACCTACAAATTTACTATTATTTATCTAAATAAAATTCAGCTTACAGCTATGAACAACAGATATATATTTCAAGAAAATTAAGATAAATTTCATTTATTGCTCTGCATTTTCCAAAATGAAAGATGTAGTCATAATACCTAGTAATCAAAATCCTAAATACTAGTCTTCATTCCAGAAACTTAAGTTTTTGAACAACGTTGATCTAACTAGATTGCTGAGCAAATGACTTGACTTGTGTCCAATAAAAATAATGCAAATTTAAATTATCAAATGCTTACAACAAGCTGTTGATAGACATACTCTAGACTAATGTATATAAAATATAAATATTTGTGAATGTCAGTACCTTCAGATACACACATCAATTCTATACACAAGAAGTTAATTAGGACATTTCGTGTGAAATAATTTGTTCAGATGTGGTGTTGTTCTAGCAATTGCAAGATCTTTGTCTCTTCTATCAGTCTGTAGAAGTAAAATCAAATTACCAACCTCAAAAAAAAAATGAAAGGGATGTCAAATTAAAAGATTTTCAAAGCTAAACTCTGTGTTTATATTTGCCAATTACAATTTACTGTGGTTTAAATAAAGTCCAATGCAGCTGCAGGCTGGGGAGAGAAGAGAACAGAAACCTGTTTTAAATCCTTTGTCCTAGTCAGGTAAATCAGACATCCCTTTCATGCATAACAAAGGGTAACTAAACTCTAAGAAATATTCCTGCATTCTGGTGAAGTAACAGGAAGTCTATGGTATCAGAACATCACAGAACTCATAGCTACATTTGCTCTCAAGCTACGATTTTAGACTAGATGAAATGAGGCTACTCACTGAATATCCACTGAGACTGTAACTGGCTAGAGATAGGTAGAACTATTATCAGTTATTCCACTTTCCTACAACTTTCTAGAGTTGTAGGAAATCCTTTAGATAGATCAGATCTCTGTGTAAAACTATTTACTTTATATTCCTGGAGCAAAGATGAATACAATATTATTATGTTGTTCTTATCCTTCACATGGACCTCATCCATGTCCTTCACTTCCAATTATAAAAACTAAGCCTGTCTTCTTCTCTTCCATATGTAGTAAATACGCAGACATTTGACCTAATGTGCAAGGTCCCACCTCCTTGGTTGTCATTGTCCCTACAGTTATTGTAAGGACCCAGCATTCTAGTGTTTTTTTTTCTTAGAACAAACACCTAGTCTTGTTTGTAGTTGCCACTATTTTGTGTACTCTTATTTTCTATTTTATTCATTATGCTGTCTTTGCCTCATATTCAGAATCTAAATAACAGTTTGTATATCTTCTGCACAATGCTTTCTGAATATGAGAAGCATTGCATTCAGC
>WEIV01011886.1:97849-113414 GCA_013390005.1 Calyptomena viridis | reverse complement strand
GAGAACCCATGAAATACTTGTTCTCTGATCACCTCGTGTTGCAGGCCAGAACACATTTCTCTGTCCATCATACAAAGACCTGTCAGAAAATGCTAACCTCCACTTCTTTAACTTGTAAAAATTCCTGTCTGATCTTGGAAAGCAGAGTACACTCTTGATTTGTTGTCCGAGGCATTTCAGTGATATCTGCCAGGCTGAGACTCCCACCTGATTTGGTGTCTTGCAGTTGGTTGGTTTTGAGAGCTTGAGCAAGACCCAACAGTTGAATAAGCTTAATATCACATATGCACGTATCTTTCTGTATTTGGACCTGTATGTAACTGAAATCTTTGAGTCTGATTTATTTTACATAAGCGTCTTGATGCTTCGTTAATCCATGTAAAAATATTTTTATTTGTTAATTCAGAGTGTTTTTGCTGAAGAAATAATTTGAGTGTCACAGATAAGAAAAAGTGAGTCTTACCAATATTAGAAACATTGTTTCCTGCAGTTCTGCAGGTTTTTTTAGAATTTTATTTATATTTTACTATTTCTTCACCTATGCTTTTTTTTTCTGTTTGGGTAACAGGCAAATCTCTCATAGCTCTTTGCTCCCAATTTCCTGTTTTAAAACACTAACAATACCTGAGATGACTATAGACATGAGTTACTGTGGTGTCTTTTTGTTGAGAGAAGCCAGTTTTGTGTGCATGCCTATCAACATTGAAACATCCTGATTAATGGTTGGACTAAACGGTCATGACGTCTTTTCCAACCTAAATGAATCTATGATTCTACAAAATCCAAAGTAAAGTCCTCTGGGAAAGAAATCTGCTGTAAAAAAATTCCACATATTTACACTCATGCTGTGCATAGATATGCAAACGTGGGGAACATACGCTTTGAAATAAAAACACATTTGCCTTTCTTCTGTGAACTGGACAGAGTCATCTAGAATTCAGCATATGAAAGATTCTGGTACTCGAGAACTGATTTTTATGGCCGTAAATTCTTGATCTGCTCATGTGTTACTTCCAAACTCAGCAAAGCCACAAACTCAGAGGTCTTGTTTTACCTGAAACATTGTGGAATAGGGACCTCAGCAGTACTGTTTGAAATATCATATGGACACCAGGCCCTCACTCTAAAACCATTCCTTCAGGGATTGCAGTTGTTTTGCAGAAACCTATAAACTGAAGTTAAAAAAAAATCAATTAAATTGTGTCTTTGATTTTGGTGCAGCACTACCATTCACAGCCTCTGCCTTATGAATAAAGTTGTCATATAGGATGTTAAAGATGTATTAATGTATTTTTAGTTGCTTTTCCTTCCCCAGCTTCCTTTTTTTTTGCACATGGCTGAAGTTTTAATATTTTGGAAAGCATGGTCTTGGTCATCTCTAAATTGATTCCTTTACATAACCAGAGACAATTTAAGAAGTAAATATCTTGCTGTAGGACCCTGTTTGGGGTACAGGCAGCAACATGCAATACAATAAAAGGTTCTTTCAGGAAATGTTTAGGAAAAATACTTTGCAAGAGATCTGCACATGATTAGAATTACTGAGTGCTCTCTCCTTTGGCTTCCTGTTTTGGAATTAAATGCCTTCAGGACACTTGGAATATCTCGCTTTTGAAAAGCAAGAGCAGTTTAACCAATTACATACTTCATCATCTTAGCTATGATTTCAGTTAGTTGTGAATAGGGACAAATGTATGAAATAGCCCCTGAGATGCCTCAATCAAATTGAAAGAATAAATTAACTCCAGTAGCCATAGAGCAGCTTTTGAGGGAAATAAGGGCAGATAAAATGTCACAAGTCAGAGCAAATTTCTGGCTCTTTCTCTGCACATGTGTATGGTAATGAGCTCTTCCCTTGCTTCTTGTTTCCTGTCCTGCAGGATATTGTGTTTGAATATTTTTTGGGAACAATTTGCTAATTGCTTAAGGTGTTTTACATAGGTTATTTTTAAAGTTTGAAGGGAAGCTTAGGTATGGTTTTTGAACAGTACCTATACAGAACAGGCTCCTCGAGTCCCTCAACCTAGTACTGAGCAATTCAACTACAAAAATAATTCCCTGAAATGAGATAAAATGATTTATTTAACAGCGCAGTCATTACATGGATTTTGCATTTGTGTAAAATTTCGGTAGACACAGTATACATGAGCTTGGCCAAATGTAGATATGTACAGTTGTACCATTTACTGGTGTTTTTAAACCTTCTGCCACAATGGTGTTGTCTGGTCATTGTATTTGTGTGGTGCTGTTGACCATTACATGTGTTTTCCACCACATACAACAGTGGAAATTGTCGTGTATTCCTAATTCTGTTTTGGGCAAATAAAAGAGAATTTAAGTGAAGATGGAGACTTTCAGAGATCCATTCCAGACAAAAATATTGTCAATAATTCATGCAGATTTTCTGCTTGGCTTTAAAGAATTGTAAAGCAAATTCCAAACGGTTAAATTTGCATTGAGACCTATTATGTACCACATTCCTGGAAATTAACAATATCGTGTAATTTTCATTTGAGATAGCACTAATAAAGGAAGTAATTCAGTACTTTCTTGCCAGCCACTGTGATTCTCTCCAATATACATCTGGTCTGCTTGTCATCAGTGACATTTGATAACATATTTGTTAATACTTAGAATATTATTACAGAATATTTTGTTTCAAAATTAACTGAGGGGTTTCTGACCTGCCCCAGTCTGAGTTCAGAGCTTTGCATTTCCTTTTTGACGGTGATCGGAGAGTAGAAACT
Source organism: Calyptomena viridis (assembly GCA_013390005.1). NCBI lineage: Eukaryota > Metazoa > Chordata > Aves > Passeriformes > Eurylaimidae > Calyptomena > Calyptomena viridis. The sequence goes on along the minus strand of WEIV01011886.1, from coordinate 110,667 downwards.
AAGTGCATTTGTAATACATTGTATATAAATACAATAAACAATTTTTCAGAGTGGGCAAAAGGTTAACTTGACTTGGTAGGGTCTGCCCCTCTTCCATTTAAAGTATATATTTATTATGCTTAGGCATTTCCAAAAAGAAAAAAATCACTGGTTCCTAATGTGCTAACATTTTTTGTTTAAGTGTAGGAACACATTCAACTTTTTTTTTTTTTTTTATTATTATTTTAGGACTGATTACACAATTATTTTGAGTACATTCATAATTATTTTGAATGCTAGCTAAAATTTTTGAATCCAGGTTATTTTAAATTTAGTTTCATCTTTCTGTTTTCTTAATAAGAGAGGAACATATGTGCTTTAGCCTTAACATATAATTAATATAATTGGATCTCTCATATCCAAATAAGCCAGTTGTAATTAAGCACATTGTTTATGATTATTGCTTCTAATTGTTGTGCTTATATAATGCAATTTATGGACAAGCTTAGATTAGCATCTCAGGTAAGTTGTAAGTTGTATGATTTGGACAAATATTAACTTAATTGAATGCTATTTCCTTTTTGAAGTGGGCAGCATCCAACTATTATATTTCTTACAGTAGGTCACTGTCCCAGTGTCACAGCTGTTCCCTTATGGTGTCTTGGATGCAGCCATTTCTAATTGTAACCCTTAATTTCACATTTCTTGTTTTTACAATGCCAGATTTTGTGACAATGTGATCATTTCTGTCTGTAACTTTTTCACTCAAATTACTGTTAAACACTGTCTGTCAGTCTTGGCATCGTTTTCATACAGTTTCCCATCTGAGAAATTAATGAGGATTTGAGTTTGTCTTCTGAAAAGTAAAAGTTTGTAGGCATTTGCTGTCAGTCCCCCATTGAATTAAGTGTGGCCAAAACTGGGTTGCTGCTGGGATCGTCAAAGCAGAAATAATCTTGCTCTAAAAAAATAAGGCTGACCTAAAATGTGGCTGAACTGCTACTGTTGTCTTCTGGTGTAGCAGGTTTTTTTTGGTGTATTATGTAGCACAGAGCCCAGTCCTGGAAGCACTTCAGTTCAAAAGAAGCAATAATCTTATGAAATAGTACTTAACCTTGAAGTACCAACTTACTTCAATTTGTACAAATGCAAGATAATGAAAAAACGATAGGAAAATCCTTCAAAGGGAGGCTCAGGCGGGACCTCTGGCTTCTTCCAACTCCCTGACAGGAAAGTGGAGCTGGGGGGGGGTCAGGCTCTGCTCCCAGGGAACAAGGGACTGGATGAGAGGGAACAGCCGCAAGCTGTGACAGGGGAGGGTCAGGTTGGACATCAGGAGGATTTTCTCTATGTAAAGGTTGGAGTCCCCATCCCTGGAGGTGTCCAAGGAAGGACTGGATGTGGCACTCAGTGCTCTGGGCTGGGGGACAAGGTGGGGATCAGGCACAGGGTGGACTCCGTGGTCTGGGAGGGCTTTTCCAATGTTAAATTTTGTGATTCTTACTGAAAGCCTAGTGGCAAAAAAGAGGGTATACAGGTACCACCATCTCCAATTGCTTCCTATCTCACCATACTTTCATGGAAAGGACATCTCTAGATTCCTAATTCTGAGGACTAACATTGGCAAAGAATATTGGTTGGAGGTAGTGGAAGTCATTGAATCCCTACAGCTTACAGGTGAGGCTGCTGTGATCTTCTCTGTAAGGTCTGTGTCCATAGCTTTGGGTGGACCTTCTTCTGAGGAATTTCAGGTGGTCCAGGTTAGTCCATCCTCCCTCGGCAGGTGGGCTATGTCCCTCTGGCTTCTTTGATTTCTTTGCCATGTTTCCCAGCTCTTGTTCCCACCAGAAGAGGTTTCCTAATGTGCCTTGGTGTTTCAGCCCTGTTCAGAATAGTCTTCTACTTTCTACATTAAAAAAAAAAGAGAAAATGTTTCTTCTGGGGTGAGGAGAGAAGCCACCAAATTCTGCATTGTATGTGTGACAACCTGGAAAGAATGAAGAGTGATTTTGTAGCAATTCAACACCTTTATGTGAAGACAAAATTCACAACTCTTCTGTCTTCAGGGTCTGTTGCTTCTTCTGCTTGAAAGGGCTTTGTTTTCACTTGTTATGATACAGGTTTTGAGGCAATCAAAAGATAAAGCTACATTCCAGCTGTTAGATATGATTGTTAATTCATGAGGAACTACTGAGTTTTATGTGCCATGTCTTTTTTGGGTGGAAGTCTTGGGTTTGGTGTTTTGATATGCCTTGAATGACAAAAGGCTGTGAGAGGGAAAATTTATGTTTTGGGAAATAGTGCTTTTAATGGTGACTGTATTCTTTCACAGTTTCGTGGGCAGGGTGCTCAATTCAGTCAGAAGATTTCCCTTTGGAAAATTATACATTTCAGGGATCCATTACCTGTTTACCTCAATTCACCTCTGAATTTTTCCATTGGTGACATAGTGGCTTTTCAAGGTAGCTGTGTCTTCCAAAAGAAGGCTTTTTGGACATGGTATTTCAGGCATCACCAAATGATTTAAAGTCCACTTTCTGTCTCTGTTACTGAGTGTTTAACCGGGGTCTTCTTGTCTGACTGAATTGGAAGAACTCCAAAACAGTGGGGAGGCTTTTGTAGCTGCACACAGAAAATAAGGTAACTTTGTTATGGTTCAGACCATTTCTGTTACCCTCATGGTGCTGAATCCGTCACTAGTGATGGCAGTACTGGAAAACACCTGGAGGTTGTTAGATTCCCCATATGCATTTCACATAGAAGAGCAATTTATCAACATATATAAAAGTGATGCAACTAGTGGTGAAGTCTTTTGTACATCATTCACGTTATACTTAAATTATTCAGGAGGGTGTCTGCATTTTTTACAGGCTCTGGTACACTGGGCTAATTTTGATTAAGTTCTATAAATTTGAGCATAGTGTGAGTATTTTGTAGTAATAATAATAATTACTTAATAATTAATAATAATGCACTTAATCTCCCCCTCTCCACCCAGGGTCACCTTGCTGACCAGTACAACCCCACGGTGCGTTTCCGGTGTAGGAGGGAGAGGCAGTATCAGATCTGGAGTCTTGATGTTTGGGTAAGGGAGGGGGATGACTTGAGATTCTGCACAGGAGGAACCAAAACCTTCAGCAAAATGACCTGCAGAGAATAGACCCATGGCGGCTGCAGGCAAGAAAGTGGGGCACAGTCTGAATACTTGTGTAGCACACTCAGGAGGAGGAAGAAAGAGTGTAGATACAATCTCACCATGCAGCCACACCCTCCACATGAAACTGTGTTTTAATTCTCTCTGAACTCTGTCCTACCATTCAGTGTTCATGCTCAGATCTCCTTGTTTGCCAAGGGCAGGGTGTGGAACTAGGAGGGGAGCTGCTCCCCGAAAACTCCTGTGTTTCAGTGGCAGCCCTTGGTCTCTGAAGGAAGGAACAGCCATACATTTGTTTTCAACTTTAGGGCTGAAATGAAATTAAGTGTAAATGCATTCCAAACAATGAAGTCAAATTTGCTTACTAATCTTGATTGTATCTCCCTTTTCCCCTCCTCACACTGAAACCAGCAGTATCAGTGACTGTGCCCACATCTCCCCTTCCCAATCCTGCAGGAGAATCTCCTCGGAGCCTGGCCTGCAGCAGGAGGAAACAGAGATCAAGGCAGCAGAAAGGGAGGTGAAGAACGTGGCAACTGGGAAAAAGGCAACAGTGTCTTGAGATCCAGGAGAAATGTATTGGTTTTTAACTAATTCTCTTAGCTTTTCCCCCCCAAAAGGGTCTGCTTCTTAATTTCAAAGGGAATTTGGGCTGAGCAAGGAAGTCTGGCTCAGCAGATGAGGTGGAGGCAGGGAAATGTTTGGTGTCACAAGAGAAAAGTTGCTTTTTATTAGGTAGTGCTGTCTCCTTCCCAGTTTACCCTGCCTGCCTTGCCTTTCCTTCATAGTCTCCTCCACCCACACCTTCCCAGCATGTGGAGCACAGGTGCCACCAAGGAGGATCCAGACACACTATTAACTCTCTCTTGCTGTCCAATTAAGTTGTTACCAGGTGTTTAAAACTTGCCTTCCTCAGCAAGAGGAATAGAAATAGTACAAATATGTTATTTTCCATCCAGAATTACATGTGGCATTGTTTCTATCTATTGATTTAAATAATTTAGGGTTTCAAAAGGAACAAATTGACTTTATTTGTTTAGGGGATACTTAAAGGTTGAGGACAATTTTATATCAATTAAAATCAGTGGTAATTCATTTATGATGGAACTAATGTAACTAATTAGGTAGTTGCCACTTATCTTTTTTCTAATACATACATTGCTTTTAAGCATCTGCTCAATAGTCCATTGTAAAATTATTTTACCTGAGAGCAATGAAAGAGCAGATGCTTCCTCATGACAAGTTTCCAATTTGTTTAGGAAACAATTAGTCAGTTCTGGACTCACAATTTTAACTTGAAGCATGGCAAGCATGCAAGCAAATTTGAAAAGCAGAAGCAGAAAATTGAGAAATCAATTTCTTCACAGCATTTTTAATGATTGCAATTTGTAAAACCCCTTTTTTTGTTTTAAATTTTTTTTTTTTTTTTTTAGGGCAGAAAGGTTTGTTTTGCCTTTACAGGTTCTAAGCAAAATTATGAATTTATTTTGTGATGTGTGTGCATGTATGAAAGTTTTCCAGCAGTTTTGAAATTTTCCAATTTAAAGTTGATCTTGATATTGTCTATTACAGTAACTAAAATTTGCATTAGCTCATAAAGAGTTAGAACAACAATATATAAAAAGAAAGGAAAAGGAAACTAGAAAATTATTCAAACAAAAAAATTAATAGACTATCGTGACATAAAAATAAAGTTGTATGGTTTTGCTTTTTTTTTTTTTAAATAAGTTACACCTGTGTTTTATATTTATAGCTTTATCAGTAGTTGGTTAAACAGTGAAAACCAGATATTTTGTTAGAACTCTGGAGCTTCCTGGCTCTATTCAGCCACGTGTAGATTTTTAGATGTTTCAAAGACCACCTAAAATGACTGTACTTTTATTACAGAATTCACAGAATAACAAGAATTAACTAGGTTGGAAAAGACCTTTGAGATCATCAAGTCCAACCTATGACCTAACACCACCTTACCAACTAAGACATGGCACTAAGTACCACATCCAGTCTTTGTTTAAACACCTCCAAGGTTGGTGACTGGGCAGCCCATTCGTCTCCCTGGGCAGCCCATTCAAGTGGCTGATCACTCTCTCTGTGAAGAAAATCTCATCAGCAAAGTTCATCTCATCAGCTGGAGAGATACCATCAAAATTTTTAGGCTACAAAATGTAATTTCCCTGCAAAAATACTGTGTGTTGTACTTAGAGAGACTTACAGGATTGCACATCAGTGATGTCTCTTTTTAAGTAAGAAAAAGAAATTGCTATTTACTGAGAAGAGAGGTGATTAGGATAGCCCTAAGAAGGATTCAGCTGTCTGCCTTTGTATGCAGGTCTAAAATAGATCACAATTTAGTCATTTTACCCTTAAAGCAGTGTGTACAGACACCTTTTTTCCTAGAACAATAGTCTTTAATACATGAACAGATATTCTTGCCATTTCCAGGAGAAGGGTAAGCTGATGACTAAGCAATAGGCAAGGCCATGATATCTTATGAAACATTAATGCCTGAGAAGCAGCATGATGTTGATTCCAGGAGGTTGATCTGAGGGGATTTTGTGAATTTTAATTTAGGTTTGGTCCTGGATACAGACTCCTTCTCTTCCCCACCCCTACATATGTGAAAGCCAATCTGTAGCTGCTTTTTTTAAAAATATTTTATTTTCCCCACAGCCTGTGCTGGTCTTTCTTGTGCTATTCTCATTGAAGCACTGATCAGTTTTAAAGACTGTTCAGCATTCTGTAGAAAAGAAATTTTTTATTTTCCTCAAGATAAATATTTTTTTTGTATTTCACTTCTGACCAATGGGTATGACTTATGTGAGAGGGAGAAGAATTTGCCTCCTTAGTCTGTTACACATGTACATGGGAGCTGGGTGTAGCCTGCCTATGCTGGCCCATGAAGTCAGGTACAGAAATCATCACTGTCGCTTCTGGGAAGTTGTCTTTAGTATCTCTTCACATAGTTTTTAAAACTAGGTTAACACAGAGAGCACTTTTCTTAGCATTCCCTTTCAGTACTTTAGGTGCCTGTTTCCTGATAAGCTAAAATCTACCATTCCTGCAGCTATCTAGAATTTCCCAGGAAACTTCTGTTCCATGACCATCTGTGATCTTCTCATTTGATGTCCAAAAATGTATGTATGGTTGCTTGGCCTGTAGCTTCCCAAGGTCTAGGCTTTCCGTTTGTGAACATGTGCTGCCAGTGGCATCTGGTTGTCAAATACTCTTAAATTTGGGGAAAGTCACATCACAAAAATCCTGAAAATATTTTGGATGTCATTACTGTTACTGTTTATCAGTTTTCATATTCCTTCATAGAGCGATGCATTGCCAAGTTGACTAAGAAGGATGTGAGATAAAAATGCAAAATGGCTTTAAATTTCTTATGTGTTTAAACCAGCCCAGTCTTCAGAGGATGGCAGTTGTTCTTTTCTGTTCAGATTTTTTTCTTTTTCTTGGACAGAGATTATAAGCCAATACTCAGAGTTGCTTGGCAGTAATCAAGTAGTGAAATGCACACCCAACCTGTGGGGCATTATGGTTGCTTAGTTCATGCATGTAAATCTGGGAGTTTGAGCACTGAACATGTCCACACCCATAGTATCTTCTTGGAAAGTTTGTTCTAACATTTAATCTTAATGGCATTATTAATTTAATGGTTCCATTTTCAGAGACATTAATGACAGTTTTTAGAAAAGTCCGAACAACTGGATGCTTAGCACTGTTTGAATGTTAATTTGAAATCTTGTGAAATCCGTGCTGCAGCTGGGGTATATCTCAATGCAATTAGTTCCATCTCTTATGATTTAGTTCAAATCTATCATAAACTTTACTACTTTACACCAGAAATAGGCATTAAGAGGTAAAAAAGAAGGCTCAGTTTTAGAAGTATTGTTAGCAAAAACAACCCCTGGCAAAAAGCTTTTAAAGAAAGCAGATCACAGAATTTTTGGTGGATACATTTGATTTGTCTTTTGGCGAGCAAAACCGGATTAGTTAAGGATACACTTCTAAAATCCTCTATACTAAATGTAACAAGGAGAGGTACAGCTGTAGTAACTTTATTGTGCCAGTTACTGTGCCATAAAAATTTCAGAGAGCTTTTGTGCAGCTCCCAAAGACCTCCCTTCTGGAAATGTGTACAAATAGTTAACAATTTGTGGAAGTAAGTGTACAAGATGTCTTTGTAGGTTTTGGACTTATGTGATTTTCTTGATTGGGTTGAAAAATTCCTTTGAGGATTCATGTCAGTAGTGCTGTGAAAGGGGTGGTTGCCATTATTTCTGTTCTGTGCATTTATTACATTTATGATGATTTCTCTTGATGCAAGTCAGAAGTTGATGTATTACCATGGTCATGTTTGTTGTTTTAGGAGTCTTTGGATGATTCTCAAGTACCTGGAGTTTGTACAACAGAAGATGTAATTCGCTATGAATATCATGTCCTATATTCCAGCAGCTACCAAGTGCCTGTGCTTTATTTCAGAGCATGCTTTTTAGGTAAGACCAATCGTATATTAAATATGTTGGATGCAGTAGGTGTTAAAAATATCCCATTTTGTGTTCAATTGAGGAACAGATGTATAATAAGAAAATAAGAGATGAGGCTGCTCAGCAGTAGATTTTGTAACACTCCTAACACAGAGCTTCAGGACCGTGGAGTAGATGATATCATCTCAGCCAGAGGGAGGCTGATCTTTGCCTTCTGGCATCTTGCCTGCGGTTGACTAAAACTGACAGTCATTTTTCTTGTTCTTTTCTTGAAACAACTGCAAAAACTAAATGTTGCAGGTTTGATTTGGGCCACGCAATAGGTGGACATTATCACAGTGCTTCAGCAGAACTGTGCGTGCTTCTTTGGACCCTGAATTTGAGACACAGGACTAGGTCTAAATGTGTCTCTAAAAATGTATGCTGTTTTCTGTTTAAATTTGCTGCTTAAGGGAAATTAAAATAATACCGATATGGTATTGACCTCTTGTAGTAAAACTGGCTCTGGAAATAGTAACTGATCGTCTCACCTCCCTGACATGCATGTCTTGTTACCCAGGGCCACTGTTTGTGTCACTTATTTCATCAGCAAACATAGTGTGATCACACTGCAGCCAGTGGCTGTGCTCTGTTCCTCACTGCCCAAAGTCTGTGTCCAGCCCTGGCCCAGGCTGCCCAGGGCAATGGTGGAGTCGCCATCCTTGGAAGTGTTCAACATGCGGATGTGGCACTTGTGGACATGGTTTAGTGGAGAACGTGGCAGTGCTGGGTTAAGGTTTGGACTCAATGATTTTAGATGTCTTTTCTAACCTAAAAGATTCTGTGATCACCATCTTTTGTGTTTTGAATGATATCTTAACTTTATCTAGATGAAGATGTCTGAATGTTGCCAGTGATATCTTTTCCTTTTTAATTAAAAAGTAGCTTAAGCTGCTTTGAATGTGTTTGGTAGATTTAATCACTCTCTGCCTTATATTGTTTAATGGTTTCTAATTTTGCAGTGTTAGCATTTTAAAAGGCACTTCGCATTCAAAATTGAAGAACAAATTCTCATAAACTCCCTAGTGGGAAGATTTTTAGTCGGAGGTGCAGTTTCAGGAATAGATAATTTGGGGTAAATTTTCAGGCTGGGACGTGGGGAATTGGGGACATTGCTCTGCCTTTACTACCAAGAGAACTCACATCCTGCTGCAACTGTATTTCTAGCTTTATTACAGGCTTTTACAAACATGCAATGTTTTGCCTTTAAACTTGTGCAGACAGGAAGATAAAGGAAGTTTTGCTGTGAAATACAGGTTAACCTATTTGTGGTCTTGAAAAATGTCATCTTCTTGGTTTTTGCTGAATTATTAGTTCACCATCGTTACAGAAGAGGATGGAGACGCTGCAGGTAGAGGAAGTAGGGCACTATCTCTACTGTACTATACTTTCATATAATTAGTATTCACCATAAGCAGTTAATCACCAGAGAAAAGCTCACAGAGACAAAACAAGTTGTTTAGCTTGTCAGCATCAGGGAATCGGAGGTGTAGAAACATGACTCCTTATAGCTGGAAGTGGGTATTAACAGGAGCCAGTGGATGATCTAATGCACAATCATGGTATTATGTGCCAACAGCTCCCCTTGCAGTACAGAGCCGTAATTGTTCCTGCAAGTACAATTATTTTCTAAAACACTTCTCTGGAATCTTTCACAATAGAAAGCAAGGGCTTTTTTTTAATACTTTCTGAAGTCACCTGGGTTCTCTTCAGCATTTTACATTCTCTTTAAATGTTTAACAGTACCTGGCTCTTGGAGAGAGTAGGATACAAAATGATGGCAAAAAGTGTGTTTTCTACAATGTTTTCAGCAGGTATTCTCTGATTTAAATTACGGATAGCTTACTTTTGAAAATGAAGCATTATGTCTTCCCTGAACGTTCCTTGCCTGCCTGTGCTGTCTGACGGTCCCAACATGGGGTTTTTGGGAATGTGCAGGTGACAGATGGTCACAATCACTTGAGGTACTTCGGTAGAGTATCTTTTGTCTTGTCCAAAACCTTATATGAGGAAACCTCTAGGTAATGCCCCAAGATTTTTTTCCTTTGAGGTAATAGTCTTCACGTGGTCGGCTCCTCACTTTCTCAGACAACTAGGAATACGCACTGCATTCCTCACCTGAAATAATCAAGGAAGAATCTTCCAGAGACCTACCGCAATTTCCCAGTCTAAATTCCTGCCATTATTTGTAGTTTAGATACCAGAATCAGTACCTCACAAGTCTCTTGCAAGCTGATTTCTCTTGAATCCAGTCCATACTGATCCTGGTGTTAATTGGAGCTACTGCAGGAGGTGGAGATGAAGTGTAATCCTTCCTATGTTTCCACAGCTCTGCCCCATCTTATTTTCTCTAGCTGCAGGACACAGGGTTTGAATGTTTAGTGGCCATTACACCTAGATGATGATAATAATTCTGTTCAACCTGATGGAATACTTTTGCAATATTCATTTCCTCACTTTGTATGTTCTAACAGCAGCTGATGCAGCCTGTCCAAATCCAACAAATAGACTCTTTACAAACTTTTCTAGAACAATGAAATCTTCTCTTTCCCCCACTGTATGTGAGTCCAGTTCCCACTGACTTGGTCTCTCACAGTCCCTCCTAGGAAAAAGACTCCAGAATTGTTGGGGGAATTTTCCTGCCATATTCAGCTTGGCTGTGATCCTCAGGAGCTTTTGTCAGTGAAGACATCCAGTTTTCAGGCCTTTCTGCTAACAGTTATGTTCAACCGCTGCAGATCACTTTTTCCCGTAGAAGAGAAAAAGTTGCATTGTATCATTATCCTTGCTGCTGTCTAAATTGGATGAAATAACTTATTTTCTGGAAGTCATCTTTCTATAATTAGTTTTTTTTCAGTGACACAAAGTTTGATACGTAACATAGTGTAAGGTAAGGTTTGAAATTTTAATTGCAGCAGAACTAAAACATTTTGAGAGATAGCTAAACTTTGTAGTAGTCTCTGGATGTAGATTTACAGGGAATATCTTATTCTGTGCAAGGAAAAATACTTCAGCTGAAAATAATGATTAAGCATGATAAGTCTTTCTGGAAAGATGTTCGGGAACCTTATAGAATGCAAGAAGATATTTTTAGGCTACCTGTATATACATAAGAAACATTTTTCAGTACCTTGTGATACTTCCCCACATGGCATATATTCCTAAACTGAGACCTGCTGAAGTCACAGTCTGTGTCAGGAGCTCAAGGCAGGGGTCTGAATACCTCAGAGGCTCATTTCTCCAAAATCAGCCTTATGCCTGCCATGCCTTCCAGAAACAGGAGCTCTTCTTTCTTTTTCTGGCTTCTGAGACTACCAGATAGGTAGCTAGAGAAATGCAGGAATGCCTGCTGATATCTGATGTCAGCAATTAGCCCTCTTGGAGACAGATGGTATAGGCAATTATCCTTCCCCTTCAGTGCTGGCATCAGCCAGATGGGCTGGGCTAGGTCCAGTAAGCTTTCTTTAATCAGCAGAGTATTTACCTCTTTTCCTAGTCTTTAAGATGTCAAGAAACTTTGGTCTTTTCCTGAGCCATCCTCTTCTGAAGCCACACATTCAAAAACCTCTTGCCATACATTAAAAAACCACAGCGAGTAACCACAGCAGTAACATAATTCACAGGTGAGCATTCAGGAGTCACCCTAAGTGTTAAGAAAACAATGGCTCGTCTCACACTTCTTGTTTTTCCTGGAAAGATAAAGGAGTCATCATGGATGCTGGCTAAATATTGAAAAGAAGGAGCAGAACTAGTTGAGTCAATAAGGATTGCAGCCTCACTCCTCTAGAAGAGAGGGAAGAAATGGGTTTTTCAAGCTGATCTGCTCAAAATCCATCTAGCTCTATGACATACAGCTAAATCCCTGCCAACAAAAACCATGCTAATTGGTGGTTAGAGAGAGGGAGCTTCTGAGATAGTGTAACTTCCTTCAGCCCTGAAGGCATGACTTTCTGTATTCATAACCATACTGGGCCTGGCTGAAGCACTTCCCAGAATACAGATTTACTCCCTGAACTCAGAAACATGTAACTATCATATCCTTTCTCAGAAATACAGCTGCTCTTAAGACCATATCCTGTCAGAACTCGTTTTATTTTAGCTTTGGACATAAATGAGATTGAGTAATTTCAATGATCTGATATGCTCTTAGCCTGTAAGGGTGTTTTTTCTCTTTTGGCAATGGTTTCTTAAGACTGGTTTTTTATAAAATGTGTCAGAATGAAGCCTCAAAACAATTTTGTGCATCATTTCACCTAAAAGTGTCAAATAACCTTTAATTGGGAATCTCAGAAATTATTAAAAGTCTTTAGTAAACATCAAGAAAACAGAATACAGCAACCTGTGAAGCTTGAAAATTTTCTCTGAAAATATATATGGAATTTGTCTGCCTTAAAGAATTTCCACTCTTTGCAGGAATTAAGGTGTCAGCTGAAGAGCTGCAACTCCTATGTGCTCTGAAAGCCTCACCTTGCTGCTGTGAGAGGGCACTCAACCTTCTGCTTTTTAACTGTCTCTTACTTCTTACATGATTGAATTAACACCAAGTGGGCCATAGAGAAGCTTTTCTCAGAAAAGTTTGTTGTAGTCTAAACAGTTAAATAATAATAAAACTGTCCCAGCTGGACTTGGGATGAGACTTGGAACACAGCACCTTGTGGGTGGATGATGAGTAAATGCATTAATGGGTGAATCTGAGGCCTCCGCCTTCCTCTCCTGCCACTTCTCTTGGCTTGATGCTGCTGTTTTCTCCTCTTTCTGGCTGAACTTCCCAAGGTCAGCTCAATCACAGGAAAGAGTGAGGAACCAAGTTGGCTCAGCAGGTGCCACAGTGGTCCCCTGTTGCCAGCAGCAACAATTACTGACTACTCTGTCAGCCCAGCTAGATATTTGGGATCTCAGTGGGTTGCAAGAATGTGCAACAAGGCTGTTAAACTAATGTGAGAGTGCTGGCAGGCCTGGGAAGATGGGTGTAAAAGTGCCCAAAAGAATACAGATCTGTGTTTTGGGCAAATGTGGGGGCTTGAGAATAAAGGATTCACAGTGAGGTAAAGACAAAGCTCAGTTTTAACTAAAATATGGTTAATGCTTCAATAACATTTGATCACTTCCATAAACGAGATTAACAGAGTCAGAGTAATCCATGCCATGGGTACAGT
>WEIV01011886.1:5410-97833 GCA_013390005.1 Calyptomena viridis | reverse complement strand
TACAGTCTGAATTTGTTCAAGTGTTACTATAAAAATTCACAGGAAAGGTGTACAGAACAAAATCTAGAGTGGCAAATCAAATGTTGCGTTAGGATGTGTATTATTCTAGATTTTACATTTGGACTTTTTCTGCATTTGAAAATGAAATTGCAGGTATTCATGGCATCTCGTATTGCCTGCACACAGGTGATCTGAGCATAAATACATCCTTCTAAAGTTAATTTTTGGTGTTGTAGCTAATTTCTTGGCAAACGTCTTATTTTTCATCTCCAGCACAGCTCTGGTGTCTTCATAAAACAATGTGGTCTAACAAGTGTTACGTCCATGAGGATGCCATGGAATAGCTGGTTAATATCCTGTTACCCCCTCAGATACTTTATTTACTACACTACTCAGCTACATGGTGCTTATATAAGTTAAGAATAAAACAAAAGAGAGCCTGTAGGCAGCTGGTTAGAACTTATATATAAACATGGTATTCGAATGTTAATTGTGTGAATAAATCTTTTTCATTTTACAGACATGCAAATGTCTGTAGAATAGAACTGTTTATCAGAGGATGATGGTTTCTGACACCTGATAAATGCCAAGATGAAGCTTATTGAAAGTGTATTGAAATACTCTGTTTGCCATAAACAAATGTTCATTAAAAATTGACATGTTTATTTTCTAAGTGTTTGACACTAATACCTTGGTATAATTCTAGCATAACAGCTAAAAACCTTATGCAACAATGCTATATAAATGCAGTTCAAGAAAAAATTAGGGGCAATGCAGCAAACTTTTATCTGCATAATTTTGCTCCTTAGATTTTGTCCACTCTCTCACTTTGAATTGCATGTATTTACACACTAGATAACTCTTCATGATGCTATGTTGTGGTTTTAAATGCATCTCCAAACTTTTGTTTTACAAAATTAGTTTTAATTCTGCTGTTTCGCTATTCTATATTAAAGATATGCGTAAGAGCTTTGACTGGGGGTGGTTGTTTGTCCCCCCTCACAGATGGAAGACCTTTAACTCTGGATGAAATATGGAGAAGTGTTCATGCATGTTACCAGGATCGACTGCAGGAGGGGCTCTGGGACACTGTTACACAGCAGGTGAGGATCCACAGGTCCTTTACAAAATTAGGGAATGCAATATATGTCTGAGAATCCTCAGTGGCCTATTGCTCTCATGGACANATGGGAAAAAATCTTCCCAATGATAAAGGTAAAAGTTTTATCACATATGCTTGGTGTCAGAACCAGGAATTTAAAAACCAAGGATAACTAATGTTTATTTAATCTGTAAAGGCTGCATCTGACCTTTTATCAACTTGAAAATCTCTCAGAGGATGAGTGGGAGATGTGAAGCATCAGAAAGTGACTCTGTGGTTATAGCCAGAACTTCTGTCTTCACATTGTGTGGTGGTTGTTGGGTCCTTGCTGTGAAAGCTGGACATACAAGTAATTTTCCATCCTTTCTTTGCCCTGATGAGTATTTATGTGAGTGTACATGAAGCAGAAGGACTTGGCAGGAAAAGAGACAATATTCTGAAGAACATGCATTTCCAAGACTATGACAAAGCTGAGTAATAATGTTGGTAATTTTATGAATGCCCAAGCCCATTTCTAATTTTTGTTACTAGTGCTAATCCATGTCTTCATTAATTTTTTTTTGTGTGGAAGCAAACTATGAAGAGAGGTTTAAAAGCTGATGAATGAACCCGATCACAGTCAGTACTAAGTATCACCAACAATTTTGTTTTTAACAGAGTGATGTTGTCATAAAGCCTGACCTTGCCCTGAGAAAACAAAGTCATAAACATAATCAAGTATCTGTGCTAAGGCTTCATCAATGCTTAGTGATGATGGGATGTAAAATCAAACATCCAAGGGTAGAAACCGAACTGTGTTGTTATGGGAGGCTCAAAGGTTGAAAAACTACCCAATGAAACAGAACAAAAGTTTGGTGACTTGAAGGTCCTGAAGAAATAGTCTAAAAAACAATCCGAGTCAGGATTCCCAAAGATGTGGAAGTCATAGAGCACATGTCCATCCGTCCCTGCTCTGCCAGCACTGTTCAGACACAGTTACTTCTGTTACCAGCATGCTCCCAACTGTGATAGGGGACACATTTCATATGTGATACCTTAGCTTTGGATTTGCCAACAATAAATCAGCATTTTTATTGTTTAGCGCTTTTCTGTCACTCCAGAAAAAGTCTGTCAGGCCATTCTAGTNCCATGGACTATTATTTATATTATAACAAGCACTGGTTTTCCGGTGTTTGCTGTGCATGTCTGAATTCCAGTTATTAGTTGGTAAATTCCTGTAATACACACTTTTACATAAATATTAATTACTTGACTTATCTGTGAATGAAGATGAGAAAATTAGATTTTAATAAAATAATGTAATAATGTAACACTACTGAGATTAAAGCATAAGCAATATATTTGGAATGTGTAAAATCAGAGTTGTGGAAGCCAAAAGGAAAACCAGGTCACTCCCACAAGGGAATTATTTTTGCCTTTTAAGGGACAGTAAAGTAAAAACTGTCCTGTGTCAAATAACTAGAAGTGTGTGTCAGAAACATACCCACAATTTCTTGCAAAAACAGGGGTTTTGGGAGGCAGAATATGTGGAGAGATGAACCTGTCTCTGTGAAACCTCTCCAGAGGTGGTTCAGCAGTTGTAAATCCAGTGACAAACACAAACTAAGAGGCAAAGAAGCACATTTTTGAGAAATTAGCAGGGTTATAGCAGCAAAATATGACTTTCTGTTAAATAAGGAGATTATGGAAGATAATAAAAGCCTACTGTAAGCACTAGCCTGCAAGCCTCAGATCAAAGCAAGAGTTAGGTCTACAAGAAAAAAGAGTATTTTCTCCCTCAGATGAATTAGGGTTCTGAATTGAAATACGGAGTTTTCTCTTCCCTTTCTGCTTCTCTTCTGACCCACTTTGTTATGTGGGTTAGGCTTTGCCTGCAGGGACACGGATCGTACAACACAAGTCACCGGGCAGACTCATCAGATCAGGCTTGAACTCAGTACACATGAAGAGCAGAGAGAAAAGGTTTACGGTTTTAATCCAAAACAGATACAAATTTTAAATGCTACAGGCACTCCACCACTGGGAAGAAAAATTGAGCTAAGCAGTGTCCACATTTAAAGTTAATTCACTTTTAAGTAGGGCTGATGTGCACTTTGATGATTGGCAGATCAGGAAGAGAAAGGCTTACTGTCCTTTTTTTTTGCCCCTCCCAAATCCATGATCTTACACTAATCATTTAGGACTTTTATTCCATGTATTTTATGAAATGTGAATGCCATGCCTGTGCACATTTCTGATGCAACTATATTTTGGCTTATACTCTTTATGGTAAAATAGATCTGAGCTCAGGAACTGAGACATTGCCTGAACTCCCAAAAATGTAGATATTTGATATTTTTGAATTTTCGGTAAAATTTAGACTTTTATAGTTACTTTTGATTATTGTGGAAAGTCGTGCTTGTTTTCAGAGAAAGCATCTTTGAATATTTTTACTGACTAAATTATTGAAAAATGCAGGAGTCAGCTAGTTACCTTCTCATAAATAAATTAACATGATAAGGTTGCACAGTATTTTATAATGATAATTGATAAATGGTGATGATTTAATTGCACTTCCTGTAGTAATAACCTTAAAATGCTCAAATGAAGTTCCTGTGATTGGCTTTCTTATGAGTTAAATCTCCCTGGAGCCTTCAGTCATCCCTTCTCTACATCCGGCATAACTTGCTTTAGCTGTTTTAAATAATACAAATCAATTAGAACACACAGCTGTTTAACAAAACTTCTAAATGTTGCTACAGGTCTCTGTGGGTATTTCCTGATGGCTTATAATGACATCAATTTAGCACACCTGGTATGATTTGTGTGAGCTGGAAGTAGCTTAATTCTGAAATGACAGGAAAATTAAGGAGTATTTATGGATTAATGTTGCCTTCCAGAACCTTTGCCAATTGTGATTTTTAGCTTCTTTTTACAAAGATTCAGAGGTGGAATTACAGATATTGCATGCCTATCTCCTGAGTAGTCTACCTGTAACTTGGTGGTTGCTTTTAGTATTAGTTATTTATATTAGTTTTAAAAATATAATATAAACATGCATTATAAAAATTATATATAGTAGAATAGTTATATTAGTTAATTATTAATTATACACAAATTCATAGTACCGTTGTCTAAAAAGCTCAGACATACTGGTCCNTTTATGAATGCCCAAGCCCATTTCTAGTTTTTGTTACTAGTGCTAATCCATGTCTTCATTAATTTTTTTTTGTGTGGAAGCAAACTATGAAGAGAGGTTTAAAAGCTGATGAATGAACCCGATCACAGTCAGTACTAAGTATCACCAACAATTTTGTTTTTAACAGAGTGATGTTGTCATAAAGCCTGACCTTGCCCTGAGAAAACAAAGTCATAAACATAATCAAGTATCTGTGCTAAGGCTTCATCAATGCTTAGTGATGATGGGATGTAAAATCAAACATCCAAGGGTAGAAACCGAACTGTGTTGTTATGGGAGGCTCAAAGGTTGAAAAACTACCCAATGAAACAGAACAAAAGTTTGGTGACTTGAAGGTCCTGAAGAAATAGTCTAAAAAACAATCCGAGTCAGGATTCCCAAAGATGTGGAAGTCATAGAGCACATGTCCATCCGTCCCTGCTCTGCCAGCACTGTTCAGACACAGTTACTTCTGTTACCAGCATGCTCCCAACTGTGATAGGGGACACATTTCATATGTGATACCTTAGCTTTGGATTTGCCAACAATAAATCAGCATTTTTATTGTTTAGCGCTTTTCTGTCACTCCAGAAAAAGTCTGTCAGGCCATTCTAGTACTGAATGTATCCTGTGTTTCAGAATAGTGAGTAATCAGGAATTTTGCATCTGTTTTTTTCTCAACCATTTATTTCTCAGTTTCATCAGAATGTGTTTTTCTGTCATTTGATACTTAACAGGTAGTTGTAATATAATCTCTGTTACATGTCTGTTCTGTCATTTAAAAATAGTCAACCAAACCTAACTCCCCAAATCACAGGACTATTTCTGTATTAATCCAGAGTCTGCACTTTTTCAATCAGGAGTTAAGAATCTGGAAGATGTATTCTTTATAGTACTTCAATAATCCTGTCCATTACATCACTTAATTTATAGCAGTGTTAACAGAAAAATCAATAAACATTATTTCTGAAATGTCAGGGATGTTAATAGTGTGATTTAAAAAAGGGAAAGAGTCAAAACTCTGAACAGAACACACTGACATAGCGTTGTAGAGGCACATCTTGCTGGAAATGCGATAGGGAGGATTTAAATAATTTTGAAAAATGTGTGTAGGTAGCTATACTTAGACATACAAATCTTTCTTGCCATATTGTGGGATTTTGCTAAGTGGAGGAGGCTGTATACAGTATATCTTAACAGAAGGTTGCTAAGACTACTCTTAAATCATTTTGACTCATATCAACAGTTGCTATGGATTCCCTGCTAATATTTTTGGAAAATTATTAGTACAACTTCCTGAGAAAAGGGAGCCTTACCACTGCAGACTGGAAAGCTGTTTGACAGGGAGAAAATCTACGGATGGGAAGGCTGGGTGGATATTTATTTCCCACTAAAATTTTCTACAATGTGTTGAACTTCTGGAGTTTAAACCAAGCTGTAGTGTTATACAAGCAAATAGGCATTTAAACTAGGTATTTAAAACTAGGCATTAATTGATCAGGTTTAGCTGCCCTACACTTAATCGTGGTTTTCCCAGTAAGACTTCATGGACAAAACCCACAGGCCAGCTAATTTCAAGGCCTGGTACTATTATTACTGGAGTTGATCAGTTATTCTGAAATGAAGATTCAGTAATATTTTCCATGCAGATAAAAACTAATTGAGTTAATTACAATGTAATAGTATTGATTCTCTTGATTAGTTCCTACTTCTGTAGAAAGTCTGTTTCAGTGCTGTACATTGCATTTACAGGTAATTTATCTACAGTTCTGCCTCTGCAGAGCTTCCTAAGCAGGCATTTAGTGGAATGAGTTGTAACAACATGTTCCCTGCCTGGTCTGGCATCTTTCCTTATAGGCTGGGTGGGATACTCTTGAGTATTCCCCTTGCCATGACCTCTGACAATTCACTGCTGGAATGGGGCTGGTTAATGAACATTCCCCCTTACTGAATGTTTTAATGAAGAATTCTAAAATACACAACAACATTGCTTGCACAATGTGAAAGAAGTGGATATCATATATGGCACATTCAGCTCCATTTGAAAGGCAACTGGAATGGCCATAAGGCATTGCAAACTCTATTTTTTTCTTCTCTTTTTATTAATAAAAAAACCCATGCTAAGTGCTACTTAAATGGAAGCTAGGTACCTGTGTTAACAGAAAGCAATTTATACCTGAGCACCTGGGCTCTCAAGTGGTGGAAGCAGATGGTGTCAGCAGTTCAAAAGCATTTAGGCAAATTCATGAGACCACTTGTCCATAAATGGATGCAAAATTACCTGGCAGGAGTGTCCTCTGCTATCCTTGGTACAGATGTGCTGGAGCAGTAAGAGAGGAGTGAACCACAGAGAGAGCCCAGACTTGTGTTCTCCCAAATAGCCTATCCAACTGCTGCTGTTGGAGACAGGATGTGCTGCTGGAGGGACCACTGGAATTCCTTGGATTATAAAATGAATCCTGGCAGGGCACATTTGTGAAATGCCACTATGGATTTTTTATTTTTCTTAAATTACAGTTTTTTAATCAGGGTAGGAAATCTGTCTCCAGTGTCTTTTCCATACTTCCACAGCTTGTTGGATCGTTCAGTTTTGCACCTTAGATTAATCTCATAATTTAAGAACAGATTTTAAATAGTAATTAATTAAGACTATATGCTACATAACTAAAATGGTGACAACTGAATTAATCTTATTTTGGCAAGCATGGAGGAAGAATCATCTGTTTATTTTCATAGAAAAATGACTGAGATGCCATTTCTTGACAATGTAACTACAGACCTGCCAATTTTTAACTATAAAGTTTTCTTGAAGAATTCTAAATGCACGAGTTATGTGCTTGTGAGAAGCTTTAAAGCTTTAAAAGAAGCTTGTAAAGCTTCACAAATGTAGTTTTGCCTCAGTGTAACCTAGTACCTTAATGCCTTTTGTTCTTAATATTTCAAACCTTATTATGTATATATAAAATATCTAATTATAGATCAGCAGTGTTGGCTTTCTTGATTATCGTTTTGCTTGGCCTGCAGTACCTTTCCTGCCCTTCCTTTTTTAGCTGTTTAATAACTTTTTAAAAAATAATACAGTTACAAAATGTAAAAAAGAGCCGACACCTTTTCAAAACTGCGTATGTTCTAGAATCAGGCAGATTGGAGGGATAAAATATGAAGTATAGAATCACAGAATGGCTTGGGTTGGAAGGGACCTTTGTTGGAATCCATGATGGATTTGAAACAGGAGGTACAAATTGGTAGGTGTGGTTCATCTCAAGAGAAGTTCTGGCTCTGTTAAGTGTCCTTATATTTCTGTGCTGTAGGATCTGCCAGAATACCTTTGTTTTCCTCAGGAAAACATAGCCATTTAATTGCCTTTTCATCATGGGTTTGGTGTTTGATGGCAGAATGGTGGGATCCAGCTTAGGTGGCTGTGTGGGGTTGAGACCTGTCTGTAAAGTTAGTTGGTTTGTCTTTGGAACAGAGACATTAAATCATCATGGCAATTGCAACTGCTCATCTGCAAAGAGTGTAAATCAAAATCACTCTGCAGCCTTCTCTGCCAGCAAGGGGTTCAGTAATGACGGAAATTTGCTTTTTTTGGTCTAGTTTGCACTTTTTTTTTTCTCACCAGGGTCCCTTCAGGTTTTCCCTTGCTTGGTGCTGTTGCAGATTTATTTTGATTGTGTAAGAAATTGCAGAACAGTGGTAGTTGTACTTTCGTAGTCATTCTTCAGCATCTGTCACAGACAAAAGGAGATTGTTCCTTTTTCACCTTTGGGATTTTATGGGTTCTCTTGGTTTTATGGCAAAGTTAGAGAAACATTCCTCAGTTATTCCAGTAGGATGACTTGCCTTCCGGTTGTGAATTGAAATCAAGGTGATGTTATCTGTCCCAGATCAGAGAATCCTAAACTGGTTGGGGTTGGAAGGGACCTTAAAGCTCATCTCATCCCACGCCCCCCCATCGGCAGGAACACCTTTCACTATCCCAGGTTCCTTCAGCCTGGCCTTGGACACTTCCAAGGATGGGGCAGCCACAGCTTCTCTGAGCAACCTGTGCCAGGGCCTCACCAACCTCACAGCCAAGAATTCCTTCCCAGTATCTCATCTAACATTAAGTCAATAGGATGGATAAGCTCTATACAATCAATATGCTACCAACAGCTTTATTCCTATGATTTACATCTTCTATCAGGATTACAGAAGTACCCTATGTAATTACTGTTCCTTAACTTTGAATCTGCAACATAGTGATTCCATACTTAATAGAGTTTCCATTGAAGTAATTCCATTATTAGTGGAAAATCCTTTGTCCTCTAGTTAAACATGTTTTAATCTTCACACATGCAGTTACTGCTCTGGTTGTGGGGCACAGGGTCAGTCTGAAGAAATCTTACTGTCTTTTTTCTGAATATGTAGAGTTGGATTTTATCCGTAAGTAGGTTATTATTGGTGTATATAGAAATAAGAAATGAAAAAGAGGGTGATAGACTGTGAATTCAAGAACATAAATTACTTAGGAGAGTAAATGTGGTCAAAAATTGGGAAAAAGGGAAAAGCTTGCATCCTCTTTATTAATTACATCACTGTTTTCTTAAATGGAAGGGGTTACAGGGAACATGCTTTATTAATTCTACCTTTTTTTTCTGCCCTGGTGGCTGGGACTGTGAACACTGTTGGGAAAATCACTGAAATCAATTGGCACTGGCTGTGGTGTTTGCTGGTGGTATCCTGCATGGAATTTTTGACACCCCTCCATGAAAAGCAAAGCAACATCATGAGAACCAGATCAGGGCAAAGGCAGTTTCAGGCACAAATCCCTTGCACTGCCTCAATGGAGAGACCATAAATGTTGTGATAGATGCTCAAAGGCAGTTTAGTGTAGCACTGGAGAAAATAGAAGCCATTACCTCTGGACAAGATGCAGTTACGACAGAGAAAGTAAATGATGATGTTACAAGAGATGTATTGACAACAAAATTCCTGCTGGCTGGAGAGGAGAGCAGCTGAGCACAGATACTACACACAATTACCTGTTACCTGAAGTGATGTTTATTTTTGGTTTAAATCTGACATAGAGACTGCCTGATAAAATGATATAATCCAATCTGATGGAAATTTTAGTCTTAATTAGACTTGTACTTGGGAACTGCCCAGTCTTTGCCACTGCTGAGGTTCATGTCTTGACATTTCCCTCCTCAGTACCTGTGCAGGGAGGGTTATGCCTGCACAGCTGAGGAATAGTGACCTGCTGTGCTGCCAGAGCTCACTAGAACTCACTCTAGTGTAGCATTCCTAAACAACACTAGGTTCAAGAAAAGGGGACATGGTTTCAAACTGCCAGAGGGCAGGGTTAGGTGTGGTATTGGGAAGCAATTCTTGGCTGTGACGGTGGTGAGGCCCTGGCACAGGTTGCCCAGAGAAGCTGTGGCTGCCCCATCCCTGGAAGTGTCCAAGGCCAGGTTGGACTGGGCTTGGAGCAACCAGGGATAGTGTAAGGTTTCACTGCCCATGGCAGATGGTGGAACAGGATCATCCTTAAAATCCCTTCCAACCCAAACATTCTGTGGTTCTATAATTCATTTTCAAGCTCCCCAGTGAAACATTTCATGTCTTTCATCCTTCTCTCCCTTGCAAGTTTTTATTATGGGAGAAGTTGAGGTAACAGGTACAGAAATGGGTACAGAACATCTTACACATCTTCCTTGAAGTTAGCTAGTAAAGAGGTTTTTCCACAGAAAATAATTGAAGCAACATTTTGAGCTTTCAAATGAAGGAGATGAATTCTTGCCTGTAAAAATACTCATTTCCCATCAAAGCTGGGTCAGACTCAGCAAGATATGCAGATGTGTGATGGACTTCATCATGCAATGCTGAACAGGCAGATAGTCCCAAAATCATAGACAGATCCAGGAGGATAAGGCTGTTGATTTGAACTGTGTGTCACTGTATTACTGTCCAGAAATGTTGTGGACAACCTGCAAATGAGATCTTGCAGTACAATGCAGAGAATACTTGTGGAAATTGGCTTGCAACTCTGACCCTACACACTTTCACGACCAATTGGAAAAAGATTAATTGTAAACTAAGAGCAGGAAGATTCTTTATCCTATTTGTACTGGATTTTTTTTTTTGCCATAAAATCCCTGTAGGACTTTATATTTTTCATATATCTGCCTCATGGATCAGGTAGATGAAGGGTAGTATTGCTGCCCTAATGTTTTGCTCAGGACACATTTCACTGCATGTGGAGTGTCATCATTTCACCAGATGACTGCAGCACTAGTAAATATGCTCCTGAAGGTGATGCAGCAGAAACATTTGCTCATTTTCACATTTTTCGTAATATTTGAGAGGGACTTGGGGTTGATCCTGCCACAGACACACAGTGCTTCTCTCAGGGCCCTAATTAATGGCACTTTGCCTAGCAGTGCCTATCTGGGTGTTGTGCAGTAGCAAGTCCTGGCTGGTCTGGCCTGGGCCAAACCCGTTACCAATCTTGAAATCACCCAGGGCTGTGCTAACTCCTGAATTTTTATTGGCAGCTGCCCAAGTGCTTCTTCCTCAGAGCTGCTGTGTTAGGGATTTAACCTTGAGTGTACATTGAAGCCTCCCGGGGATGCCATCATGTTCAGGATTCGGAATTTAGGATTTGACTGAATCAGAGCTGATGCTCTCAGAGTGTTTTCCCTGGTGCTCAACAAGCTCTTCCTCCCTTCCTCAGCCTTTTCCCTTTTTAGAGGCTCCTCCGTAATGGATTGTGGCTCAGGATTTCTTTTAATCTCTTGTGCTTTTGTGGTTTTCCTGTCAGTGTGTGTTCTTGTCTTTTGAATAGCATAGAATTCTTCAGTTTGGGAATTTTTTTCAGTGTCACTCTGCTGTCATGTTGGAAGAAGAGGAAGGGCTGAAAGAAGAAAGATGTAGAATGTAAAGTTAATAAGCTCTTTTAGAAAGCCAAGTCTGGCCTCTATGTGTCACTCACTCGTGGTTTGCTGAAGCAAGAAGGGCAGGAGAGAATCAAATACTGGGGGACAGGTTGGGAATAAGTCCAGGGTTAATATTCAGCTTTAGGAGTTAACTTTATTATCCTTGTTCAGAGTGCTAAGTCACTGAAAGCCCAGGTTACCTCTCTGTTGTTTTGGGGAGTGTGTGCTGCCTCTTTACACTCTTCCCTTGTGTAACGGAATTTGCTGAAATTTTTGCACAATTCATTTTTTTTCTGTTGCTTTATAGTTTTGTAATTATTCCTATCTATATGTATATTTTTTGCTATCTTGTGCATTGGCACAATCTGTATATTTTCTGGAATTATCTGGAGGCCTAAGCTGATTTGGGCTATCAGATAATGAAAAGGGTGGTATTTTTACTAAATTCGACACTTTTTCTCAATGCAAAACTGCATCAACAATTCACTTTTAACAACAGCAGATGGTAGCAATCTAGTGCAAGTTACCTATTTGCACTGCAAAGCAGAGCTTTTTGAACATTTTTTTTTTTTTGTGTATCCTGAAGCTTCTAGAAGTTTTTTAAAGTTCTCTTAGACTTAAAATGATTGATCCTCATGAGTACATTTTCAGCATAAGAACCAAGTTTCACCTGTTTAGTATTTAATAGTATCAAACACGCCCTGCCTGCAAAAGATGGCAGGTTAGGATTTGGTTTTTGTTTCTGGGCAAGGGGTTGGAGAAAGAGTTTTTCATTTGTGGCAGGAAGACTTTGCAAACATCTCTTCTGTGCCAGTGCTTACTTACTCTGTGCTAAGGTAAAATGCCGTCACAGGACCTGGGGAGTCTGGGTGCAGCTGTGTCAGCCTGTGTCAGAGCATAAATGTAGTATAGATAAAAATTTAAAAATAAATTATAAAAAACAAAACCCTCCCCAAACCCAAACATATATGTAAATATAAAATTAAAAAATACTTCTCAGCACCAGCCTGAGAAGATACAAGGTCTAAAGGTTGTGAAAGAGCTTTTCTACTGGGAGGATTGGTTTTATATATTACACTTGATCAGACTTTTGTTTACACAGTAGCTTTGCCTACTTGCATTCAGGTAAGGCTGGTAGAGTAACTTGAGTGACTGTTGCAAACTTTTACATTTTAACTAAATAGTGGCATAGCCTGGTTGGTGATTCTGTTTCCCTTTTAAGAGGAGAATATGTATTACATATATATATTAATTTGTCATCACTATCAGCGGAAGAGCAACATGAATTAGATTGTGAAGTGGGAAAAGTTGCATCAGGGATTAATTTGGCCTTGCTTTGTCTTTTCCAAATGCATGTGGTGTGCTTCCTTTTTCCTTCCATAATAAAGCAACTGGTATTTCCTCTTAGGAGCACCCCATACTCGGGCAGCCCTTTTTTGTTCTGCACCCCTGCAGAACTAATGAATTCATCTCTGCTGTGCTGACTGGCCCACGGAAACACAACAGGTGAGAAACACAACACTGCTGTGCATTGCAAGGCTTTGTACAATACAGGTAAAACAAATCAGCTGGGAAGTGGAAATGGTCAAAACAACTTCCTTCATCCAAGAAGAGTAAGACTTCTGTATTGTCATCTCAGGACTCAAAGTTAAAATACTTTTGCTATTGATAAAAATGGTGGAATAGCCCCATCTGAAGTTACTTTATGACTGTCAAGTCTGCCTGTAATTAGAAAAAATTGGAACATTTATTGTTTTTTAATTTTTCCCCCTAGACACACAAATTACATTACATTGTGGCTCAGTACTGTAGGCCCAGTTGTGGGTCTGAATCTGCCTCTGAATTATGCAAAAGTAGCACCTGAGCAGAATTCAAATGACCATTCAGTTTAAAGGTAAGAGAAAATGAAATCACCTTTTCCTGTCCCCTCCCCCTGTTAGAAAGATCAGATGACTAACTGGCAGAACCATTACCTTCTCCTTTGGCGCTCTCGGTTTGGTTCATTTAGGACTCACCTTTCAGTATTTTTACTCACCTTGCTTACTTTTTAATGATAGTTTGTGCTGAGAGGGAGGTGCTGGGACATTGCTGACACCTCCCTGAGTGCCAGGAGGCCCCTGATGTCCTGGGGTCTTCTTTGTGTGTGTCAAACTATTTTATTTTGGTTCCTCCAACACATGGTGGTGGTGTGACCTGGCATAACTGCTGCAAAGATTTTAATTTCATCTCTTTTTTTCTGATTAATGTTTCCTCTCCAGAGCTCTGAGCTGAAGGACAGGTGATAGTGAGCTGTAACAAAGCTGCTGCAGACTCCCCTAAGGATGAAGTCAAAGGGATCCTTCCTGGCTGAGAAGCAATGCCAATGTGGAAATGGTTGTTCATGGCTCTTTCTCTGGCAAGAACTTGCCACTGATTATGGTGGAAAACCTGAGATGGCTGCAGTTGTGGCAACACCTCTCCAGCACCATCAATACCTGATTCCTTCTGATTCCATTGGACCTTGAAGTCACTTCTCCCACCTCCTGTGACTGTGGCCTTGCTGAGGCTGCACAGAAGGCACAAGCCTGTGATTCCCTGATGGAGAGTGGAGTGGCTGAGTTTGGATCTACTGAGCTTATGTGTAGAAAAGCTGCATCATCTGTTAGGTAGGAAATGCAGCATATAGACAGCAAAATGCTGATAGGACATGGTGTGAGGTTGTGGCAACCAGTGCATGGTTGAGACTGCTTCAGCTGGAAACCTGTAGTGGATTGACCCTGGCTGGATGCCAAGGGCTCACTAAAGCCACTCTCTTATCCTCCGCCCTGCAAATGGAGAGGGGAGAGAAAAATAGAGGGTTTCATGATATGAGATAAGGACCATAAGAAACCCCATTATTGATCACCGTCACAGGCAAAACAGACTCCAAGTGGGGATATTAAGAATTTATTATTAACAAGATCAGAGCTTAAGAATGAGAAGTACAATAAAGACACCCCCCCCCAACTCCCCTCCTTCCAAGTTCTACCTCTTCCCCCCCAGCAGTGCAGCAAGACAGGGAGTAAGGGCTATGGTCAATTGTTTCTGCCACTGCTCAGAGAGAGGATTCTTCCCCTGCTTCCCGTGGGGTCCCTCCCATGGGAGACAGTTCTTCACAAACTGCTCCAGCGTGAGTCCCTCCCACAGGCAACAGTTCTTCAGACACTGCTGCCACATGGGTCACTTCTCCACAGGGTGCAGTCCTTCAGGCACAGGCTGTTCCAGCGTGGGTCCCCCACAGGCCACATGTTCTACCAGGAAATCCTGCTCCAGGGTGAGAACATCTGGCTCTTCCATGGCCTCCAAAGGAAGCTCTGCCATTCCTTGTGGGAGTTACTGTTGTACTTCATCAGTGTTTCTCATTGTACTTGTGGTTGTTCACAGCTTTAGTCCGTACCTTGATGTCTTTCTGCAACCCCTCCTGGCAGCTGGCTGGTTTTTGGGGGATTGCATGGTGATGTCATCATTGAAAAACAGATTACCAGTAACTTGTGCACAGCGCATCCCAGCTTCTTTCCCAATCCCATTTTATTTGTAGTGTAAAACAGAGTTTTGGGATGGACCCACAAATTTTACTGCAGAGGTTCAGCATTGTGTTGCTTGCACATGGAGTCCAGTGTGTGTTCCATCAGAGCTGGGAATGTGGAATGATCATGTTCCAGGTTCTGGGTTTTTTGACCTTTTCATCAGTCGAGTATTTTAAACTTACCTCACATGTCATTGGTGGATATGAAATACAAACTGCAGTTTTTAAAATTCCAGTGGAGTGGAATTCTTTTGCCAGCCGTTTGGAGTTAACAATGAAAGCACATCATTTATCTCATTCTGGATCATAATAACCTGGGAAGCCATTTTTCCATGTAAGATTTATAAAATGCAGCCAGCAGCTATATTGCTTTTTTTTAACACTTTTGGTAACATATGCTTGGTAATTGCATCCACAGCCTATTTTTAAATTTAAGTGAGAAAGGAGGAGAAAACCAACAGGTAACAACAGGTTAAACGTTCACCCCTGCTCTGGGATCTTCATCTGTGATATCCTGGAACAGAGGAGTGGAAGGAGTCAGCCTTCAAAAAAAAGGGATTTGTTTGTGGAGGGGAATAAATATTTTTCTTCTACAGGGAAAAAGTCAATGCCCACTCTCCACAATTCTGAACCTTTTAATACCATAAACAATGAGGCAACAGAGCAGTGTCATGATCAGCATCAATGTTTCCCTGAAGTTTGTCTTAGAAAACCAAAATTCAGTTCAGTTAGTACAGATATGCTGGGCTTAGACAGAGGAACAAATACAGGGTAACATAAATATTTGGGATCAAGAGATACAATCCTATTTGGGTATTTCCTTTTTAAGGGATGCAATGGGAGGTAGGCATCCAATTTCCCATTTACATGGGAAGCCTTAATGACTTACAGGATATTTTAAACAGAATTTTTATGTACAAAAATTATGTACATTTTTATGTACAAATATCCTCTTGATTTTTTTTAATCAGGTGCATTGTGACACTACTTGGTAATTTTATTTAGCAAATCTGTTGAAGATCTGAACTTGGGTTTTGTCTACATGTATTATCTGCTTACAAAAGGAAAATGTCCAGTTCCAAAGAGTTTTATAAATTTGCTCAGTTGTTCATCCTCACTAATCTGGGGAGATACATTGAGGACCTTTGCTTCTGGGAGTTCTGGTAAGAGAACAGACTCATACCCGCCCTTAGATACAAGAATCGGCAAGAAGAATTAACTTTATGTGTTCACCTAAGCCAAAAAACGTGCTTTACTGTGGAATGCAGTTGCTAACTACCTACATAATCCCTCATTTGTGTCAGCATGACCAGGTAAGAATTCAACCCTCTGCCAGGAGGTTTGAGGTTGGCTGATTTTGATTACTAACAGGAACATTCCTTTCCACACAGTAAATACTGAGTTAGTTAATTATAGCTAAATACAGTGACATAATCAGTATCAAGTCTTGCTGCAACTCCATGAATTTCAGCAAAAGTTTCTCAATAACATTTTTTTTACACCCCCCCTCCTTTGCTATGGTGATGGTTTCATGAGTTAGTCTGGACATCTGTATTCATATTGCATACATAAATATTCAGTTCCAGCACAAAAAGACATTTGCTCTCCTCTCCTAATGGTGAAGTTACAATTATTTCCTCAAAAACTTTCTCCTCTAGAGAACAGTGTATGGATATCTGTGCCTATTTTTAGTAACATGTAGGCTTTTAAAACTGGTTGAGAGTTCAGAGCATTTCTTAGGAATAAATTCTTACCACCTAGAATTGAAAAACGTCTGCCTGAAGCTTACAGCTGCAAAACTAACCATGTGCTCAGAAAAGTGCCCCACGTGCTGTTGTGTTCTGGATTTCATTAAAATCTTAAAAACCCCTGCACCATGAGGAATCCTTCACTTCACCACTGGAAAGCTTGTTGTAGCTGTCACCTACTGAACATGATTTCAGCTTAAGGCAAGAGAAGATTTTACTGCTGTGTTTGAACAGAGAATGGATTTACAGAACACCTTTTTCCTCAAGCCTGTTGGAAAACATCTTTTCCTGTAGTAATGTTATTTTTCAATCAGGTATTGTTAGTGTCAAGTGATTAGCCAGCTGCTTTAATATTAGAAAATATTAATTAGCTTTACTGATGAAGTAGCAGCATGGACAGCTGTACCTATTGCAGAAGTTGTTTGTCTTCTTTGATCTTGTGGATGGATTTTGCTCTGTTTGGGAGGATTTGGGTTATGTAACACATATTTATTAGGCTTAAACCCCCTCTAATAGTGGCATGGTGATGAGCATTGGCTCATCTTCCTGCAACCTCCTTCTGCAGTGTCTGTATAACACAAGGTATTCCTGGGCACTGACACAATCAGAGAATCCCAGAATGTTTTGGGTGGGAACTTGAAAGATCACCCAGTCCCACGACCTGCCATGGACAGGGACAGCTTCCACTATCCCAGGTTGCTCCAAGCCTTGTCCAGCCTGGCCTTGGACACTTCCAGGGGTGGGGCAGCCACAGCTTCTCTGGGCAACCTGTGCCAGGACCTCCCCACCTTCACAGCCAAGAATTCCTTCCCGATATCCAATCTAGTCCTGCAGCAGTGGGAAGGCATTCCCCCTTGTTCTGTCACTCCAGGCTCTTGGAAATAGTCTCCCTCCATCTTTCTTGTAACTCCTTCAGGTCCTGGAAGGTCACAGTGAGGTCACCCCAAAGCTTCTCCAGGCTGAACAATCCATTTTCTCAGCTTTTTGTCACAGCAGAGCTGCTCCATCCCTCTGATCATCTCTTCTGGACTCACTCCAGGTCCTTCCTGTGCTAGTTGTGAGCTGGAGGCAGCTCTGCAGGTGGGGTCTCACCTGAGGGGACAGAATCCCCTTCTCTCCTGCTGCCCACACTGGGGGATCAGCCCAGGGTATGGGGGGTTTCTGGGATGGGCCATGTCCAGCCTCTCACCCACCAGCACCAAGGAAATATTCAAACTAGGAAATTCAGCCTGTGTGGACCCAAACAGGTTTGGTTGTTTTAAAAAGACCAAACCCATGCTTTTCCCTCCCGTTCCTGTCCCAGTATTCCAGGTGAATTCACTCCGAAGGCTCTTGTGCCTCTGTGGAGACACAGTTTGGGTGTGCACAGGCTGAATGCCTCGATTTTGAATATTTGCTTTGTTTCAAGTCCACAGCACAACTTTTTTTGGTTTAAACCTTTTGCATTTCGATTTTCCCTCTCCTTGTTCCAGTTGCGACATCTAGTGGCGACATGACGTCACAACAGCACCCGACTTTGGGAAGATGCTCCAGCTCCCTTGTTATCTTCCTCCTCTTTCGGATTTTAAGCTTTAGAACCTTAAGCGTTGATAGGCATCTTCCTTTTTTTCCCCACAAGGAATTTTACCGGCCGCCTGTTTGCTGCACAAATGTCAGTGAAGACCTCAACCTGTTCTTAGGTTTTTATTCCATTTTCTTCATACGTACTTCCATATAAATGAATAATTGAAGCAGAGCCTTTTGGTCAACGCAGATGAGCTACAATCATAGTAAGGGAATTGTTCATTCGTGGACTTTAGCCAAATAAACATTTTGAGATTTCACTGCATAAAAAAAAATGCAAGAATTATTTTTATGTATTTTTATCTAGCTAGGAAGGCCAAAAGCTCAGCTCAGGAGACACTCAAGTAATGCACAGCAGTGAAACACTGACTGCGCTAAAATGGGCATGCTCAAATCTAAAAAAAAAATAGTTTTTACTGGGGCAAATTCTATGGGCTGAGGTTAAATATAAATGGCTCAATAATGCCTTCAGCACCAACCTGTGAGTTCTGTGCCTACTCTCACACTAGAGACCAGAATTGCTGCCATAAACAAATCTCCAACACATCCCATTTTTGATGTGAGGAAGGGTCTTTTCACAATTACACACTGACATTCCTGCAGTTTCTCCTCCCAGGCTGCTGTAGGGAATGTTTTGATTCCTGATGAATTCAGTAGTCCCACAGAATCACCTAGGCTTGGGCTTTTTTTTTGACCAGCTACAGTAGTAAGAAAGGTAATCCCAGTTCCTATGGGAAGAGTTCTATGACGGATTCCCACCCCCGCCAATAATAAGCAGAGAACTCTTTCAGATCAAGGATTTTATTGCCATTCTTTGTCAGAATGATGTGACTTTAGGACCTGGGTCTCTCCTTCTTGCCCTTGTATAAGGCCAGCAGGGACACATTGGCCACTTTGACCACCTTGAACCGGACTCCAGGGATGTCTCCCACGGCGTGGCCCTTCCTCCCAAATCCAGCCACCAGCACCTCGTCGTTCTCCTGCAACCAGAGTGGGGCACAGGGGGATAAACACCATGCCTCTGCAGCGTTCCCAAATAACACTCCAGATTACATCTGTTCAACAGATCAATGTCTCTTTTCTCAACACAAAGTACAGCTTTTTGTAGGTTTCTGGAAAAATTACCTCGATGAAGTTCAGACAGCCATCGTTGGGGACAAAAGCTGTGATTTTTTTGCCATTCTTAATCAGCTGGACCCTGACACATTTCCTGATGGCAGAGTTAGGCTGCTTGGCTTCTACTCCACTGCAACGGAAATAAATCAGCAACGAGATCAGTTTGGTGGGGCAAGAGGGTCATTACACACCCACAAGTTACTGTGTTACTTTGTATTGTCAGCTCATTCCGTACTTCAGAAACTCAGAGCTGTTCAGAGCTACTAAATGTACAAAGTATTTAATAAACGTGTATTATAAAAACCTTACATACCATTATATATAAAATGTTGTAATACCGTAATACATTATATATGTTGATGTTTAACATGTATCAATATATAAAACACCACTTCCTAAGCAGAGTAAAAACTAAATCACCCAGGGACTGATACTAATTCAGTAAAACCCTGAAAAAGAAAACCTAAGAGAAACTGGAAAAAAACTTTTCCAAACCCACAAAACTGGTGAAGAGCCCTGGAAGCATCCCCAAGAAGCTTAAAAATAAAGGAAAAAAAACCAACTCAGAAGTAGGTTGGATCTTTGACACAAGGCACACTAATACTTTTTGCAAGCACTTTGTGTCAAAAATTCTTGCTGCTTCCATAAGTTTTGACCAAGTTTCCTATTTTAACCTGTCTTTTTTCTCCAGTTCTTGCAAAAAATTTTTATTTTTGAAAAAATCCACCTATTTTTCCGAATCTTCTTCTAGAATACACAATTTTCCCCCTATTTATGCCAAAAAATCCATCCCATTTGTCCGCTTAATTTTTGGCTAAGATCCCTAGGTTTTCCCCATTTTTTTAAGAAATCCCTGTTTTTCTCCAATTCCTGGGGGGGAACCCAGCCAAAAAACTCCCAATTTTTCCCCATTCCGTGCCAAGAACTGCATGCTGGCGCCTCTGGGATCACCTTCCCCGCGGTCTCAGGCCCCCATCCCGTGCACCCACACTTTCTCCAGGACGATGCCCTTGGCGTGGGAAGCGCCCCCGAAGGGGTTTGCCTTCAGCGCCGTGCCCAGGTGCGCCTTCTTGTACTGCTTGTCGTGCCACTTCTGGTCTCGACGGTGGCTGCGCAGCTTCCGAGCGGTGCGGAGGCCTCGGCACTTCCCTGCGGGAGGAGAGAAGCGTGGGATAAGGCGCAAAGGAAGGATGAGGAGGAACGGGAAGCGTGGGGCGATGGCGGACACGCGGCACGTAATGGCGGCCGCAGCTCCGGACCCACAGCACTGCCCGCACATAACCAAGCCAGCCGCGAGCAGCGCTCGCAGAGCCCCGGCATCCCTTCTTGGGACCCCCACAGCCCCGCCCGGCCCGGCCCGGCCCGGAGCCAGGCCCGCTCCGCGCTTACCCATCCTCTGCCCGCGACTGCCGACCGAGAAAAGAGGGCGGATCTTTCGCGCCCACCGCCTATAGCCGCGCCCGACAGGACCCGCCGGGCTGCCCGCACCGCGCCTGACAGAAACACCGACCGGCACAGCAGAGGACGGCCCTGTGAGAACGGAAGGCTGAGGGTTCGAGTCCCGGCGAAGGAAATCTGTGAGGGGGCAGTAACTAGATCCAAATGCATCTTCATTAACACAGCCCGTGTTCGCAGCTTAAAATAGAAAATATGTTCTTTGTGTGTTTGTGTAGGGATGGTTTAACATTCAAAAAGCCGCAACCCAACCCTCCCCTCCCCTAAAAAAAAACCCAAACAAAAACCATAAAACCGATCAAGAGTTTCAGAAGAAAAGATTACTATTATAAAAAGTACCCCTCGAAGATGCAGTTCCAATGTTGGAATACAGTCACTGTTTGGTAATTTTACAAACAGAGAAGTTTATCTTCTAAAAATGGTGCAACATTGTTTTGCAGTGTTGGGAATATTAG
Source organism: Calyptomena viridis (assembly GCA_013390005.1). Classification (NCBI taxonomy): domain Eukaryota; kingdom Metazoa; phylum Chordata; class Aves; order Passeriformes; family Eurylaimidae; genus Calyptomena; species Calyptomena viridis. Next base: position 76,776 of record WEIV01011886.1, on the reverse strand, counting down.
GAATACTTAAAAGCTGACTAGGAAGGAAATTGATGACTGAAACATGAATATACTGTAACAAACTGGCATTTATTGCCCAAACATTCACTAGGATATCAGGATCTAGGAAAGAGATGGTCTGAGATGAAGCTACTGTAGAGTTTGCTCTTCCTTTTTTAAACTTTACTAGGACTTTGGGGCACTTCCAAGACGGCTTTTCTTTTTTCCACTGTGTTCTTCAAAATTAGTACTGTCTGTTTGATCCAATATGTCATAGTTTAATCTCAGATGGCAACTAAATACCACATAGACTTTTCCTTACTCCCTTCCCACTCCTGGTCAGATGGGGAGAAGAACTGGACAAAAAGTATGAGACCTGTGGACTGAGATAAGAACAGTTTAATAATCAAAATAAAGCTAACAAAGGTAATAATAATAACAATAAAGATGATTATGATGATGATTACTATTATTATTAACAATGACTGAGGGATGTACAGGCACAGGAGGCCACCAGATGTGTCCTGGAAGGTGTCCTTGCCATGGTAGAGGGCTGGAAAAAGATGATCCTTAAGGTCCAACCCAGATAATTTTGTGATTCTCAGACCCTGCTCCCATAGGCTCCTTCCTCTCTTTGCTGAGGTGTTTTTGCAGTAAAACACCCCAAACTGGTGACTTTGCTGGGAACAGCCCCTGGGAAGGCTGTGGGCAGCCTTGTAGAAAAGGGTTATTTGCCCTGGAGAACACCAGCACTGTTGGATAAGCGCTTCTAAAATTAAATGTTTCAGTTGGCCAAGCAGATAAATCCACCCAAAATCCCACCACTTATCTTAAAACTCCCAGTATAATCTGATCTTCCCTGTGGTATCGGATGCCTGATGTCCCTCAGTGCTGGACAACTAAAGGCGGCTAGGCTCCAGCACAGACTGAGCTTTCTATGGGTTTGTTTGTAGTGTGGTTTTCCCCTATCCCTTCCCTGAAGGTCAGGTTAGGCCTGAAGTCTGTATGGAGATTTCTTGGACTGGGATGGAATCCTTTGGGGATGTTGGGCCTCATCACCCTCACAGGGAGGCAGGAAAGAGTTGTAACAGAATTAATTTCTGCATCCCATTCCAGAAGAAGGCTGGAAGGCTTTTTGGCCAAGTTAGTTGCCTGGAGAGATGATTTTTCTAGAATGGAGAGGATTTTGCTGGAACTGAGGCAAACTTTGTCTGTATTTTAAGGCAAATTTTCTGCCTGTGCTTCTGTTGCATTGTCAGTGCAGTGTGAATATGTCTGCACCAGAGGAACAATGATGTTGCAGGCTGTAGAGTGATCTGTTCAGTGCTGATACCTGTAAAGTGGCTGATCCCTCATGCTTTGATACAAGTTAATTTAGAGAGCTGCTCAGTTCGTGGAGGCCTGATGTGTAATCCGAAGGTAACTCTAAACCACTGGAAATGATTTGTGCTGCTGTCTGTCCGAGGAGAGATGAATTATCCATGTTTATGTAGTGTAAACCCAGTGTGTGTGTAATTGCTGCAGCACCAGGCAGAACAGCTGCCATACCAGGGTTTTCATCAGGATTTCCATGGTCATGTCCTTTGACAGGGAGTGGCTGACAGTGGTGACACATTCAGGGATGTGCAGGATGACACATCTGAACTGTCACTCTCTGACTGCTTCACAAGGCTGTCAGCCTCTATGCTGAATATAATTTCCTTGATTTGAATATAATTGCTTTTTCTGTGAGGTAGATCCCATAAAACAGCAGTGTTTAACGTACAGCAAGATCTGCTGTTCCTCCTACCTGGTGGTGGAAATGTCAGAGTTGCCTTAGTGCTAAATGAGAAACAAATAAGTGAACCTTTGCTGCTTAATCATCGTAAGAGGAGTTTTGCATGAGGAGTAATCACAAGCTGTGCCAGAGGTGGTTCAGGTTTGACATCAGGAGGAATTTCTTTGATTAGGCGTTGGAAGAGGCTGCCCAGGGAGGTTTGGAGTCCCCATCCCTGGAGGTGTCCAAGGAATGACTGGACATGGCACTCAGTGCTCTGGGCTGGGGAACAAGGTGGTGAGCATTTTTAAGGACTGCATCAAATGTTCAATATTGCTGTTATTATTATTAATATCAGCAAGTATCAAGAGGCAAGGAAAGTCTTTTCTTCATGCTCTTTGCTTCTACCATCTTTTCAGATGACTGCTGATTAGTGATTTACTATCAGCACCCATGGTATGACTGTATAGTGAGGAAGTCAGTATATTTTCACTGATTTATTCTGATTAACCTGTATTAGTAGTTTGGTGTTGGGTGTTTTCTTGGTTGTCTCCAAAACCTCCTTTGTTTCTGAGCAAATTGACATTATTTTTCATCTGATCACCTATGCATGCCTTTTCCCCCGACTTATTTAGGATCCAGTATTACTGAGGCACTGAACAGCACAGTGACATCAGTGACTTCAGAGTTTTTAGAAGAGTATGTGACACATCTGCCTCTTCCCAGTGCTGCTTAAAATTTTCACCTGAGCTGTGCCTCCAGAATGGTGTAACTGTTCACAGTTCAGCATCGTACATTCCTGGTGCTTCATAGGAAATCTAGAGGTTGTTTTCAACTGGTTTTTGCTTAATCCTGCATTCCCTCATCTCATTTTTCAATCTGGGATTCTCACATAAGTATCTTTATTCCTCCTTAAATTGGATAGAAGGAGTACTACTGAGGACAAGCTGCTAGGAGGTTTTTAAGATTAGCGGATATACCCTCTGTATCCCAGAAGGAGAAATGAATTAAGATGGTAAATCCTTTCTAATAGTTACAATCCTAAACCCCCAATCTTTTTCTAATATCTGGAGTTCAACAGACAGGAACTCTTAATTAGCAAATTGAGGCTTCACTTGTGGTCACATCAGCAGGTAGCAAGAAACTGAGCGAGCAGGTATCTGGGTGTCCCGCCTGATATTGAGGGGGTTTGGAATTAGATGATCTTTAAGGTCCTTTCCAAATCAAACCATTCCATGATTTTACAATGCCATGTACAAAACCAATTGATCCAGAAAGCTGGTCACACACAAACTAAATTAGTGCTGAAGAAAGGAAACCGTTTCCAAATATTTGACTTCAAAGCCTACAATGTCTGTTTTCATATTTGTAAAGTGGGAATAATACTGTTGCTACATAAGATAAGACTTCAAAATACATGCAGTTCTTTCTCTGATTATCGCACACAAGGAGAAATTTCAGAGATATTTTTAAAGAGCACCTTCACCTTTCTTTAAGGTTAGGGTTAAGTACAGAGAAGTGCTCTCCAGTGGGATTTTAGAGCCCCTCTGATTTTATTTATTTTCTTTTCCTTAGCAAGCAGCCCACATCCTAGCACGATTTCCCTGGATTGTGTGCTTCTTAACTCACAATTGCCCCAGACTGTGTACTTGTTCGCTCACAAGGCAGCTGGAATGTGCCAGGTGTTTACTGTGGGGATGAATCCATGCTCCAAGGATTTCTCTGGTGGTAGATCCTCCCCCATCACGCGGCAAAGCTGGACCAGAGCCGCAGATGTGCCGGGTGTGGAGCCACTGCCTCTCTTCCCAATGGATAGAAATGCTGCCCTGAGATTCCTGCTGCTGTTTTTGTGTGTGGGATCCAGGGTGACTGTGGAGCAAACAATTGGAACAGCAGAGAACAGGTCAGTAACCGAGTGTGTGTCCACAAACCTGAGCAAGCACAGGTTTTAAATGCTGTCATTTGTACTGTGTTGAAGTGGATTCAGTCACAGTTTAGAATGCCAAAACGTGGTTGTAATTTCCTTTTAGGCTTGAAAGCACCCAGGGCTAATACAGAAATTGTTTTAAAGCCTACAGTGAATTAAGGATGTATCATTAAAATGATTTTATAAACATGGCTTTAAAATGAGTGTTTTCTGGGCATCTATCTTATATTTCATTACACTTTAATGACTCTCACACTGACTTACCCTGGTCTGTGTGAAAATGGAGTTATAAATAGAATACAGCAAGGGTCTGAAAACTACTCCAAGGTGATAAAATATTCTACTTGTGTAGGATGAAGATTTGAATTGTTAATTCAACATTGCAAAGGAGTGGTAAACTTAAGAAATTACTGAATTTGGATGTATTTTTAATAGTGGTGTTTCACTCTCTAATGAAATATAAAAAATAGTAAGCCCAGATCATAGCAGGGGAAAGAGGGGACTTTATAGAATCCAGTATTATGAAAGTGAAAACTGCCTGAACTATTGTGAGTTGAATCATGCCCAAAGTCATCAGTAACACACAGAACAAATATGCTGATGCAGGTTGCAGCTGGCAGTAAAATCTGTGCATTTAAGGCAAGAAGGACATGTGGTGATTTGCTTAAGCTTGTATTAAGAGATCTGGTAGTCAGTTACTGATAAATACTACAATATGTTTTCATCTAAATAGCTTACGTGCCATTTTCCTCTTCCAGTTTTCAGATTTCTTACTGTTCTTCTTAGTGTAATTCCATTGGGTTATTTTTGCAATCAGACCAGAATCTGAGAGAGAGAGAGCAAGTAGTGGAGCATTACCTGAACTTTATGACAATAACTATGAACAGAAGAAGTTGTGATGCTGATACCATTGAATTAAATGGGGATTTTTTCCTCATTGGAGGTGGGATTGTTCCTGCACACCATTAATGTGTTAGAAATTCTATGAGCTCAGGGTTTTTTTTGTATTAAAAATGAAAGCTTGAGTATTTTGTTGTTCTGATCCAGTCCTTTTTGGACATCCATTAAATCACAGATCAAACCCCAGTAACACTACTCAGTGCATTGTAAAATAGTTATATAAATCTGCTTTCCTCTTTCAAATCACACATTTGAAAACTGTAAGAGTTGTGGGTTTTGTAGATACCCCTTATTGACAGGATTTACATGAAGACATTTAAAACTCAGTAACATTTTTTCTCAGGATGTTTCTTAGAAGAAAAGCTCTTTCCCTGAATCTGGTCTCCCAGACTTACGCACTTTTAATGTCAATAACTTCAGTGAAATTCCTTATGACAGGGATCCCTAGGACTATAACCAATGCATTGCCACAAGGTGCTCACCACCTTTCATCTTAACTTTGGTTTTACTGTGTTTGAAGGTTCACATATTATTTTCCAATTAAGTGCTTCATAAATTAGCTGAAAGTAGTTCGACAGCCAGTGAGGAATTCTACAGCTGGACAACATTAGTATTAGAAAGATGACTCTGAAGTAATAAAAATACTGTTTCTATAAAGGTAGAGTACATTTTCCCATCTGATGGAGTTTATCAGGGCAGTAATATGAACAGTAGAAGAGTGAATATGGTATGAAAACTGCCTGTGGCCTCCACACACAACCCTTGTTGAGTGGCTCATTTGAGTCCAGAAAATGTTTACATGGAAGTCTTCAAAAGCTAGAGTGTTCATGAACTTTTTCAGACAAACAAGCCAGACCTGGTTATCTTATGTAGATGGATAATGTCATCTGATAAGAGGGAATTTACACTTCTTTATGCTTATAATCTTATTTAATTGGGTTTTACATAGTGATTAGTCATTCCAGTGCTTTGTATTAGGGCTAATCCAATTTCATGTGGGTTGCCAACATACTTGGTGTGGTAAATGCAACATACAACACACATGCCTGGGCGTATATGGGCTACTTACTTATGAATCGGTAGGGAAAAATGTTAGTCATCAAAACACATATCATGTGGCCAACTGAATTTGAAGTTTCAGGGACTGATTAAAAAAATGATAAATTTAACAGGGACAGACTGTCTGTGCCTTAGCCATGTGGGGTGATGGATTTCCTTTCCTTAACAGGACTCCAGGCATTGTGCGGGAAGAAAGGAGGCAGCTAGTGCTGCTAATTAGCAGGGTAATTAACAAGAGGACATAGCTGGAGGTGGTTCCCTCACTTGGCTCCCAAGTGTGACTGATGGTGTCTGTCAGACTGTGCTACCTCGTGGTGGTTCCTGGCTCGCTCCCTCCACTGCATTCCTCAGAAAAACATGAATATTTCATCAGCTGCGCACATCCATATGTATCTGAGTATCATCATGCTGAAAGCAGAAACTTGACATTTCTTTCAGAGGGCATGCGGGATATCAAGCAGTTGGGAGTCGTTCATTTTTTTAATGGACAATCACAAAGCCAAAATTCACCCTTCCTCTTTCCAGAACAGAGTGAAAACCTTTAGGGTCTAGTGAGGGAATGAAGTGAATTGCACAATTTTACACCAATCTTCTCCCACTCCAGTGTTTAGGCTGTGATTTCCAAACTGGAGTAATGGGCTATGAGCATTTAATTATGCGTATAAGGGACGGGCCAAAGGTATAACTAAGCATAACCAGATATGTGTAGGTACAACTAAATATAACTGAAGTTAGTATAACTAAATGACTTACATCCATTTCCTTTTGGCATGCCTCGTTTTTGTAGCTATTACTGTGGAAAAAATGCCCCCAGATTGCCTTTTCCAACCTGAAGGCACCATCTGTCATGAAGAAAGAGTAGAAAAGGCTGCATCAAATTACAAAACTCATGTTCCTAATCATAAAAAAACCTAAGGGAGAGTTTTGTCTGAGCAAGAAAACAAGGTTTGGTCCATTGTAGCCACATCTTTGGCTACCTGTTTGTCAAAATCCGATATTTCTGCCTATCTCTGAAGTCTGTTTGCTGTTGGTACAAGTGACTTCAAGCATCTTGAAGACCTGAGTCCAGCACCTACCCTGGCACCCAAAGAGCAGTGGGAGAAAGTGGGACCCATTCTGAAAGTGCACAGACTTTTTGAAGTCACTAGGATTTCAGAGCTATGACTGAGGAGAAAGTTGGTCTCTCTCTATATAAAACTGTCAAATTAATTTTAAACCTACGTTAAACTTTTTCCAATGTAAGATCTTTACGAGGTTCTTTCAGCTTGGCAGAAAGCAGGATGGGCTCTAGGCTGTCCCAGTGTTATTTGGACTTGTACTTATCTGTGATTAAGGATGGTGTGATGGAAATTAGAATGGGATCACTCCTGGTTCTGGGAAATACAGATCCCCCTGCCCACAGTCCATTGGGGTGGGTTCACCCAGCTGTCCAAGGATTCCCCAGGAGTGCCATCTTGACTTTGTAATTCCAATACCATGCCGTACAATTTGCACATAAACATTGCAAACTGCTTGCGTTTCTGGTCTTTTATATGGTCTATATATTTTCAAGGATTTTTCTCCTGTGGTGGGTGGGAAAGGTGGTAAGAAATGGGGCAAGGAAAGAAATTCCGTATTTAGTAGCTGTGAGGCAGGTCTGGACCCACCTGAAGCTTTACACCTAAGAAGAACATCAAATGCTGAAAATTTGACAAGCCTGGTAGCTATCACTTGAGATGTGCTTTATGTGAGCCTTCCCTGGCAGATGACTTCCATAGGATTTGGTATTGCTTGGAAACAATTCAGGAGCTGTCTTCAAAGGGCTGTAATTCTGGACTTAAGATATACCAGCCCACTGCATTTGCTCTGTGCTGAGAGAATTCAATGTGTTACTTCTGATCCTCACTGGGAAACGAGAATAGTGCACAGTTGTCCTTGTGTTCCTCTGCTTGTGGGTTGGAACTGGTTCTGTCTCTAATCCAAAACTGATGTCCCACAGAATGGGACAAGAGGGGTAATGAAGCCTTTTGTTGACATGGTGAGAATATGGGAAAGCCTGTCAGGGTTGATCCACCTGAGGGATTGCTGAAAATGAGGCATTTTTAGCCTGGGTACAGGATCTTCAGTTTAGTTTGCCCTGTTCCTGGGACATCAAACAGCCAAGGACCTGAGTTACCTTTCAAATGTTTCATGGAGAGAAGCAGTAACAGGAGTCTTCCTCACTAAATTTGCTGCAGACTTTAAATCCAGATGCTGTAAAATAAATATTTTTTTTGTTCTTCTAGGTCACATGAATTCTCAGATCAAGATTTTCTGCAGAGAAATGGTAAGGCTTTCAGTGAATCCCTGGATACTGGTTCTGTTAGTGCAGCTGTGAAAGATTTTATTCCCAGGTGCTGTTTCTCCAGGCATTAGTGACTCTTCTGTCACATGTTTTGTTGAAGCATATCCCTTTTTAAAAAATACCCTTTAAAGAATTTGCCTGTTTAAAAATAATGATTTGCTGTCCAATTCTGAGAATGTGGAAGAAAAAAGCATTCACTTTTTTTTTAACCATACGAAAACAGAGTTAAATGCTTGAAGGATAGAGCTGTAAGAGTGTCCATGAAATGACTTGTCCTTGTGAAACTTCACCCTCCTGGGAAGCAGCTAGGCCACCAGATTATTTGTTACAGCTTCCTGTCTCTGGCAGTGGAGGGAAAAAATTCCCTACCACAGTTAACATGCTTCTGTCATGCAATTCAGTACGCACCCTTTGATAATAGAGTTTGCTGTATGAATTAAAAAAGCAGCTTTTGTTGTGTTTGGAATGAATAAATACAGATATAGCCTGAATCTAATGATTCTGGGGCACTGGAGTTCCTGCCAGATGTTCAATAAAAAGAAGAGGAACCTTGCTGAACAAATAAGGTAAGCTGGAAAATACACATATTGAAGGCAATATTTGCAGCAAGTCAAGTATTTTCCAAGACAAAATTAGCTATTCTGACATACACGCTTTGTGCAGGGATAATTATTGTTTGCACAAGAACCTGCAAAAATTATGCTCTTATGAATGATTGGATGTTCATAATATGCTAATAATGCTAATAACACTCTTTCTGCTGCAGGTCAATATTATGATGGTGGCATGAAGCCAAAACTGAATGTCAGTCAAGTGGCAGTTGCACAGGTAATGTCTAAAGGGTTGGATCTGTGAAGTTGTCTCACAGAACATTTAGATCTTCTAATATACATTGCTGAATTAAATTGCTTTTACATGGTTTACAAGAGAGAGCCAATAAAACCATCTAAATCATAGTGATGTAGTTCTCACTCACTACCTGTATGAAATATTTTCTGCTTTTCTGAGAAGTCAGGTGAGACTTCAGGTCTTTGGTTACTCACTGCTGGTGCTCACTGGCCATGGATTTGGGCACAGGGTATTTTTGAAAGAACCAAATCCTTATATCCATATTCTGTACAATGACATTTGGCTGCCATGGCCAAATGCTGGTACCAAGCTTGTGCTTGTATCACTTTGTGCTAAAAGAACATCTGAAGCAAAATTTCTGATAGTCATCTTTTGTGTGGTTCCTCAGGTTGTGAGCTACAACTTTAGCAGGGAAGGGCAGTGGGCAGGAGCATCCCACAGCCACCATGGCCCCCTCAACGTCACGGTCAATGGCATCCCCTGCATTCTCTTCTGGGCCAAGAGGATCATGATCAGGCTCAAAAACCACACACAGCTGGATTTGACAGAGAAGACATTTGGTGTCCATGCGACAGTGGATGTTGGAGATTCAAACTGCACTGAGGACAGTGCCATGTAAGGTGGAGTTCTGCTCTGCTGATGAACTGGTACCACATAACAAGTCTAGGAAGTACATACTAAAGGAAAACAGACCTTGTAGGGCCCCAGGGGAATGCTCCTTCCTGTAATGTCCTGCCATTGCAGGCAGAAGAGATTATACACCTTAAACTCAGCCTTTGATAGGTGTACTCAGCTGTCTTCATCTGTTGCAGTGCTGTAGTCACCCCTCAGGGCCAGCCAGGTTTGCTCTCAGTGACTACAAGGCTGAAGCTGTTGATCTATTTAGTTTCCAGTTGTTTTACACAGCTGCTTGGGAGGTTGAAGAGTGAATCCTGTGCTGAATGTTGGGGATCAGGGTCTGTGCATGACTACTTATCCCTTCACATCACTGCATAGGTTGCAGATCAGTATTTAGACAGGTCAGCCCAAGTCCCAGGGTGTGATCCATGAGTTGCTGAAGCCAAAGAGTGAATTCACTCCAGGTTCGTGTGTGACCCAAGAGTGTCTGAAAACCTGAACTCAGCATTCCAGTCTGTCATGAATTTTTTCAACATCAAGAGCCTGTAGCAACTTTGCTGTGTCCAAGGTGTTGCAATGTCATGGCTATGCTAGAAAGGCATGTGGTAGTTTTTATTTCCTTTGTCATGTGCTACTTTCTTCCCTCCATGCAGTGTGCTGGCTGGCTTGGTGGCTGATAGCAGATTCAACTCTGGTAGGCCTAAAAGTCAGGCATGTGTTGAACATGAGCACTGAGTCAGCCCCATAATCAGAATTTGTAATGACACAGAAAATGGTAGACATAACATGACCAAACCAAGCAGTTTCATTTAACTCCCATACTATGTTTCACCTGGGCACCTAAATATGTTTCCACAGAAAGTAGGTTTTACCTCTTTGTGATTATACAGATGTAAAGGTAACCCAAGATGCACAGACATTTTGGTGAAGTTATCAGAAAACTAAAAGTAAAATAGAAAAAGAAGCCAGGATTTTTGCTTGCAATATCATAGTATTCGACAAAGCAGTCTGAATATTACATCATCATCATGTGAACTAATCCAGCAGTATTTTGCAGGCAGAGATAGAGAATGGAATAAAGTTATTTTCAAAATAAAAAGTAATAACGAGCATCCCTTCCTCTCTTCTGGTCTACAATTTGGAGGTAATCTTACTCTGATTAGTAATTATTGTAACCTAACAGAAAACATACTAATTAAGGGTATGGTTTTATAAACATACAAAATTAAGAGTAGGGTTTTATAGTTGTTCATAAAGCTTGAAAAGTCAGAAGAACAGTGTTGTCATGGTCTGCAAACTCTTTCTGAAACTGCTATTTGGAGGTTGTTGGACAAGCAGGATGCTCTGTGTACAGATTTCTGTGTTTGAGGTCAGTGGCTAAAATAGTGTTGATAATACACTGGTGTTTTGGCTCTTGCTAAACAGTGCTTGCACCATGTCCAGGCTTTCTCTGTTTGTTACTCTGCCCCCACAGAGAGTAAATTAGGGGTGGCAAATGGCTGGGAATGGACAATGCCTGGACAGCTGACCAGAGCTGTCCAAAGTTGTATTTCCTGTCATATAAAGTCATGGCCAGCAATAAACACTAGAGGAAAAAGAAGAGTGTGGGGGTTGTGTCTCCCATGGCTCAGAGAGTCACTGGGCGTCAGACTGCTTGAGGGAGACGGTCTGTGATTGTCCTTGCAAAACTTTGATTTTTGTGGACTTCTTCATGTGAAGCTGAGGGTAGGTTTTCAGTCAAGCTGCATTTGACTGTAGTGGAGAAGAAGAGCAAAAACTTGCTTGAATGTTCCTCTGTAATCTCAGGTTTCAGGACTGATCTAAATTAAGCCAGTCAATGGTTTACATGATGGGTTGCCCAGTTTCACACCAGAAAAGTCCCTCAAAATTCTCCCTCCTCCAGCTTTCTTTGTTAAGACAACATTTTATTGTCTTTCAAGCTGGTTTATACTGTCTAATCAGTAGAAAGTAGCTAGAGCCAGGAAAAAATATTAGACACCAAGCATATATTCATTTGCTATATGAATGTAATGGTCCAACCTGCATTTTTTTTTTTTTTTTCAGTTTAATGCCATATTTGCCAGTGTCTAATCCTCAACTATCCTTTTGTAATAAAGCAAGAGATAGTGTGGATTCAGTGTCCTGGCTTATTGGATCAATGTTAGTCAAGGTACAAGAAGCATAGATCTCCTGTGAAATCATAGGAGATCTGTTTGACTTTTTTTTTTAAATATTCTTCAGCTTTAATTTTGGAAGTCTTTCAGATGCTGCAATGTTTTCACTATGTTGCATTTTTGTCTTACATGAACAATGAGAAACTCTCTGCAGGTTTTAAGAGGCAAAATATTATTGTTAAGCAATAGAAAATATATTTCATTTCATTTCAAATATAACCATGTGTTGCTACAGTGCCTTTATTAACCTGATAGTTAATTCACATATAGTTAATTCAGTAACTTCAGGTGCCCATGCTCACTGCAGGTAGAGTTGCCTCACAGTCGAGGTATTTATGTGGCTGTAATGATGCACATGTGTGACATTCGAACTCAAGTGACACTCACTTTTTTTATGGTCTGGCATTTAAAAAGGTGAGAATAATGTGTGTGTTTACACCTTCTAATGACATACAGAGGTAACACTTGACTGAGATGTCATGGCTTGAGAAGGAGAACAGAGATCTGCTGAACCTAACTATCAGTTGATGTAGGCAGCAGTGGGATTTAATTGTGTTGGAAGATAAACATGCATTTCTACTCTTCCTGGGTAGTTTGGGCCTTGTTCCAATTAACAGGTGAACTGAAGGATTTAACTGGGGGAAGATTTAATCCTTCCAGGTTTTTTGTGTCCACTGACTTTAAGGGTATACTGAACAAAAGGCTCCAGGTACAACTGAGCTTAATCTTTTTTGCTGCTTTTTTCTCCTAAGATATCTGAATTGTATTCCTGGCCTGATGTTACTTGCTTTTTAACCTAGGCTTTCTCTGAAGTTTGGGGACATTGGCGATCTGAAGGGACTTGTTATCAGGTAAGTTTATATGATTAAAATATACCAGATAATCAATAACATATTAATATATATATCATTATGCAGTTGCTTGAGGAATTAAAGTGAACTTGTTAAAGCAAAAATTATGTGATAGAAACTGTTATTATATAATTGGGACACCTGCATCCAGTATATCTGTCATTTGCCTACCTTGCTTTATTAAGACATTTCTTCTTTTATCTTGACTTTTCTATTTATGAGAAAAGCTTAGGTCACCTCTTTTGTATGGGATCTTCATATGTCTGAGATTTTAGCTGAACTTTGCCAATTAACTACATTTTTATCTGGGAATTTTGCATCAAGAACTGGTAGTGCGGGCTGCTCAGGCATCAGGCTTACCTACTTTATGTTTGTTTCTGCGTGATAAGAGAAAACAGCATTTCTTGATAATTAACTTTCCATATCTTTGGTGGAAGTACAATACCAGTGTTGGATACATATTTTTCTCAGGTATTTAGGAAAAGCCTCTCAAAATCCTTTTACTGTGTGACAGAACAGCAAACTCCTTTATTGCATCAATTAACAACATCAAAATACAGAATCCCAGGATATTTGGGGTTGGAAGGGACCTCTGGAGATCATCTAGTCCAACCCCCAGGAACTTGTCCATGTGGGTTTGGAATGTTTCAAGACAGGGATACTCTACACCCTGCCTGAATGGCTGTTCCAGGGCTCTGCCACCCTCCATGGAAAGAAGTCCTTCCTCACTTTCCAGACTCAGTTGAAGGATCTAGAGCTCACACTGGTATAAATGGGTGAAACTGGTGATGCCAGCGAGTCTTCTAAGGCTGTTTGATATGTGAATGTAATAGTTGCAACTCTTATAGTTGTTTCCTTATTCATCTCTCTCCACTCGCCGTTTTCAGGTTTCTGTTAACAATCAGCTCCTACCAGCTGTCTGTTCAGAGCTGGTTCAGCCTGCATAGGCTGCAGCTCCTGTACAACCACTCTGTGCAGGCGACGTTCAATGCAACACGCATCCACGCACCCGCCAGCTACTCCTTCCACTGTGAGCATGTGAGCAGCCTGCAGAGATATGACGCACTCCTCATACCTAGCTCTGCAAACGACCTCTCCAAACTCTGGGAAGTCACTTTTGTTGATTTCCAGGTAATGTCATGGAGTTAAGCCTGGTGGATTCCATAGGTAGATTGATGGAAAATTTTGCCCGTTACTGCCAAGGGAGTATGATAACCTTTTGTGTGCAGTTTATGGGATTTCCATGGAACACAAAATTGAAATGAAGACTCAAGTTATTCTATTTACCTTCCTGTCAAAGGAAATTAAGGGTGATACAGATTTTCTGTAGTCTTCTACTTGTGTTCCCTTTGGCGTGGGGAGTGAATGAATTTAACTTCCAGTGTTACATCTTCCTGAGCTGAGCTTTTAAACACAGCATCAATAACAGCATCTGACACCAGGTATGGGATTCATCTCATTTAACTTTTGATGCCTAGGAATTTTAACCTCGTGCCCTGATTATAGTCACCCCAGACTGCCTCTAAAGCCAGTGGATAATTCCTCTGACTCGTCTTAAGTCCTTATTTTAGGATGAGATTAATAATCTTCTGAAAGTGCCAATTTTTCTGTGTTTGGCAGTTAGGGAGCTTCAGATGGTTGGACTACAACATCTTGCTTTTACATACCTAAACCACAGGGCACGAATAGCTGAAAAAGGGACTTGGAGGGGAAAAGTGATCCCCTTTTCTCAACATGTGATAAATGCTCATGGACTGATTTAGTGGAGCAGACACCCAATTCCCTGAATGCCACTATGGTAAACTTCATATTAGAGATGAAGCCACAAGTAGAACTTACTGATATTTTCCAACTGATCCAACTGATAGTTGGATGCAACTTCCTGTAGTTTAGTTGGTTTGTTGCCATATACCACACACAAGGATCTGGTGAGAAAAATCTAATACTAGGGTAGGCATTTGAGAATATTTCCTGGCTTGTCATGTTGAAGTTTATTCAGGGACTCTGGAGACTTTCAAAAAGTGATGATGAAAGTGCACTGTTGCACTGAGAGGTACAACACTTACAATGAAATGTTGCTGGGCCATCAAGAGAAGAGTTTGCTTAAAACACAACCGCAAATTCTTTGGACAGCAGAGTGGAGGGGATTAGAGTAGCTGGTGTTTTGAGGAGATTGACCTGGATAAACTTTGAGTGTTAATTCCAGTTAACACAGGGAGGTACAAATTTGCAATGTGCAGGCATTACATTAGAAATTCTTATTGCCATCAGGAGCAAATAAAGGAAACACAAGCGCTTTGATTAACATGAGCTCTCTCATTCTCTTTATAGATTCAAGGTTTTAACATCCAAGAAGGACATTTTGCCTATGCAAAAGACTGTGCATACTTTTTATCCCCAGCAATACTGATGGGGTTGGTGATGTCTCTGATTCTGCTGCTGGTCCTTGCCTATGCCCTTCATATGCTGATCCACCTCAAATCTCTTGACAGGCATTATGAGTGCAAAGCCTCTCCTGCTTATTTTGCACAGATGAAAGACAATGACATGGCAGATGAGAAGGAGCCACTGAGAAACAGTAGAAATGAGTCCTATGAACTTAGAAACCAACAGTTTGGTAAAATCTATATTTAGCATTGTGTGTCTGTCTCAGTGAAATGAGGTATTACCTTCTGATGGCACTGTTGTGTGTAGTTTGTGGAGGTTTTTCACCAGATGATGAAAGGAAAAATAGGTCACACACTGTTTAGCCAGTTATTTATTGGTAATCATCTCAAAGACACCTTGGGAAACAAAGGAGATAAAGGGGATAATGATGGAGATAAAAAAAATTCATTTGTGAATAGGGCATTCATGGTGTGGGACTTCTACTCCAGTAGCAAAAAGCCAAAACACATAGCTTTTCATCCAGGTTATCAAGTCTTAAAGAGAGTCAGTAATGAAGACTTTGAAATTAAATAATAATAATAATAATAAAAAAAATAAAATGTCTTTACTTATTCTTTTGGAAGGCAAGATTTGTCCTCATTTTGTATTTGTTCAGAGTCCTGACCAAATAGTATCCATTTCTTTCTTAGGGTGTGTTTTTCTCTTATTTTCCAAGATACATACTCTCTCCTTTGTCTTCATAAACTACTTTTCCTACCTTGGAATTTTCAAAGTCATCCAAACTGTGTTTTTGTTCACTACAAGGATGAAGCAGTGATGACTCCAGTACAGCAGCATCCTGATACTTTCCTGTGTTGCTGCCACTGGACACCCCCAACCCTGCAACTGCCCATCTGTGACCAATGCTGGTGCAGACAGAAGCCAGGCATTGCTTCATGCCCACTGCTGTGCACCGGCGGGCAGCTGTCTGGACGCCCTGCTGTAGCCTTCCCCTGCCAGGGCTTGCCGAGGGGTGAGTGCACCCCTGCACTCCCGGGGGGATGGCTGAGGGAAACGGAGGACGAAGAAGGTGCTGGCGGCTCTCCATGGTTACACATAAGATAAGTTTATTCACTCCAGAGGCAACAGGCCACCTGGAGGGTCCAAGCTTCTGTGGGATAACCAGGGAAAGAGCCCTTCCCATTTCCGGCCCCGGTTCTTATAGGGGCTCCAGCCAATGGGAAGGGAGAACAAGGGAAGGGACAAACCATCTGGGGTGAGGGGTGGGGCACATTATAACAGGACATACCATGTAACAGAACAATAATATACAGTGAGAAATACATGCTAATCACACATTGCAACACCCTGCCACAGTGCCAGGCACGAGTGGTGTGACGGTCACCTAGGGTTTGTGGCAGCACTGACTGCCAGCTGTGAAGGGATACAGCCGTCCACCCCTACTGAAGTGCCTAGCACGGATCGCCCAAGGCCACTGTCACTGAACCCCTCTTACTAGCCCAGCCCGCATTGCACCTCTGCCCGCAGCCACGGCATGGCCAGGCGCTGCCATCATTGACTGACTCAGCCCCGTCTCGCTGGCTGCCGCTCTGGCCACTGCGTATGTGACATGACCAGATGGCTCCCATCCCTGCCGCAACCTGCATGGCAGAGAGGAGACCCAGTGCTTGGCATCACCCAGCACCCAGCACCACCATCACTGCTCGCCTCAACCTCTGGTCTCGCTGGCTGCTACTCCAATGTCCGTGGCAGTGCCGGTCCCTGGCAGGTGGAGGTGTGGGTGAAGGAGAGAGTGGCGTGGTAGGAGATGGTTGTCATGTTGACCATGCAGTGATGAGAATAAAGAACTCATTTTTCATGGGCTTTTGGAGAGGGGTGGACCCCAGAATGGGGCGGATGAACCAGTGGCCCAATAGATGTGCAGACCACACCTCAGAACTGGGGGAGAAGGGGCGGAGACAGAGAACTGCATCTGTGCAGTGGCAAAGGATTCTGGGATTGGACTGAACTCTATAAAACCAGCTGCCATCTCCCCGCATGGGCTTTCGGACCACGCTGGGGTAGAGGTCTCATCTGTACTGCTGTCACTGCTCCCGCTGCTGCCAGTTTGACATGGACTCCAAGCAGCCTCTGCCAGTCGCTTGCAGCCCCTGGCCATTTCCTGCAGCTGCTGCTACCACTCCAGCAGCAGGCACTGAAGCTCCAGACACCGCTTCAGCTGCTCCTCTGGTTCACCAGCACCCCAATCCTTGCCTACCCCCTCCAAACCCCTTTAGACCCCTCGGGGCCCCCCAGCAAACCCTGTCTCTACCCTCTGGAACCCAGGGGCCCCCACAGGCCCCCGGAATCCCTCAGCAACCCCTGCCTCTACCCTCTGGCACCCCAGGACCCACCCAGATCCCAGGATCTTTCAGTAGACCCACTGCCTCTCCCCTCTGGCAGCCTGGGATCCTCCAGTAAACCCACTGGCTCTCTCTTCCGGCAACCCGAGACACCCCAGGCCCTGGATCCTTTGGTGAACCCACTGCCTCTCCCCTCTGGCATCCCAGGGCCCTCGCCTAGGCCCCGGGATCCCTCGGCGAAACCCTCTGCATCTTATCCTCTGGGACCTTGGGCACTTCACAACCCCCGGGACCAACAGCAAACCCCTTCCCCGTTCCCTTCGGACCCCCTGCCTGTCCCCCCTCACCCCCCTTTTCGGAGATCTCCTGGCAACCTCCTGCTGCCCTCAGCTCCCCGTCTGGTCATACAAATACATCACAACCTGCTCCGTGCCCTCTAGTGCTTGTAGCTGTTGCTGCGCACGACTTGCTAGATCTTCGAGAAGTCTTGATTGTTTAGTGATTGTTGTGGTTTTCTGTTATTTCTGTGTGTTGTTTACATTCAATTCACTACCTCATTTCATATACACATTTTTTAAATACATATTTTTATATATTTTATTTTTCAAATAAAGTTCCTACCTTTCTATTCAATCTTTTTAGTCTCATACCCCTATATTAAAATATATCCTGTCCAAACCAGGATAAATAGGCATCTGAGAATATTTCCTGGTTTGTCATGTTGGAGTTTATGGAGTTTAAAACAGAGATGCTGGAGACTCAAGTGATGCTGGAGATGCACCATTACCCTGAGAGGTACCACGGTTACAATTAAATATTGCTAGACCATCAGAAGTGACACACGGGACACACAGACTTCATGTGGAGTCCAAAGCAGTTGGTTTAGATAGGTACTTCAGAGTACCCCCCTGTCTTTATGCATAACCAGCCGTAAGAGACAAGTATTTGAGGATTTGCCAAGGCTGCCTGTGGCCTGTTACTGCCAGACATTTATCTGTTACATAAAGGAAGCAAGCAAAAGCTAGAATGCCTAGAAACCTGCTTGAGGTTCACATGAGAAGGTGCAAATCAAAACCATGGTATTCCCTGCTGAGTGGCAAAACACTGCCCAGTGTGGTGCCATCCCCTCACTGTCACAGATGTTGGCTGATGTTAGAGACCGTTCAGGATGCCAGTGATAAATAGGTGATGCTCCTCATGACCTGGAGAGCAGTGCTGTCATACCTGGTGTTTGGGAAATAAAAACCTGACACTGATCAGTGGCAGCCTGACTGTCAAAATGACTGTCAGTCACTGATGTGAAATTCTTCCCCTGCAGCGCTGGGCACAGCAGCTCTGTGTTCTCTAAGCATGAGGGCACTTTTTCCTCACACGGAGGTCATTTGTCCTGGTTACTGTCTGATGATGCTGTCATGATAATTCTTACCTGTCATTTTCTTGCATGGTTTAAACAGGCCATATTAGTACCGTTGCTGTAAGAGGTTCTTACAAGACCCAGATTGGGAATAAGAGAAATTCCCTATCCCTCAGTCCTCATGCCCTTTTCCAACCCAGTCATGTTCCCTTGGTTTTGAAGGTGAATCTGATGGCTTTGTGCCTGAGAGGCTCTGAACTGCAAATCTTCAGCATGTGTCAGTTCAGATTTTTTTGGTTCAGAATTTAAAGCTGTGTATGGCCCTTTGAACAGGAATGCACCTGAACAAGAGACAGGAATTTGTACCCGCTGGTTTACAGGGCAAACTTCAGAAGAAAAAGAAAATGCAGTTAAAAATAATAAAAACAATTTGCCAAGAAAAATAAGATTTATTTCCTTTTATCAGTTTTTTCTAAACCATGACACTGCTGATATTACACCCAGGATCTCTTGGGGGAAGGAGTAAGTATAGTAATTACCTTTTCTCTACTGTGACTTTCAGTGTCACAGTGCTGCATGGTACTGGAAGATGATTCTACTTCCCCAGATATCCCCTGTGTCATCACAATTCTACTCAGGTGTCAGCAAGAGTTAGATAGGATAAATACACAAATTAGATGGGAAATACAATGTTTGTCATAGGACTGGAATGATTCGTGTGTTTGTAAAGAGTTAATGATGCGTTAGTGAAAAAACAACGGAAGAAAAAAAATCCTCGTAATTACAGTTTCTGTCTCCTTGTGGCACATATGAAATCAAGCACCAATGTCTGGAAAAGACAAAAAAGTGTATTTTTGCATTCCCAGTAAGCTGTGTTTTCTGTGAGTCAAACAATCCTTATCAAATGCACATTTTGGAACAACAGAGGCACTCCATTGCCATGGTCATGAAACAAGACAATTCAAATCAAAATGATTTGTGTGCTACAGAAATAAGCTACACTGGCACAAACAGACTCATTTATAAAATATAAGCTTTTTTAACATGGCCCATACACTGCATAATTTCATTGCTGTATGAGAACACAGCAGCCTTTTCAACATATCTGTGTTCATTCAAATAGAAATTTTATAGCATCTCTTCAAAACCGATTCACTGCCTAAAAATTCAGGGTCCCATCCACTCCCACTCAAAATCAAAAGGAAGAGTCTCACTTTGAAGCAGGATAAATTTCACAGACTATACAGCTCTCACTATGACATCACTGAATTGAACAAATTAATACACTTGTTTCTTGCACATTTCAGCAGCTATAGTTAAAATTTTGTATTTAACTTTATATTGGCAGAAAAGTAGATTGTCAGGTATTAAATACTGTTGTTTGAACTGAAGTGGTGGGCTCTTGATATAGTATTAATTGCAAATGCACAAGTAATAATCAGAACCAAGGTCACCGTGAAGATGAGGAGAAAAACCATGAGCCCGCTAGTTGGTAAGTAACACTGAATTCCAGGGAGCAAGAAGAAATACCTTTATTTTTTTCCTTCTAATTTTTTCAGTGGTGCCATATACCTCCCTTCTTTTAAACACAGAATTGTGCTGTAGCAACATTAGTATTTCTGTTGCTGTTTCTCCTTTTAATTCAAGATTTCAAAAAAGCTGAATGCAAACTTCCCCTTCAGAAACTGTCCACAGGAGCTCAGAAGCATTTTTCAGGGTGGGTCTGCTCTTCACCATTATTAAATACCTCTTAAGGTGTTCTCTATTTCCAATAATCTTTGTGACATGGCATTTAACTGGCATAGGGTAGTTCCTACCTATCCTAAATCTGATTTAATGGTTCCTAGATCACCCCTTAACTTGTTTGCTGTAACAATACAGGCCTTATTTGGTCTTGCAGGGCAAAAGCTGTAAAAAATCAGAAGTGCTAAATATTTATATAAATTTTTGCATTTTTTTCGCTTCAAGCTGATAGCTTATAATAGAAAATGTAATTTGTTTCTTCTGAGTCAGAGGTGTATTATTTACTCATCACTCATGTTCTGTGTGAAGCATAACAAAGAGTTCTAATCCCAGCAAATTTTTGAACAGTCTTTGTGAATATTTTACATCTGCCTAATTCTGAGTGCTTTTTCTGGGCTGATTTTATGTTTTTGGTATATCAGTGTGCCCTGTGCTGGCTGCCTAAAGATAAGATTTGGTTATTGCAAATGATTGCTTTGCCTGCTTGCTGCTTGGGGACATAGAGAAATATTGATTTTTGGAAACCCAAAAAGAAAGTTTTCCAAATAAATGATGCTTTTTTCAATGCATTCTAGTGAGCTTTTGCATATTAACAGGAGCTACTTGATCACTGCAGACCTTCACCTTCCTCTCTCCTGCCTTTAGCCTGGAGCTGAAGTGGATGGATCAGGAACACAGAAGGAGCAGCAACACTTTTTTTTGGCCCCATGATGCTTAGGCTTATTGAGTTGCCTCTCAGGTGCCCAGAAGCTAGTCTACAACTTTTCAGCCATTTTGCCATTTCTACATGTCTGCAGTGGAGGGAATTTATTATCAGTCTTCTCTCACGGAAGAAAACAAAAAAAGAAAAAAAAAAAGTCAGCCTGGACATGATTTCTCATTGTTTTCTTCCAGCTAAAGCTGGTCTTCCCAGTGAAAAGGGCACAGAACTTGAATTTGCAGCGTTTTATCAACGAGGTGATTTTTCACACCCAGCTGTAGTTTTATGTCACCAAATATTAACCAAGCCTCCTCAAGAAACTGAAAAGCTCTGCCCCAGTTACACCTGTAACTTCAGAAATGTAAAACCTGAGAAAAATGGACAGTTTTAGCTGCACTTCTTGAAAAATTCCGGAGATTTAACCAGTCTGAAATCACAGCCTATGAAATGGAGTGTGGAAACAAGTCCTGCCACTAATTGATAAAATTAATTCGGTGGAAATCCTTAAACCTATTCCCAAATAGCCACATTCTCAGTATTAATGTTCTTCCATTTCAAATCTGCTTCTCTTTCATTTGGCTTCATGAGGTGACTTGGGTCCTTGAGCAATACAAGAAAAGAAGTTGAATTCTGCTGTTCATCTCTTTTGTATTGAGGCTGTTGCCTGTAGTGTCAGCTGGGAATTTTTAAGGGTTGAGGTGGTTTACATAAACACACTTAGAGTCAAACTGATGCTCTACCAAAGTCTCTTGAGACCATTGTCCCCAGGTTAGGCCATTCAGGCTCCTAAATTCTGCAGAACTTTACATTGAAAATTAAAAAGGTGCAGAATTGCACATTCTGTATTTTGCTGCAGCACTGGGAAGATTAATGGGTCACCACCAGATGGGAAATGATGGTATGGACATTTCCAAAGGCAGATTCTTCATGTCATTAAAGTGATCAGGAAATCTTCAGTTCTTCCAAAAATCTGCTTAGTGAGTTACATAAATCCCTGGTAGGAACTGGTGTGGAAGTAGCTGGAACATTACATTCCAGTAGTGCCTGAATATGTTCTGTTTCTTTGCCTACCTGCTAGGAAGACATTGCTAGGCCATGTTATAATGCCCTTTTTTTGTTGTTGTTTGTTCTACAAAACTGATTTCAGTGAGAACTCTCACTTTATGTGCAAGGTGTGCAGGGTCTGGACTTGAAGATGGCATCTCAATTTTTCTTTTATCCTTCCAAACACAGGAGGGTGTTAATAGTTGCAATTATTTAAAAAATTGTTTGTGGTCCATTGAGAGTCCAAATTGTTCTGAATTAATAAAGTATCATTGCTTCCAGAACACACTGAGAATTCCAAAAGAAATGCAGGTAATGATTCTGAGAAGAGTTTTGGAGAACAAAAACCCGTGTGCTGCTGTAGGGTTTTAGCTCCAACCTAGTGCTGCCAGTTTTCTAGCAGAATTTCTAGTGGAAATTAAGACTTACCATTATTTTCAGTTTACAGAGATTAATCAGTCTGATACAGACACTAACAAAATGCAAACCCATGACATTTTAGCCTGCTGTGTCACCATATCACATCCTGAGAAAATGATGGAACAAAAAAACGTTTGCCTGTATCTGTTTGTTTCATTTGTATTTATTTATTTTCCTTTTGGGCAGTTTTTCCTCTACAAATGAACCTTTCTCATCAATGCTGGAGGCTTCATCCTGTCACTGGGGTGGAGGTGATGGTTGTAGGTAGATATTACCTTTGGTAAAAAATCCTTAAATTTGGTTTTAAATATAGTATTAATCTCCATTGACTGCTGGAGTCAAGACTGAAAATGTGAGACCTGAGATGTGGCATATCAAGGGGAATAAGGCCATAGCCACTTAGAGCAGGACTTATGCTCAGGAGAAATGTGGCCTGTAAGATATGCCACATGAAATACCCGTGGCACTTTCATTACTGAACCTGTTGTCTCTGGAGCTGGTGGGAGACCCTGCAAAGGTGCCAGATTTCAACACCTTTTCCACAAACTCTGCCTAAAGCCATTCTTATTTGTAACCTGATACTGGGAAGGTAAAGCAAGAAAGAGAAAAGAATATCAGCAGTTTTCACCCATGTGTTCCTATTATTACAGTCTTTTTTTATGTGCAACAAGGCAAGAGCAAGACCTGGGTGAAAATTTCTTTTGTTCTTCCTCAAGCTTTTTATAATTTCTGACCTGTTTTCATCTTTTTAACTGTTACAGGGAGACTGGGATCACTTCTCTGGTTGTCTTTTGTTGAGCCTTCGTTCTTGTGAAAACTTGCTCAGCTGTTCTTCTGTGCAGATATAAAGAGTGGGCTTTTTAGTATGAACTACTCTTCAAAGGATACTAGAACCAAATGAGCTTTTAATGATTTCTTTAAAACCACTAGCCACTAAGCTGGTATGCAGAATAGATTTTCTAGTGTGTTCTTTGAGGTTTCCAGAAAATATCCATTCCTTGATTGGAAAATACATCTGGTAAAATATTATATTCTCTGACCACCATTGTGTTTTTGTTATAACACTGCTCTAAAGTTTATTTACAAACTAATTAAACTGCAACTGATATTAGCATTGGAATTTCAGACACACTGTACTTTTCTCATTTATAAGTAGATTATTTATTTGTAATTTTTATTTATAAAAATTTTATTTTATTTATAATTTTTAGGACATTTTCGTTTTGGGTTTTTTCTTAACTTTGAACATAGATGCTTTAAAAGAGACAAATGGACGCTTTTCCACAGAAACAAAACAATTTCTCTCTTGTGACTGATCAAACCAGAGACAGAGAAGAAACCGACAAAACAAAATGCTTGAAAACATCCTCTGTCAGCCTCTGCTTGTGTGCTGAAACAAGACCTCTGGAAAAAATTAGGCAGCTTTTAAGTATTTCAACAGGAGATGAACTTATTACTAGTCTTAGCGTTTCAGTCCAGCACACTGGAACAAAAGAAATCTGAGCAGTGAGGTGTTTTCAGCCTATCTTGTAGGTGCAGAGTTCATGCATGCATGTGGCTTCTCACAGTTAAGAGGATTTTATTTTAAAAAGTTTGTTTTCACATATCAGCCTTGTCTGGTGGTGAGTCTGAAGACCCTCTCATTCCCTGCCCAGGCAAAACCTGCTGCCAACCCGTTCCTGCCTTGTCTCATCAATCCTAGACTTTTCCTTTGCCACAGCAACTCTTTGACTGCCTTTGTTGTATTTGTTTTTATTAAAAAAAAACCAACAAAGCATATACTGCCTTACAGGGTGGCTTTGCTTGGCTGTGCTTAACACCTTGGTCTGTTGAGTCAGATTCTCAGCTGGTGTGCAAACAATTTTAGATTCTGTATGTGCTGCTTTGCCTTATTTATTCTTGCCACTTCTCGCCATGGACTCCTTTAAAATTGAAATATTGGAAAGCCAGTGAGTATCTTCCAGGTGGCTTTGGAGTTGTTGTGAGTGGTCAGAGCAGTGGTCTGTGTGCCAGTGGTGGATTACAAGGGGGTCTGGGATTAGGTGAAACCCCTGATGATCTCAGCAGTCTGTGCCATGTGGTGCCTTTGAGGGGTCCTGTGCCCTCCAGCAGGAAGAGGACCCCCTGGTTTTGCTGGAAAGCTTCATTTTTTCCTTCTCTGCCCATCTCACTCCCTCTCTTCCCTTGTTCAGCTTGGTTTCTTCCCCCTCTGGCTGTCACTCAAGAAGATTGGCATCTGCCTCATCCCTTAATTAGCCCCAGGAGCATCTTGCTTGCGGTCCTGTTCCTGTTTCTCTCCTGCCACACAGACAGCTGGTGAGACCCTTCCTTCTGCTGTATGTCCTTGTCATACAATTCCTACCTGGCCTTTTCCATGGCTGCTTGCCCATGACAGTCGAGTAACCCAAGGCCCACCTTTTGGTGAAGCACCTTACAGGACAGCCTGCAATTTCACCCCCATCTCCTCCTTGCTCTCTTCACCTGCTTCTTTTCCTCCCAACCTTTTTTGAACTCTGAGAGGTTTTATACTTAACAAGCCTGAACACTGCTGCTGCCTGCCCTCCAGTAGATTTATTGCTTTGGATCTGCACTTCCCCTCTTCATTCCTTGTGGCTGTCAGATATGATTTCCCATGATCCTGTACAGAGATGATGTGGATCACAAGTGTCAGGCATTTTTCCTCTTCCAGGAGACAGTCAGGTCATGACTGGCTCTGATGAGCATTGCCAGTCTGGTGAAGGCAATCTATTTAATAAAGGGATACAGATGCTTGGGGAGAAGGCAGCTGTTCTACAACCATGACTTGATCTCATTTAAAGATGGGGGAAATCTTTTTCCTCCTCATATCCTGAAAGCCTTTTGGCAGATGACTGTGTCTCACTGGGGAAGAGATGAAGGGAGGCTGTTGTATGGCAGAAAGGGTCCACAATATGGCAATGAAAACTACCCAGTGCCTGGGGAGGAGGAAACACATGACGGGAACTTAAAAATACGGAAATTATTTAGCATTGAAATCTGAACAGGAGAAGTAAATATGATAGCTTGACAAATCTTATTGGAAGGTGCAAAGACAGCCAAGGAAGGGATACTTTCTCAGATAAACCCCCTCATCTGAGGACATGGAGTCGATTCACAGCATATAAGGGCAACATCTCTCAGACAAATCAGTTGAATTTATTTGTGTCGTGGGTATGTGTGGTTCACAAAGGCACAAGGAAATCCAGGAGTGTAGAGGGATGAAACTGCAGAAAGTGAGATGCACATAGCTGGCTCTGTTGCTGCACATACTCACGGATGGATCCATGCTGAGCACATGTGCAGCACAGGGACATAGTCCTCTTCTCCCTTCTGCCAGATGTGAACTGGCTCTGTCCAGCATGTGGGATGATGAAGTAGGAGAGGGGCTCTGCAAATCTGGAGATGGAGATGCATCACCTGGAAGAGGCCTATTGCTGCCCTGCCAGCACCTGCATCTTCTCTTCTGCAGTGTCCTCCTCTCTATGCTTAGGAAGCTGGAGTACATCATTCACCACAGTAAATTGAAGGAAAAAGGGGTTTCTGCTTGCAAGTTTTATTTCTACACCTGCAAAAATCTGAATTGGCTCCTCTGTCAGATTCCAAGAGGCTTTCCAGTGCCTGGAAATGAAGGATCTCTGACAGATGGCAGCTAACCAAATCCCAGAATTATTGAGGTTGGAAAAGCCCCCTCAGCTCCCCATAGGACTTACCCTCTAAAACCTTCACTAGCTTTGTTGCCCTTCTCTGGACTTGAAAATGATGCTCCATACAGGTGGATGTCTGGGAAATAGGACACAAAGTTTTTGAAGCTTGAGTTAAAACTCTCCTAAACATCAGCTGAAGGACTGGGTTGTCAAATCCAAGCAGAGCAGAGACCAGGTCAAGCTGCAGGGAGAAAGAGCAGAGAAAACATTTGCAGACGAGAACACAAAGGGAGTGCAGACCTAGTGACCCTACAGAGTGGATTCCAGCTTCCCAGCTAGGCTTGACTGGAAAAAAAACACCTTGAGCAGTTGTCTCATGGACTGATCTATTAAGCTTTCAAACCTGCACTCCTGCACCTTTTCCCTGCTGTTAAATCCTGGAAACACATATGCCACCAAACTGCCCATCCTGACTGAAGAGCCACATTCCATGGTAGGAATGGAATCATCCTGCCCAGAAGCAGGATGACATTGCTTCTTGGGGGAAGCATGAGAAACTCATTATTTGTTGACAAAGTTTGCTTCACAGACTGCTCTGAAAACAACCCCTCATGGAATTCAATTACCAGCAGTTTTATGACATATCGAAGGCAGCATCTGTAAACCTGGAAAATGATTCACAGCTCTTGACATCCTTCTCTTGACATCAGCAGTTCCAGAGCTACTGAATAGTGCTCAGTGCTGGAATATGGAGCTAGGATGGATTTTTCTGTGTCACACAATGCCGAGTGGTGGAAAGGATGAAGAGACAGCTGCTTACATAGATGTGGCAAGCAGGAGAGACCATAGAAGGACAGAGCTTGAGAGCAGCAAATCCAAATAGTATTTCCACAGAGTGGTTGGAGAGATCCCAAGAGATGTTGCTGCATTTTCCGTCTTGGAGCAGTTTGGAGATGGCTCCCCTCCTTCATGTCTGTATCTGACACTGAGCCTGTTTTACAGTATATGATGTTCTCCGGATATTCCCACAAATTGCAGGTCTGATTTCACTCCTGCTGAAATCAATGGGAGACAGGCAGTGTGTTTATCAGGAGATGGATTATCCCTGGCCTTATTACTGTAATTTTATGTTACAGCTGTGGACCAACCTTGCTCTTGCTGTCACAGGGAGCTGGAAATTAAGACGTATTGTGTCAGAGTAATTTGCCATACCTGGCATAAATTTCACTTTCCTGTATCTTTATTATATTCCCCTGTGACTTTTTCCAGGATTCTGTGGAAGATTGAGGAGAAAAGGGTTGATTAAGATTTCCTTGACTGAGTGCCACACCCTGCTGACTCACCATTCAGCTTTGGAAAGTCAAGGGAGCTCCTGAAATAGGGAGGTACCTCTCCCTAGGGAGCATTAAATGCAGCATCCCTGGTGAAAATGTAATTTCAATTTTTTTTATTATTATGAAACGCTGTGGAGCACAGCAATTCCACACAGGATTATGGAAAATTTGGTGTACAGACCTTTCATATCAGCTTTGTCCATATCAGGAAACTGAGAACTTTGACAAAGTGCTGGCGTCTGCCAAGTGATTTTTTACCTTTTATTTGGTCCATAGAGAAACTGGAACAATAAATAATAAAACATAAATAATAAAAGAACTTTTATCTTGACCTCTTTAAATGGCTTAGAAGCCTCATGCTGTTTCTACATCAAAACAAATAAAAAACTCTCTGGTTTTTTTTACAAACTGAAGCTCTTATCTGAAGCAGCCTACTTGGAATTAAAACATTGCAGCATCAGTGCTAAAAGAACAGAAACACTGAAAAGTAACATTTTCATCTGCTGTTTCTTCCCTACTGCCTTTTGTTTAGTTACAAGTCATTATTTCTTAAGTTTCTCAAGTTGTGGCTAATAAACTGCCCGCTTGATTTTGGTGCTTGCTGATCTCAGTCAGGGTAAACTCAGACATCAAAAAACTGATTTTCTGGTTAGTTCATGGATTTTTACTGAATCTAAATTAACCAATGGTAGGTGTTCACTATGGCCTTGTTTGCATGGCCTTGGTAAAACCGAAGTAGCTGCATTTGTGCAGTCCAATGAACAAAAGCCATTTTGCTTTGGAAACATGTTTAGTTTTCAATTATTTTAATTTTTACCTATGTAACTTTATCTACATAAATCTGGTTTAAATAATAATAATGTGCAGGGGCTGTGGAGCAACAGTCTTTGTTTCAGAGGCGAATAGATTCAGCTGCAAATGTAGAGATGTGAGGTCAAGCTTAGTGTGAAGGCCGTTTCCAGTTAGTCCAACTTCCTCTGTGCCACAAGCTGCAGTGGCTTTTATATTTTTACTATTTTATGGATTCTGGGACATCTTTGCCCTTTGAGTCAGCTTCTGTGACTGGACCAGATCAAAAAGAAAGGTGGCA
The DNA here is from genome assembly GCA_013390005.1 of Calyptomena viridis. Lineage (NCBI taxonomy): Eukaryota > Metazoa > Chordata > Aves > Passeriformes > Eurylaimidae > Calyptomena > Calyptomena viridis. Next base: position 48,263 of record WEIV01011886.1, on the reverse strand, counting down.
TAGACTTTTTTTTTAACCACGGTGTAAGAAGCTCAATCTTCTTCAATTAGAGAAAAAAATCAAACAAATACTCTCAGATAATGCCTATTACTCCTTCCTCCTCCTCCCTCCAATTTTATTTTAAAACCTTGTACAAAAGTCATTTATCAGTTAGAAGTAAAGAGGGCTGCATGATTACTTCCATTACTTCCCATAGGATATTGATAGATGGGAAGCAGATGCTCTTTTCTCTGTGACAGGATCCCGTACAGTGCAGTCTGTCCAAGCTTCACTGCAGGTACATGAAGCACCTGGATTCAGGGGATTTTTAGTTAAGGACTCTGGGACATGTGAACTGGAGAGGTTTGGTCTGGATGGTCCAACCCCAGCCTTTCTGTGATTCCATGTCTGTGACACTGTGATAGTGCCTTGTATGTTCTTATCCATGAAAAGATGTAGATGTAGTCTTGCTGTCATCTGCAAGTTCAGCACTGACATTTTATGTATTTTCCCTATATCATTCCCCAAATGTTGTAAAGTATAGGCTCCATAACTAATTCCTGTAATTGCAGTAAAAGCACATCTTGGTTTTAGATTTCTGTTTACAATTATGCTTAGAAATGTGCCATTTAATGTATGCCATGTGTGGGTTATTTTCAGTCTTTTTTTCTTTAATTTTTTTATTAAAGTGCTGTATCATGTAAAAGAGCATTAGTACATGAGTTGCATTATTAGACTGACTGAAACATTTCGTATAATTATTTTAAAATTAAAATTTTCTGTCTGAAAACCTTTGTGAATTTGTTATTAATTCAATAAAGAGCTTGGGTTTAGGAGAGTTTTAAAAATCCAGAAGGAATAGCTAAGTTTTTTTATACTGGAACTTTAAAAGTTTGGGTCAAGCAATAGTCGGTATCAAAGTGTCTTTTAAAAGAGGGTCAGAATCTCTTAAATCATGGGAACATTTGTGGTACTGTATTCAATGAGCTGAAATGCAAAATCCTTTTTTTTCTTGTACTTTGGTAAGAAGAATACCATTTCATGCACTTTTGTCTGGCAAAATCTGTTTATCAGACTCAGACTTCACAAATATATATGGGGCATAAAACTGATGACTGATATGTAGGAACTTAGAAAACTATCATAAAGTAATGTCCCATATTAACTGGCAAGCAAAACCACCCAGACTTAATCTAAGCAAGTCCTGAATAAATGGAAGGTTTAAAAATAATATAATGTGTTCTATAGGAGTCAAGGTAAAAAAGGAATAAGGTAAAAAAGGAGTACGGTAAGAAAGAAAGAAGATATGACGGACTAGCTCATCAAGCTCAGACCGTTACCACAGTCTGATTATTATTTCTTTGTCAAATATCTGCACAGGACATCCTAACAATCCTACCTTGTCCTGAGAGCATTGTTCAAACACTCCTTGAGCTCTGGCAGCCTTGGGACCATGACCAAACCCTGGGGAGAAGGTTCCAGCGCCTAACCAATCTCTGGGGGAAGAATCTTTCCCTGACATCCAACCTAACCCTGATTTGACAAGCTCCAGCTGTTCCCTCGACTTCTGTCACTGCTCACAGGGAACAGAGATAGTGCTGCCCCTCAGGAGAATGTTGTAGAATACCTTAAGATTTATACACTTCTGTTACTATGCCATTGCTAATATTTTGCTTCACAGCCCTTTTTCCTTCTCAGGGTTTACCCACTGGTGTATCTTTAGAGATCAGTCATGCTCCCTCTTGTGCTGGCTTCGATGTGCTACTGAAGCCTTTCCATATCCTCTGTGAGGCTGCTGCCTCCTCCTCAATTGTCCCAGCAACCCAGCCAGTATCCATCCCAGTTTCAGCTCCTCTTGGAACACAGACGGCTCAACGGCTCAGGCTGTTCCAGAGGACCCCTGTTTAATAAAAGCGTATTAATGGCTTACCTGTCTCCTGGATCCCTCTGTTGTTGTGCCAGAGGACTGCATTTCCCTTCTCAACATGGCTTTGGTGGCAAAGGGTGTCTAGTGTGTCAATGTCTGATGTACTAATCAATGCAACAGGTGCCCGAACAAGTGACTCCTGTCTGGTGCTTGCTTTCTCCAGCCAGGCATCGCCACGCAGGCTGTATAGTTGTATTAAAATTCTTGCTGTGGAATGTGCAGTTCTGTGTGGCTGTTCTTCTGGTCTTGTATGGATAGAACGATTGGTGTCTCCTAAACACAACAGGTTGTGTATGTGGGCTTTTGTTCCTGCTGGGGGAAGCCATGCCATTCACCTAACTGGTGATATCTGGGAGGATAAATTAGGACTAAAGAGACTTCTGAGGTTAAAGTGCTGTGCTGGAGGAAAAATACCTGTATCTAGCCAGGATAGATACATGAGGGAGGATAGAACAGGATAGAGCCTGAAGAGCTGACAGCTACGGGGTCCAGTGCATACAGAGAGATGAGGTTGCCCAAATAATTGTTTGAGGGTGTAGTTCAGGTTTTTGGGAGGTGGAGAAAATTTTTGCATGTCTGGGACTGGTCGTGACTGCCCTTCTGAAAAAAATCGGGTGTTCAAGAAGGGTTTGCAGTTTCAAGCACTGGGAGGTGGTGAGTGGGTGAGATGGAGAACTTGAACAGAAAAAATCCTGGAGCTTTAAAGAAAAGTTGCTGCCCAGTGCAGAGCTCCCATCCCTGAAAAAGTGTAAGTCCTTGCATGGAAAGGGTTGAGATCTGCTTGGATGAATCATCCCTTCAGAAAGAAATGTAATAATTTTAAGTCAAAATGAAGGATCATGCTAGTATTGGTTAAATTGGCAGGAATAAGGCCTCTCTCCTTTAACTATAGAAAGCAAAAAATAGAAGAAAGTGAATGGTACAAGTCTAAGAGTAGGGTTATATGTGATGAGTTTAAGAAGTAACTAGATATGGACAGAAATGAATGTTTTTGTCTGAAAGCACAAGGAATATGACAAAGTACAGCACACTGGCAAAGGCAGGGAGAGGAGGATAAGGGTGAGAATGTAAGTGTGCAGATTATCACATCTAAACAACACACAGTTTGTGCTGAAATCTGAAAGCCAAAAGGGATTCATCTTGACACTGGGAAGACTCACTCTTGTCTTATTTTTCTCTAAAAGAGTTGTTTTCCCTCATTCCTTTTTGCACCTAATCAACAAAATACGAATTTAAATTTTCCTTTCTCTAATGAGAGAGGAGATCATGCCTTCATCATTCAGTGTCATGTGGATGGAGTTTTCAGAAGTTATTCTGGTTTTCACCCACCAGTGTCAGTAATTAGATGCCTGATTTTAAAGGCAGCAAAATCAGGCTAGTACTGAATGGAATGTTAACTGATCCCTTCCCTCCCTTTCCCTTCCATCGTCTTCCCTTCTTCTTTTTTCCCTTTCCTCTTTCCTCTACATTTTCCTTTACCTTTTTCTTCTTTACCTTCTTCTCTACCTTTTCTCTTCTCTACTTTTTCTCTTCTTTTTCTTTCTTCATCACGTATGTACATGCCCGTGATTTGATTTTGTTAAAATTAGTATTTTTTTCACACTAAGGACTCTGGACCATATTAAAAAAAAAAAAGACAAAGAAAGAGAAAGGGTTGTAGGCAGATACTGCTAGCTGTCTTCATGAAAACCACTTTTGATGAGGTATAAGGTCTGACAAGTGAACCAGGTCAAGAAGCATGCATTATGTCTTCAGAGTTCTTCTGAGTCATGCTTTTAATTTAATGCTTTTCTATTTAAAGCTCAGTGCTTGACTTTTTTGTTTTTAATTAGAAATGTCTGATGGCTGTTGGAACAGTAGACATTTGAATTAGAAAAATAAAAAACATAAGTTAGATAACAGTCGCTTTAACTTGCCCATAATAGCAGAAAATGCACTTTATGGAGTATGTAATTACAGATGTATAATCTGAAAAATTGGCTTAGGTTAAAAAAAGAAGAGAGGTGAGCAAATTATTTATCATTTCACACATTTATAATTGTGACAAGGCCTCATCCAGGAGCTAGTGGGCAGGTGCAGACTCCCTCTTCTTTCGTGGGTAATTATGGGAAGTAGAAATGATGGTGGGACAACACAGCATGATTTTTGAGTTTAAATTTGCACATAGTTGAACCCTACTGAAGTTAAAAGGCAGGTGTGTGCTCTAGGTGTTGTGCTGGGCTGGGATCTGCACCACAAGTGTAAGCAACTAATTTTTATGAATCAGTTATAAACACACGTTGTGTTAATACCATCCTTCTCTCCATTCTGGGTAATTTTATCCTTCTTAAAAGTGACTTTGAGTGTTTGATTCTGAGAAATTCAGAGAATAAAAGCCTTGGTCACTGACTCACAATCAAGTACATGGTAAATGCAACTCGTGCAGTCCCTCTCTGGTTGCACAGGCAAATGAAAAAATTGTGATCAGAAGGCTGTAAACTGTTCTTGCTGGCTTAATTTTGGCATGGGATGACTCAAGAGTTCATAATTTTGCAATGAAACCTTCATCTCGGACTGCTTAAAAGCTGGGGGAGCCAGGCAAAGGAGCGGAAATTGTGGTTCCAAGTTCACCTGGTCTCCTTTGTGACCCCACGACCCCGGCATTGTCTGCATCCGGTGGTAATTGGACAATATTCTTGGTCTAGACTGAACTAATAATTAAAACCAGACCTGAATTTGTCCTTTGCTAGAAAATTGAGTTAGTCTTTATTAACTTGCAGTTATTAACCTCCCAAGGTACAAAGGAATCATTGAACTGAAACTATTTTTAGATTTCAAGCTGTAAATGCTTTCCAAGACCAAGCTGTACATGGGATAGTGTGGTAAATGTGGCTGTTTCTTTACTAAGCATTTAATTAAGAGCTTACCTTCAAACAGAAATAACTATGGCCACCTAGGACTTGCTATGAGAGGCTTTTTTCTCTGACCACAGAAGCCCAGGACAGCTTTGGGTGGTTATTTACTGCCCATGGCACTCACAGCCCATTGGGGATATGCTTTGTACTCCACACCGAAGGACTGTTTATTTACTGTGTTATAGCTGCCTCCTCTTCTCCTTTCCCCCTGATTATGTCTCTAATTGGTCTTGAGGGCCAGGTCTACCAAAGAGCTTGGGTACCTGAGGTGAAATTCATCTACCCCTGCTGGAGTTTTAGTAGGTTAATTTCTCAATTTGTTTTGGAGGACTGGGATATCTCTTCTTGGACGTAATTTAGAAGTCCACACATAGGGTTTTCCCATCCTGTATGTACTGTTTTTGAAGAGGCTTCAGCTGAAGTTCATTGTACCCCTTTGGATTTGTAGATTGGGAGTCTCATCCCGTGGGATCAGGGCTGCATCATTCCCCAGGGACAGTCCCCTATAATCAGGTGAATTTCAGATTAGATATTCAATTTTTTTTTTTTTTCATTGAGAGAGAGATCAGGCCTTGGAATAAGTTTCCCAGGGAGGTGGTAGAGTCACAGTCTTTGGAAGTGTTCAAGAGGTCTCTGGAATGTGGCCCTTAGGGACATGGTTTGGGGTGGTTATGGTGGTGCTGGGGTGACGGTTGGACTGGATGATCTTTAAGGTCTCTTCTAATCGTGATGATTCTGTGAATATGGGAATACATACTTAGAAAGAAAAACCAAACCCAACCCCAGAGAGAACAGCTATTCAACATGGATTTGTTTTGGTTTTTTTTCCTGATTAATTCCTCATCCAGCTTTTCTTCCACAAGTCTCAGAAAATCAGAAAATTTGAGGAATTTACATTTTCTAAAATTTGAATGATTTCAGTTTTCTAATCAAGCAGGCAAGACAGCAGTTGCTTTTTTTTTTTTTTGAAAGAAGATAGGGAAGACATCTAAAATGAAGATTTAATTTTCTATTACCCAATTGAGGGTAACAATCCAAGGAAAATGCCTGCAGAGCTGCTGTGCTTTGGGATAACTTTAGTGTCAAGGTGCAGGGTCTGATTTGTGCCTGGAGCTTGGACACCAAACGAGCTGGTGGGGGGATTGCAGCTGACTGCTTTTATTTTCAAAGCATATAAATAACTGTGTAATGTTAATAAATTGCACACAATCTTTATACTCCTGCATATGAAAAATGATGGTGTTGCCTGGTAGCAGTAGTGCTAATGGAAAACACTCAAAAGACTTCCTGTCAATACTGATAACCTGAGAAATCTGTGTGACAGAGCAAGTGTCAACACCTGCTTGGAGCCCCATTCTTCAGCGTTATCCGCAGTGACAGGAAGAGGATGCTGGAATGAAATGCCTGTCAGACTGAGTCAGCACAACAGCTTTGTGAGGGCACAGAGGAGGAGACAGCCTGCCTGACACACCGTGCATCAGGATCGTGGCTGAACCAGCACATGGAAATGGGCTCTTTGTTGCTCCAGTTTCAGAGTGGCATGAAAAGTAACAGGCAAAACTGACCTCCCCAACAATTTTATAAATCTTTTGTTGGGCATTTTACCTGATCCTTCCCTTCTGCTCAGGTTGTCTCAGTTATTATTTCTCCATGATCATGGTTTCAGCATTCTAGCTTGCACTTGTCCTCTGAGTTTAGGGAACTTTCATTCTGCATGTTGGAAAATGTGACATGGTCCGTCTGTCTAAACCTCTGTCACGGTCGCATGGCTGAGCACCCCTCCTATCCCTTCTGTGGGAGGGGAACCTGTGCCTTCATCCAGGGGCCAAATTCCTGAAGAAGTATCAACAATCTTGACTCAGACATGTGATCCTCCTTGCTGTTGGAGACTGGGAGGTGACGCATCCAAAACACACATGCTCTGAATCTGGCGATCCAGTTCTCACACTGTCCTCATGGCATGTTCTGAAGCAGCAAAACAGAAAAGAAGCAATTATGAAAGCTGGAAGTGCAATAATAATTGAGCTTATTTGTCACGTATAAAGCAAGAAACAAACACAGGCTAATGAGAAACAGAGTGGCCTGAGAGAAAGGGCAAAACAATGCCTGTACTATGTGGGGAAACATGAGAAAGGCAAATAAGTTGCCAGCTGCAGAAATTTACTGCAAGGGGAAAAAAACTGAAAAAACCCCAAACCCAACCATTTTGCAAACAATGACAGAAAAAGACTGAAAGTATATGCCAAGTGCAGAGTGACAGTGACATCTCCTTGGACAATATGATTTTCACTTCTTCCAACTGTGCTGGAGCTGGAGGAGAAAGACATGACCTGGTTTGTCCAGATAAAATTTTGGTTTGTAGTGAAGCCAGGACTCCAGCATGCAAGCTTCACACCTGGCAGAAGCTTGACTAATGTTTTAATGGGGCTTAAAACCAAAAATGTTGGGTAAGTCCTCCACACTGCAGGAGAGAAGCTTCTATATGCATCACTACATGATACACGGCCAAGAATAGGGCATGTTGATGTGGCTGAGTGAAGCAGGCTTCACTCATGAGACTTTAAAACCTCTTCTATGGAGAAAGCATTGTTTTTACCTTCAGCAAACAGCTGGGATTAGGGAAGCAGGAATTGTCATTTACAAGTGGAGTGCTGATGCTTACTGCAATTCATAGTGCTGTCAACAGAGCCACTCATGTCACAGATAGGAGAGGGAGGTGCAGGGACACATGATCAGAGAGGATGATCAAAGCAGTTTCAGATGATAGCCAGATGAAAAGGTAGATAATGTGAATATTATGAGCCAGTGTGTGATGCTCAGAGTATGCTATTCCTATGCTCCGAAGGACAGTTCCCCCTCTCCTCTGCTTTGTGCACATCTTCCATGTTGCCTCTTTCACTAGCTCTTAGATATATCTTGCATTGTGGGGGATCATAATAAAAGACACAGGTTTGATGAATTCTTTATTTCTTTCCACAATCCTAGAACATTTTGCCAGTTTCCTTACGAGTTTGCTTTTTCTTTACATGAAAATCCTATCTCCTGACATGCAAGTTTCCTTATGACACCAGTGTGCCTCCTTCCCTCTGTGCCTACCCTGCTTTCTGCTCAGAGCTTCAGTTCTCATGTCAACCCTCGTCAACTCCATTTTTTCAGCACCTTTCCTTGCCAGAAGCTGTGGTGTCCATGTTACTGTGACATGTCCTCAGAGAACACTGCCCTGAACTGCTCTGGTCACTCTTTGCTTTCATCTTCTGCCCTGTCAAACTGTTTTCACCCATGATGGCCCTTGTCTATCAAACGTGCTCACATTGTGTCATGAAAAGGTAATTGTTATTTGACTGCCAGAGCTCCAGGAATCAGAAACCCTTATTGGCTGAGTAGTATAAATGCATTTCTTATGTGAGAAACCTTCACTTAACAGGATTCGCCAGTCAGTGAGCACATATCTGAATTCCCCTTAAGGGAAAGCTTTCACTGGCAGACAGGAGAGACCCCTCAGTGAGTCTCCCCAAAGTGTTATCTCTGCTGATGAATCTGTTAGAACCTTTGTGTAAGGATTTATGCTAAACAGTTACAAAATAACACCTTTTATTAAGACACATTGTGACAAAATAGATCATGAATATTTTTAATAGCTGGGATAATCCTCATTACAAGAGACAGAGTTCAAAACTGCATTGAATGAGAGCACATACAGATAAGTTTTAAAGCAAAACAGTCTATCAAGAAAAATTATGAAGAAAAGCAAAATGTTAGGTTAAAGCAGAAACAGTTAACATGCATAAATTATGGCTTATCTCTTTATCTTATGCATAAATTATGGCTTGGGACCAGGCATCCCAAGCGAGGGAGAAGATAAGAACTTATCAGTTCCTCCTCTGTGGTTAGGATGGGAAGCTTCTCTCCTCAAATTCTCTCACTTTTCGATTCCTTTATATATTATTTTTCTCCCAGAAGGAGATAGGAGATTTTTGTAAGTGTTGTGGCCAAGACTTCTAAATTTAGGTAGTGAGATAAGGGTTTAATTGTTTAGAAGATTTGTGAGTTTTGCCTGACTGGTGTTCTCCGGGAATAAAGACAGGAGTTTATTGATAGATAGCTGGCAAGGTCAAGGGTTATCCGTGTTCCATCCAGGCCTTGTGATTCTCAAAGTATAGATGAATGCTCTTGCATACCTGAGGCTTTAAGAATCTTCAGGTCTTATTGGACCTTCCAGAAGCTTTCTCATGAGACAGTGATTCTGGGTTATTCAGGGAGGTGCCAGCTAGGTTTTTCTTTCCTGCAACTCCTGTATTATTTTAACTCCTGTCCTTTATTTATGGTGCATCTGACACTCTGTAAATACCCTCAGGTAGGAAACCCATTAGCAGATGGGCTTCATGACCTCCTCCAGAAAGCACTGAATTTACAGCTGTGTGTAGCACACAGAAGAGAGGGAAGGTTTGTTTATTCTGCTTTGTTTTAAGATCTTGTTGATCTTTTTTTCTGTGGGGGCAGATTGCTTCATGGCTGGAGGAAGGAATCATCTCTCTGGGTTGCTTTCTTCACCTGGTTATCACCTTCTAATTTAGTACCTGCTAACAAGAGGAAACCTATATTTCAAAGACTAAGCATTGACGAAAAATGCTTCTTCAGACATCCTCTTTGAACCTGGTCCTAGGATTGGAGTGAGATCTCACGCTGTGGAGATGGAAACACATCCTTTGTTTGGGGGAAAGGAAACAATTCCCTTGAGGGAGGTCTTTTCCATCGCAGCTGGTGGAAATAAGGACACATCTGATGGTGCAAGCCAGGTGTAGGGCTGGTTAGCAGCCAGGCTGCCTTCACTGAGGGCAGATGCAGCTGCATGGACCTTGGATTTGTCCCATCAAACTGTGTGGGACACAAAGCACTCAGGGTAATGCAGATATGTGGATGGAAAAGCCAGTGAGAAGTGCCACGGACAGCTGAAGCCACATTTGCAGTGCATCCATAAGGAAAAGGGTAGGAAACAGTCTTCAGGAAGAGTTCTAGCTGGAAAAAGGTTTGGAGTTTTAAATGGAAGAGTCTTGTCTCCTGCTGTTTGAACACAATGGGGGAAGGGAAATAGGGCTTTGTACATTCACTGCAGAAAAATAGGAGAGCATCAGAGAAGTGTCTGATTTCTTCATCAGCTACTTCTAATGGAAACGGCATGTCTGTCCCCAAATTTTGGATAACTGCTCAGATTGAAACGGGTGACAATGCTGCAGGATCACCCCACAGAGACAACTTCGCCTCCTTGCTGCAGAGAGATGCTAAGCCCATGCTCTGTGTTGGAGAGGTTTGCTTACTCACAGAGAAGACAGAAATTAATTTTTTTAACACTTTTCCCCTATTGCTGTCCTTGTTTGGAGATCAAACATGTGACTTCTTTAAGTGAGGGACCCCTGGCTGCTGTGTTTTCCTTCCCACCACAAGAGCAATGACCTGGCTCTCTGCTGCTGATGACCCAGGCTGGTGTCTGCAAATTGATTGGAATTAGAGGATTTGATAACTGGTATTTTTATTATGATGCCCTGCTCTCCCTTTCCATGAGACTGCAGGTACTATGAAACACTGACACAGCATGTTACCTTTCTTTAAACAAGAAAACTTATAAACTATGATGAGCACTTTGTTCCATTGCCTGTTAAGAGAATTCTGAGTAGTGAGGTATCTGCAAAAGTTTGTTGACAAGACATACGTGTTTATTAGGAGTGAAAATGATACCTAGTAGGTTAATCTCTGCAGGAACAACGAAATGTCTGCAAAACCAGCAAATATCCCTCATACTGACACCAGTGGAGCAGCAGAGGGCATCCACAGCCTGCGTTTGAAGGCTGCAGTGAGAGGAAGCGCTTGCTAGCAGAGCTTAACAGGACACTGCTGCTTTAACCAATGCATGGAAACCCTTAGAACATCTTTGTAACCCTGACAAGTCAGTGCTGTGAAGCATTTTGTGTTGCCGTGTCTTCAGAAATAAAATACAAATAGTGCAAACAATGTCCTGACAGTGGAATTGAGTGGGCAATGTCTAATGGCAGTGATAAACCGGGCAGGTCACTTTGCTGTGCCTGCCCCTCCAGCTGAAGTCGAGGGTCTCACTCTGGATTAAACAAAGCCATGTGCTGTTTACAATGTGGTTTGAGTTTGTGCTTGCAGAGGTTTGCAGTGTCCCCGTGGAACAATGGCTCACTGAGCAGGGCAAATGGAGAGCAGCCTACAAACAATGAGCAAACAGCGAGAGGGAGCTGGGCTGTTTTAATTCCCATCCAAAATCCCAGCCAACCAATTTCTTAACGGAAAATAAAAAGCTTATGAAGCTGCTGGTACATTGTCACTATTCAGCATCCTGGAAATTGGATTCAGATTTTCGAGAAGGTTCTTGGACCAGAGGATGGAGAAATGTTGGATGGTGCCAACCTTCCCTCTCACTGTGGCCTTTGCTGTTTGCTTTAGAGGATTTTGTCACAAATGGAGGTTTCTAAGATGGCTGCAGCCAGAGACATTTAGAAATCTGCCTCGCATGTCTAGCTCTGAGTAGGAAATCTGGGGAAAACAGAAACAAAGGGCGCTGGATCATTCCTGTGCTGTGAACAAAGTTTCTTGCATTTCACATCCTCTAAATTAGGACAAAACCAGACCATTTTGGCATCCCATTTTCCCTAGGGTGAATCACAGTGCTCCTGCAGCCTGAGGGCAAGTTTTTTTCATCAATACAGAGATGAAGAATCTGGGCTTGCATGAAAGGCAATGAAATTGTTCTTGAAAGTGGTGACCATGGCCCTTTGTTGTGATAAATTTACTCTACTCTTAGGAATATGAGGCAGTTTCTTCTTTGCCTTTCTTTTTCCTGCATTTCAGAGAGCAGAGAAAGAGTGGGATTGAAAGAATATTGAACCCAGTGTAAAAATATACAGGTCTTAGCATCTTTTTTTTAGATGTGCTTGTATTTCCTCTGATTTTAAAACTCCCAGAAACTGGTAGTTTAACTATGAAGGTGGTGCTCAGTGAGGAAAAGAAAATGAAGACAAAACCACAGGTACAAGTGAAATAAGTGGTGCCTGAAGTGTTAACTAAATGTCTTCACAGTTCAAAGGAGCTCACAGAGGCACAGGCATTGCCCTTACATTTCCTGTCCCAGGATCTCATTTGTCACTAGCTTCATTTCCACGGAGGCTCCAGGCTGTTTTCTCAGGAGCTGTGGGTGTCTGGGGAGGAGAGCAGGGGCTGTGGGATGTGGGAAGCTCAGTTAACCTTTCTTGGTGTGTATCTGCTGTCTGAATTTCTCACGTGTGTTGGCAAACACAGAGCACAGCTCCAGTAACATCCTCTTCAGATGCGGCAGCCCAGGATCACACCAAACAAGCTTTCAAGTCCAGGCTACACTGTCTCATTCCCCAAAGACCTCTTATGCCAAGTGGAGCTTGCTTTAAATCTTTCCGGAAGTACCTTGACCCAAGCCTTCCACAGGGCTACCAAAAACAACTTTCTTCCAACCAGCAGCATTGTCTCTGCTTGCAGAAGTGTCTCTCATAGGTTTTGGGCTGCTCTCTGACTTCTTGGCCCATCCCCAAGCAACAGCTTTGGGAAGTGAGTCTGAGATGCTCCATGTGTGCAACGGCTGGTGCACTGGTGCTCAGATAAAACACTTGATTTCTTGAGTCTTAAAAAATAAAGGCAGATGTTCAACTAGTGGCTGACAAGAGTTGCTCCTAAATTCCAGTAGATCTTCCTTGGACAATTGGCTTTACATCATCAGGGCATGTGTGCACTCGAAAACTCTCAAGATACAAAGAGACCTTTAGTTTTTTTGACACGTGGGAAAGTGTGGGAGGGGAAGGAAGTAGGGCCCAGAATATTTTCCAGAGGTGTGGGTAAGTGAGAAGATTTCACACCATTCAGTTGTCACTACCTTTTATCTATGCTGGAAAGCAAAGCCCCAGTAAAATTGAAGGGTTAAGTTTCAACTCTTTTCTAGAAAGCTGAATTTATCCTGAGGGGATCTTTTCCCTGAAAGCAAGGATCAGTAATAACTTTTTGGAGGGATTATCCAGCTCCTATTGTTGAGCTGAGCCTTCTTCCTTCCTTTCATTATTATCTTCTCCCAAGAACATTCTATTTGAAGATTCTCTGAAGAGGTTTTACCAAATGGAGCTCTTCAAAGCAGGCTTCCCATGGATAATTCTTGCTGGCTCATGGGCATATTTTTATAAAGGGTTGGTTGGATTAATTCCTTCTGTGTAAGTTAAGGTAGCAAGTAAAAGAAGGCAAGCTTTAAACATATTTCCGTGATGCCCTTTCATGACCTAATGGAACCAGACAGCAGAAAACAATTGGAGGATCTCCTAAACTTTGGGGAAAATAAAACTGTCTCCTGGATTTAGGCTTCAGAGCAATAACCTCAAGATGGTAACGATCTGGAATACAGAAGAAAAGGCAAGACCTACATACATAGCTCTGCTGAGGTTGTTCTCCTTCCAGAAGAAGGGCAATGCTTTTTGAGCTGTGCATATTCTCCTCGTTTATTTTGACCTCCCATCTTGACAATCAAACCGGTCTCATTTCTGAATTATTGAGACTGAGGCTGAGTGTGCCCTGGAGTATTTTTACAAAAAAACCCCCCAAAACCCAAACCAAAACCAAAACAAATAAACAAAAAAAAAAAAAACAACAAAACAAACCAACAAAAAACACCCCACAAAACCCCCAAAAAACCCCCAAAAAACAAAAAACAAAACAAAAAAAAAAAAAGAAAAAAAAAAAAAAAAGAAAAAAAAAAATAAAAAAAAAAAAAAAATAAAAAGAAAAAAAAAAAAAAACACCCCAAAAAACCCCCAAAAAACCCCAAAAAAAAAAAAAAAAAAACAAAAAAAAAAAAAGGAAAAAATAAAAAGAAGAAAAGAAAATATGAAAAAAGAAGAAAAATAGAAAGAGAAATAAATCACAGTACCCTTTGCATTATCCTGGCTTACCATTTTTTTTTCTAGAAACAACATTGTGGATACAAATGGATTAGCACATAATGTTGAAATATCATGAATATGCTGACATCTCATTGTTTTGCTCAGGAAGTAGTTTGTCATTGTTACAAAAAATGTAACACAACTGTTTCAAAGCTAATAGAGTATGTTGCAAGAATTTTTAAATTCTCCAGTAAACCCGCTGGCCAATAAACCATTGTATCTCCTTGGATAAAAAGGGCTTTCTGTGGGAGAGTGGGAAAACCTCCAGATGACTGGTAGGTATTTATTCAGGGTGTGAGATTAATGCCATGATCAAGCTCAAAAGAGCCAGTGAGACGTCAGGGCAGGGAGAGATCAGCCTGAGCAGTTTTTGCAAGAAGCTGATACTAAAACTCTCTCTTTTTCCGGCCCCCATTGTCTCAGAGAGCAGGTCTGGATGGGGTTCAGGAGGCTGGTTTTGGTAGGCTCCAAATCTGATGGGGGTGCCATCACTTGCAACCCCACGACCTCACCACTTTGGCCGCAGAGAAGCAGTCAGCCCCAACAGACCAGGAAATAGGTCTTTTTCTTGGAAATGGAAGATGTGGTCCTCCTCCCCCTGGCTCAGGACACATTTTGGTGGAGCAAGTGGCTACTGTGTTCTCTGTATCTCTGAGAGCAAAGCCATGGCCTGAAGGCACAGAAAGATCTCTGTCGTGAACTCCTTCCTTGCTTACCAGAGACAGGTGTAAACAATTGGGTGAAAGCTGAGGCTCTTGGAAATGCCAAGGAAAAAAACTTTAGAGAAGTCAGACTAAGGGTGTGGGCTTTAAATGGCTTTGTGAATTCCAGCAACTCCCCAAAATGGCATTGGTTGCCAAAAACCCCTGGAGGCCTCTGTATTTGAGCTGGGAATCTTACCGTGTGATTGTAACTCACTGTAAGAAAGAGGTGACAAAGTACTGGCTGATAGATTAATCCTTTGCAATGAAATTCTCAGATGAATGCATCTCTTCTTGTTTCAGTTTGTGAGCTGATCCTGTTTCCATCTCCAGGAGGCTTATCTGGACGTGTGCTGAAAAGGCTCACGGGACGGGGGATCACTGGGTTATGGTTTCCCAGGGTCTGCAGCAGGTTCCTGCCAGCACTGGTGCACAGGCTCAGCCTGATCCCTGACCTCTGATCTCTGTCACGTGGTCCTGGGGGACACATGTCTCTGGGAGAGAGTGAACCTGGTCCCTGTGACATACTGGTGTCAGTTTAGTATGAAGGGGAATGTTCTCTGATGGACAGATGTAAGTCCTGCCTCAGTATCTCTCTGGCTTCATGCTGCCTCTCCAGAGCTCTTCTGGGTCTGTGCAGAGGACAGGAGTGTCCCAACCATATCCTGGGATGGAGGTGAGCTCCTAAATTCTCATCTTTTATAGTACCTCTCTGTTTTTCCAGGCATCCAAATCTACCCATGTTGGATCACAGGCATTCTTTAAAGTGTCAATGGAATGCTACTTAATCCCCTGAACACCCTGGTTTCTATTACACATTTAGTGCACAAAAAGCAGCAGTCACTTAGAAACAGAGTGTTTTGAGTATGTTTTCCTCACCCTTTCACAAATAAGTGGAACTCTGTATTTATATTCATAAAAGCATGCCTAAACCACTGAAGTAGGACCATGTTTTTGATCCTGGAAAATCCCAGTGCTTGGACATCAATAGGAGTGACCAGGTCCTAGTCCCTTCTTTTCCTCATTTGCAGGGATTTTGTTTGAACTATTGGTTATGCAAAGTGGGTTTCTCTTATTGCCTTCTATGCTCTGCATACAAAAAATGAAATTCCATGACTAGGCATGTAAGCTCATGGCTGTAACCCAACACATCTTGTTTTTATGCAGAACTGAGCAGCTCCAAAAGACATAGAAAACAAAACTAAACAAAAGCCAAGACAAGGACAGTTGGGTGCTCACCTGGGATATGAATCCAAGATACATCTTCCCAGCACTGGCTTGAGGCAAATCTCACATCCCTTTGGATTGCCCTAACCTCAGATCCTTTGAGACTTAATTTTCTGGGTATTGTGGTTTTAAGTAGCCAGAGTTTTTTATTAGTTGGGGGGNTAAGAAGCTACACTGAAGCAGCCAAGGAGCGCCTGAGTGACTCCATCTATGGTAAAGTGACTTTATGTGACAACAATACCTGAAAAGCTGTTGTCAGTATAATAAAAGACCCCATGAGGAAAGCTGGGGTGGGACTCTCTCTCTGTCTTCTGAGCAGCAGCAAAGACAATGTCTGACTGTAACTCCCCCACTCCTGCCTTCCCATGCTGCTGGGGGAAGGAGAAAGATCTTAAAAGAGGTGGGGGGAGAAAGGTGTCTGTAACACCTATCAAACTTCTCACTCTTAAACTCTTAAGCTCTGATTTTAGTAGTAGTAGTAGTGAATACTTAATATTCTGTGTTAGAGTCTGTTTTGCTTGTGAAATAGTTAATAAACAGTTGCTTGTAATCCTTATCACAGAAGTCGAGGGGTTTTTTTCCCTCTCTGAGAAATTTTGGATGTGTGCATGTGCTCTTGGCATTTAGCCGGAGTCAAACCATAACACTGGGTAACCCCAGAAGTTTTCTCTGGCTTCATGGACCCAAAGAAAGGGAACATCTTTCTGGCCATAGAGAGTGCAGGAGCTTCTCACTGAATCTTTTCACTGTAGGTTGGACTTTTAATGGAGGTTATTTCTACATAGGAGATGGTCATCTCTGGAGAGGACCAAAATGTGATTGAATAAGGTGCTGGATAATCTCATGGAGCCACCCTGTCCCTTGGCAGGTTAGATCAGGTGATGTTTTGAGGTTTCTTCCAGCTTGGCCTGTTCTGTGATTCTACAATAAAATGCATCCATAGAGGCAGGAAACTCGGTCCTTGGAGCTTTCTTAACTGTTCCTGCAAATAAATGGAGAACTTGGATATCTCAAAATGAGTCTGCGGTTAATTTTACCATGATAAAGAACTGATGCTGTGACACTTTGTAGAGCTCTGGATGTACAAGCTGAACCCATTCAGCTGACTCAGTCAGAAGGTACTGATCTCAATTCAATCGCCTTTTGTGGATTCTCTTAGACTGGTTTAAAGTTGCTGTCTTTTGGCACACGTTAAATCAGAAATAAATGTTAAGTCAATAAAGAGTCCTTCCTTCACTGGAATAATATAGCTTTTAGGAGGCAGGCTATTATGTGTTTTTTCAGTGCCTAAGAAAAGAGAGCTCTTATCTTTGTTTAAGTAATAATTCTAACTTAATTTTTTTTTTACTGTATTTAGCCAATTGTTTCCACACTGATGTGCGTAGATCTCTACAGTTTCCCTTTATAGATAGATGTTGGATCACGGGGCACTAATTTCTGCTCCAAACAACAGAATGTTGGTGGTGAACAAAGGATAACATACAGTAAATGGTGGGCATAGTTAATTAATGAACTCCTTTACTTCATATAATTGTGCATATCAATGTGATTATCAACCATTTCAGTGAACAAAAGCCCCTTATGGATAACAATAATAAAAAATAGCAAGTATTGATGGCCATGGGTTTTGTCTTGTGACACAACTGGTGCAGTTGTCCCATTCTTTTATTTTGTGTCAGTCTGAATTAATTAGATTGAAGTTGGATGTTTAAAATGAGTTAAGATGATATTGAACTGTGGAAATAGTACTTAGCACATTATTTTTGGGGAGTTTCTGCTCCTTGCTTAGGCTGAAACTGAAATAAATGACAATAGTTTCACTGATTCTGAGCTACAAAATTGTAACTGACAGTGAAATCTGTTTCCATATTCTGTTTCTATTTAAAATGTGTTGGAAATGTCAATGAAGCCTTATCCTTATGATTAATTGGTAGCGACATTTCTGCTTTGTAGAAACTGAATGGCTACAGGAGGCATCAGTGTGAGGACTATCATAACACAAAGGCAGAATAGCTGTACCCAAATTGCATCTATCTGAGTGAGCTTGGTGTTTTTTGGTCAGCTCTTTAGTAATAGTTGAACTGTGAAGATAAGTTCTTCAATTAGAGATACTGTCCTTTCAATCTTTTAAGGTTTTCCTAGTGTTTTGTTTTTTTTTAAGTTGTTTTTTTTTGGTATTTTTTTTTAATTGGGTTTTGTTGTTGTTGTTGTTTTTATTGTTGGTTTTTTGTCTCTTTGTGTGTAATTTTTAGCTTCTAAGTTAAATTATTAAAAAAGCTGCAATAAATTCACAAAAATTAAAAACATATATGAAACCACAACCGAGCATTTTGTTTTACCAACAATGAAAGTTGAAGGCAGTTTCATTGATAACATATTTAAATGCTTTCGTCTGAAGTTGACTTTCATGCTAAAATAATTAAAAAAGAGATTAAGTAAAGAAGTGAACAGCAATCTTTCCTTACGTGGGGTGTTATTTTTTTTGATGAGGTAAACCCAGCTGACATCAAGAATAGCTTAAATCTGCAAACTACATGCTGATGTTGGCTGGCTCTGCCTTTCCTTCAGCCACTGCTATAATGGAGATTGAAGTAATCTTCCATGTTTTTCCATCCTGCACATGTGGGTGTAAGTAAGAGAAATCAGATGAAAAAAGGAAGTGGAGGTGGTTGTAGTGGACCTGTAAGGAAAGCATTGAAATCCAGGGTATCTGGGACATTAAAAACTTAGTATGATGTTACATCATATTAATGTAAGAACAATATACTGAACTGTCAGAGAGTAAGAAAAACATTTGGCGTCTATGAAACCCTCAAAACAAGATTGTATTTGAAAAGATTAATGGTCTCACTAAGCCTGAGAGAGCAGCTGGCGTGATTGGGTTGTCACTGGTGACTCTGGAGATCCACCGATGGATGGTAAATCATCTGAACAGAAGAATCAGTGGGTTTTTTCCTTTTAGAAGGGTTAATTAAAGGGTTTAAAAGATGCGGAATCCTAAAAGTCAGAAGGTAGGGCAGAAATCAGTCATTTGTGCATTTGCTGTGAAGCCAAGAGGGCTTGGAAAACAGGCAGATCTATCACACTGGCCTGACTGCAGAGAGCAAGAGATATATGAACATGGTTCTCTAGGCTCCAGGAATAAAAAGCAATATTTTTTTTTCTGTTACTAGCTGATTTGGTCACTGAATAATAATACTACCCATTGAATTTCAAGAGTTTTTGTTTTGTTTCTCTTTTTTTTCCTCTTTTTTTTTTTTTCACTAGCACTTCAGGGACTTTTCTATTTGAGGAGCTTGCCTAGAGACTTTTCACATCTTTGAATCCTGTGGAGAATTTATTGTCATAAGAAAAAGGGGGGAGGAGAGTGAGGTGGGGGTAGAAGAAAAAAAAATCGCATGAGTTTTCTTCCAAACCCTTTTCCAGATTTATTTTTCTGCTTCATATTTCATGGGAAAATCCCTCAGTGTGGTTATACATCTATTTTAGTGTTTTTACTTGTCAGTATCTTGTTTTTGTAGCTGCTCTGAATCTTTTAGCTTAGAAACCTTTGTGCTGTTTGTTGATGGAGAAAGAAGTGGCCTTGGAAATTGCAGTGATGTCACATTTGGAGACATTGTAATTAAGAGCCCAACTTCTCTCATTAATAATGACCAGAACAAAGATTGGGGTTATCAAGACAGCAGCAGTTGTGACTTCCAGCTCCAGACAAGAGTAAACACTCATGTATCAGCTGACAAGAGGTGTCCAGACCCCACTGGGAAAACTGGACTGGTAATGGTTATTTAAAGGTGTTTTCTAAAGGTGTTCCCAGAGGTGCAGCCCTGGCAGAGGAGACAAAAGGGGAACAGACAGCACACACTGGGCTGGATTCAGGAAGGCTTTCTTCTCCAGGAGGGTTTTGCAAAACTGTATTGGGTTTCCAAGAGAAATCTCCTTCTATGGGGGTTGACAAGAAGTGGGAGGTTAAAGCCACTTGTGAGCTGGTCTAGTGCTGGTGATGGCCCCTTGGAGCAAGAGGCTGGGCTGGAGATAGAGTCTCTTCCAGCCAAAAGTGCTGTGATTTTATGGAGGGGCTTTAAAAAACAATAAAATTACTCAGCAGGAGTGAATGAAATATTTTTTATTCTGTCTGGAAATGGCTTTTGCTCATGGATCTTGGCCTTGTGAGAAAGGGTGTCAGGCACAGGGAAGCTCAGAGTAGGAGGTTAATTCAGTGAAGAAAGAGAGGATGGGGGAGTTGAAACCAAATGATCTTTAAGGTCCCTTCCAACCCAAACCATTCTATGATTTCATGATGTAAGAAACACTCTTTTTACATCGTTATATATCATGTTTTCTGGTTGATGTTCACCTTCTAAACAAACTGCTAAAATGGACAGTTATTTTTTACATTCTGAAATATTTTTAACCCCACATGAATAATCGAGAAGAATGCACCTTTTTTTTTTTTTCCCCCAAGAAAGGATTAATATGAAAAAAATGTGCAATTTTGTTGATCTGAAAAGATCAATAGAACTCTTTCTGGGGGGTCAGGTGGCCAAACTTAACAGAAAGAAATACTGGCACTCTGTAGTTTTTTTCCCTGTATCTCACTGTCTGATCACAGCTCTGGGACAAGAATGACCACATTTTATGCATTACAAGTAGTTGAGGAGAAAGTGCTAAGAATTTTGGGGGACATAGAAAAATGTCTCTCTTATGAGAAATTGAAGAGGTTGAAATAGTTTGTGACAGAAGGAGATGAATAAAGAAATTGTAAAAAGTCTTAATCGGACCAGCAGTTTGGAGAAGGGTGTTCAGAAGAGGTGAGAGCCACCATTCTCGCATTCATGCAACACAGAAAAAGGAAGGCATTAAATTTTGAAACTGCCAGATCCTAACTTTGCACACACAAAAAAAGACCTTTGCCCAGTGACTCACTGCCACTGCGTGCTCCTAAGTCAAGAAATTAGAAAAAATCAAAGGTAAAAAAAAAATTAAAAAAAAAAATTTGGAACCAGGTGCTTCTGACAAGACTATAAAGTCTGTTGAAGTTAAAAATTAGTATCTAATGTCTTGCAATTAATAAGAGACTTTTGCTCAGCAACTCACCCATTCTGACCCTGTGTAGCAAACTGAATTTTTCTTTTAAGCATTTTGTGTTTGTCAAATCCCTTATAGCAAGGGCCCTTGTATGTTTCTATGTGTTTCTGGCTTCATTGTACTCTTTGGGATTCTTACTTTAATGGAAAAAATGGATTAATTGGACTGTAGTTCAGTTAATAATGATTTTTAAATACAACAGTTTGAACATTTTCTCCAGTTTCATTTTTAAATCTTTCATGGATTATATTCACTGAGCAGAAGTATTTATGCTGTAGTTCTGTCTGTGGTGCTTTCCCAGTTACTGTTTTGTACTGGCAAGAGTTTACATATGGCTACAGATGATGGGTAGGCTTTGTGTTCATCCCTCCCATTCTTTACCTTTTAAGTTGTGCAGTTGAATTATGGAAATGGGGGTTGAGTTCCACAGGCTGTTGGTAGCTGTGGTTTCATTGTAGCACTAGGATTGGTTGACTGGAGGGTGAGTTTTAGGAATGCTTTTCTCTTACACAGCAGGTTTTGTGCATTCATTTGCAAATAAGAAAAGCAAATACAACAGTAGCACCTTTGCCTTGACAGTGGAAATTCATTGCCCATTGCACAGGGTGGTGATATGTAATTAAATCAAAGCCTGTCTAGTGGTGATAGTGCAGCTCTCCAAGGTGCACAAAAATGTCGTGGAAGGTAATTAATAATTTCAAGCCCTGGTCTGTGCCTCCAGACTGGCCACAGAGAAGTGGTGATGCTCTCCTCCCTCCTTCCCTTTCCCTCTGCAGATTTGCAAAAACTTGCTCAATGGAATACCAGTTTTCAAGTTGAAGTTTCCACAGCCAGCCACTGCTGACAGGAATAGAGACTGGGGAGCAGAGCTGAGAGTTTTATAATCCAGTGGTGTTGAAACATATCATTGTCGGGTCTGTTATTTAGAAGAAAATCCTCAGTTCGACTTAGAAGAGGAAGACTTATTGTGAAAAAAAGATAAAACACTAACATATTGAGAAGACAATATGTGTATGTAACACACCAGGCTCACTGTCTGCTTCTGCATAAATGAATTATCACCAAGGTATTTCTTCAGCTGAACTCCCCATCAAAGCAATATTCAGTGTGACTCACACACAAGAATTTATCCCTTTTCAAAAATAGGAAGAAGGCAGAAAGATTCTGGGGCCTTTTGTGGAAAATTTTGTTCATTTATCCAATACCTTGGCATCCAAAGGGAAACTGGTGGCATGATGCATAGACTTAAGGGTTTGCTGTGGTGTGCTGTGGATAAACCTTGCAGTGTGATATCAGATTTGGGCTTGTTTGCCCTCCAGGAACAGCCAAGAAGAGTCTCTTCATGCCATCATTTTGCCAGATAAAACTATGTGGCTGAAAATAGGGGATGGAAACTCAAGGTAGATTCCTCTCAAGTTTTCACATCCATGGTGCCTTCCCTTACTCCTGCAAATGCACTACTGTGAGAAGATGAGGACTCAGCCTCTGCTTCACTGATGGTGAATGGTTCATGGAGAGGGGGGAAAAGACCAATCTCTTTTGTGTCTGCTGCTAGATACTTCTGATCACTAACAAATTATCCTTTCTTGAAATTCCTTTTGCATATATATCTCCGTATGAGTATGTGTGAAGATAACTATCTGTCTGTTTATTAGTTTACCTGTCCATCTGCATCCCTGTGTGTGATTAGGGACTGGCAGTCATTTCTCACTGCCTAGTGGCTGGGCATTATTACTGTTGCACCCCTATAATGAGGATACTGGCCATTTCATCAAAAAATATTGTAGGACAGCTCTGAAATCTTTTAGTCTCTGAAGCCACTGAAGATTTTCTTGAGCACATAGTGTATCTGGAATGTCAAAATTATCCTTGGAGATGCAGAGATTAATAAACCAAGCAGGAGAGTTGTATCATGTTCATGATTATACATATTCCCCCCTGAAATAAAACTGTACAATTGTGGTTGGAGGCAGAGAGTTATCAGCTGGAAACAGCTGTTCTACAGAAACATCCGGTGGCAAGCTGTGTAAATATTAGAAGAGATACCCCAAAATCAACTGTGTCTGTATTTATAAGTGTTTTGTTGACAGCTGAGGCAGCTGTTAAGAGGGTTGATTTTGGAGAAATCAATGTGGGTTAGGAATTGCAGAGTTTGAAGCCTTTATGTTAATTTTGGTTGTCCATTAGCATTTAAAAATGTGTACTGAGAGTATCCATCAGATATACAAAGCTGTGTGCTGTGGGGAGACGCTTCAAATGCCATGAGTTAATTTTTAAAAAATGGATGAACCATCTAATTTAGGGCAGACTGATTCTGAGCTGGTTTTCTTGTAAGAAAACTCCTCACTTACTTCAGAGGCTTGGTGTATCACCAAAATACGCTTCTGTTCCCAGGGATTAGCTGTTTGCTTACACTGATACCAATCAGAGCATCCCCATGAAATCAGTGGAGCCAAGTTATACAAAAATGGCATGGGATGGGGACCCAATCTCCTAATGTTCCTGGTTATCAGCTTTTGCATCACAATGGGGGAGGACTGAAGCCCCCTGAGCAGACCCTACAACTGCCCATGCTTCAGCCCCGTGTGATGCACCTGTGGAAAGGCACAGAGTGTCCCCAGCCATTCCAAGTCTGAAACAGCCTTCCAGGATTTCGTCTACAAACAACTTTCCTCTATGCTCAGTTATTCAGGAGGTGTTAGCTCGAAGTATAGTTGGGAACTGAGATATTCCTGGCTTTTGATCATAAGCACCTACGTATGCTCACCCAAAGGGAGAGCATGAGAAGAAGCAAGAGAAAAATTCTCAGGCTGGTTGTAAAGAAAGTTTTGATTAGAGATCTACCCTCATAAAACACACTCTATGCAAAGACTCATTGCACTGGCCATACATTAAGATTTCACAAGTGGCCTCCTGCTCTTTTCTGTTCTTTGTTGGTCTCAGTGATCTGAGAGGTCGTTTCCAACCTTGATGATTCTATGAACCTATAAGCAGAGATTTATGCTTTCTTCAGCTCTGACACTTTCTCTACTGTCTTAAAATTTCTGTCCCTACTACATGTGCTCATGGGGCAGGAGTTGCTCATTCCACCTCAAAGAAGTCTTCAGTATTTCCTTTTATTGTGAATCAGACAAACATTTTGAAGATTTTCTGCACAGATCAATGTTAGAAAAAATATCTTGAACTGTTTAAAACAACTCTTTTTTCCTACCTGATTTTCTTTCAGCTAATTGCACTTTGATAGTTCTAATGTGGGGTCCTTTAGTGTGGTCAGAGACTTTTTTTTGTGTGTGTGTTCTTCCCCTCCGGATCCCCCTTTTCACTTGGGTTTATGAGGAATTTGGAGCCTGGTTCTGTTGAGAGAGAACAAAAGCCTACAACGAATTCCATCAACGTATGTTGGGATAATTATACCCCTGTCTAAACTGAAAAGAAAAGGAAAAGGGGAAAAAATTTAAAAAACCAAAAAAGAGCCCAGCTGCTTTCTTGTTCCCACTCTCCTGCCAAACAGGTTTTGCTGACAGGTAGTTGGCCATGGGAGGGTGGCAGGTGAGGTGCACACCTGAGTACTGTGCCTGAGTGCTGTCAGATTGGATGCTGACAGACTGCACAAACTGTGGTCTTACATACTGCAGATTTAATCTGAACACTCTCCTGGCATGTGTTTACCTTCCATGCTATTTGTCCCACTGTGGGTACTGTGCAATGAGCTTTGTATAGCTGAAGGGGGAAGAAAAAAAGATCTTAACCATATTGTTTTAATTAAAAGCAATGGCTACCTTGAGATTTCTAGTTTCTCTTGGGTCCTTCAGGACCTTAAATTTTGGGAGAACACTATCAAAAGGAGTCAGATGGTAAGATTCTACAAAAATCAATGTTGTAACACAAAGTGAAATAAACAGCTCTTGAGGTGCTAGACTGAATTATTTGGTAACTGCTTATCTATACTTTTTTCCTGAGTTGTGTATGGGATATTAGCTTGTGTCTCATTATCTTTTCCTTCCTTCCTTCCTTCCTTCCTGCCTTCCTGCCTGCCTGCCTGCCTGCCTGCCTGCCTGCCTGCCTGCCTGCCTGCCTGCCTGCCTGCCTGCCTGCCTGCCTGCCTGCCTGCCTGCCTGCCTGCCTGCCTGCCTGCCTGCCTGCCTGCCTGCCTGCCTGCCTGCCTGCCTGCCTGCCTGCCTGCCTGCCTGCCTGCCTGCCTGCCTGCCTGCCTGCCTGCCTGCCTGCCTGCCTGCCTGCCTGCCTGCCTGCCTGCCTGCCTGCCTGCCTGCCTGCCTGCCTGCCTGCCTGCCTGCCTGCCTGCCTGCCTGCCTGCCTGCCTGCCTGCCTGCCTGCCTGCCTGCCTGCCTGCCTGCCTGCCTGCCTGCCTGCCTGCCTGCCTGCCTGCCTTCCTGCCTGCCTGCCTCCCTGCCTGCCGTCCTCCCTTCCTGCCTGCCTTCCTGCCTTTCTAGCTGCCTTCCTGTCTGCCTTCCTGCTTGCCTCCCTGCCTTCCTGCTTTCCTGACTGTCTGCCTTCCTGCCTGCCTGCCTTCCCTCCTGCCTCCCTCCCAAACCAGGTTTTGCTTCTCCATGTGTATTTATCCCATATTTTAAGGGAAGAATCAGACCCCAAAGCAGTAGGTTGCTGAACTGCTGGAATTATTTTCTCACTCGAATAACTAAAGTTGTCATCCAGAAAAGGCCCAGGAGAATGCTTAGTGTTCAACAGCCAAAAATTAATCACATGTTTAAATGTTTTGCGTACGTAAAAGAGGATAACTGTGATTCAGGAGAGTAATTCTGATCTGGGAATTAGCACTATATGGGAGTGCACTGTCAACTGTATGTGAGTGACTATGGGGAGAAGTGTTAGCAGTATGAGATTCCCAGGTCTTTACTCCTGTCTCTGTTCAAAATAATGCATATTTCAGGGTTTCACCTGTGCTAGTGAAATGATTTAGTGAGGTTTATTGCATGGAAAAGAAAGACAAGAAAATAATGCAATAACCGTCAGACAAAGACAGGACCATTAGGGAAATTTAAGTGGCATGTATTAAGCATCATGGGTGAAAGAGCTGGCTGTGTTTCAAGTGTTTGCGAGATGTGTTTGTTCTCTCAAATCTTCAATTTACCCTAATAGGCATATTATGTTAAGGCATGAACAACTAAATCTCATGTGAAATTACTACAAATTCTCAAAATACGTGGTACAATGAACCTGTAGATGTCCAGGCTCAGAGTAAAGCCAAGGTTCAGTCTGAGTAGGGCTTTTTTTACTGTTTAAGCATGGCTTTCTAATGTGTGAAGTTTAGCCATCTTAAAAGGAAGGTAAGAACTTCATCTAATTATCTAGATTCCTTGATTGCCAGTGGAGGCAAGGAGCAAGTCACCCCTTGGAAGACAGTTGAGTTGTATTTGGGGAAGGAGCCCACCTTTTTCTTTTGGCTAAGGGGGCAGTTCAGTTTAGCAAACTCATTGGTTTCCATCCAGCTTTAATAGCATGAGGTGAATAGAATCATAGAGAGACAGAATCCCAGAATAGTTTGGATTGGAAGGGAAGTTCCCTGCCATGGGCAAGGACACCTTCCACTAACCCAGGTTACTCCAAGCCCTGTCCAACCTGGTCTTGGACACTTACAGGGATGGGGTAACCACAGCTTCTCTGAGTGAGAGATATCACTTAGGGCTTAATTAATATTCTTTCCCATCTTTCTTCAGTTGCCTTTGTCTTCATTAACCATTTAAGTTCACCACAGCTGCTACCATCCTGTCCATGTTGGGTGCTCAAAGCATAGTTTGTTCCTGGAACACAAGATGCCAAAAATACCAAGAATGGTGCAAGGACTAGTTCCACACAAGAGAAGGAGGAGCTGCAAGTGGAGCACATGCTTTGAATCTCCCGATAGCCAGGTCTTGGATGCGTGATAAAGGATGTGAGCCATAGTGGGCCAAACGGCAGCCACAGTGGTACCAAGAGGTGTAGCTGGCTTTGTTAACCCAGATGGATTTACTAGTTAGTAGCTAATTCCAGTTTCAAGTACTGTAATAACTAATTATGTTTTTTACCTCTGGTGATATGACTTCTTTGATCATCATTTCTCTCTCTCCCTAATCATTCAGTTGGTAAATGCCATTAATTTTTACCATCTGGTCTGCAGTTGAAGGCCTTTGCCTGCTACTGTTCACATGTATCTACCTTGACAGTAAATGATGAGAGTGTTCTCACTGAGAATTCAAAAAACTATTCCAGCTTTGCTAGTCCTAAGCTTCAATTTTGCCTATTTGTGGAAAAGAGAGTAGGCACTTCTGGGTCTGTCTAGACATGTCTCTCTCAAGTGTATGTGTGATCATATGAGTTACTCACTCTGGCAATATTAATAAATGGGACTGAGCCAAATAAAAGACAGTTCCATTAAATTCTCTGAGCTCATAGAGTGGTTATAAAGTCAACATGCTGTGCTATATTAACATCTGACCAGTGAAATAGTTGTTTCCTGATTCCAGCTTTGGCTTTCAGCCACAAAAAACACAAGACAGATGCTATGCTTTAGTAAGGTCGGGGTTATCAAAGAGATGTGATTAATAGCCAGTTTCTGTGCTTTTTTGACACTTTTGTTTTTTTGATTACAAAGGACTCCTAGCCATGATTTTTCATTGATTTGGTGATCTCCTTACAGAATCTGAGCTTTCCCCGGAAAAATACAGGCATGTGTGCTGCTTGAACCTCTAGTTTACCTGGAGTTTGTTGGATGTGAATGCTACTGATACTGGTATCTTAATGGGCAAAGGGGCCATTGCCTCCTCACAGAAGTGAGAGCTGTAAATGCAAACAAGGTGTTCTCAGCTATGTAATGATTTCCCATCAGGCAAGAACACTGGAGAATTGAAAACACTGACTTTAAAAATGCATCAAAGTAATTTGTTAGCCTTTGAAGTAGGAAGCTATTTATAATAGATGATGTTCTCTGATGGTGATAGACTTTCAGTGTGCGAGAGGGATCTGAATCAGGAAGGGGTTTGTAAAAGAATATCAGAGCATTATAACTCAAATTTGTAAGTGCTTTATTCCCTGAAACATGGACATTCTGTGCTGTTACCTTGATGCTGGTTCAGTTTTTCTTCTTTTCCAAGCACTTCCTCCCCTTGACAATGATATAAGAAAAATAAAATCATGAGCAGGGCAACACTTTCACTCCCAACTCATTGATAAACAGGAATGATAGCCCTCCAGGCAGAGCATTGGTGAGCCGATTGAAAACAGACACTTAAAACTTGAGTGCCCGTGACTTAGATGTGGTATGTCACTGTAGAAGACTCTCTAAAACTTTGCTAATAACAGGTTGAGGTAGAATTTGGCACTTGCGTGCCAAGTTCTCCTGGCTGCAATAAACTGCTGGTTGTCTTCTGATACCTATCATATGCCAGAAGGGTTTTTTTCCCTTATTTTTTTTCTGTCTTTCTCTGCTCTCCCCTTTGTGTTTTAGTATCAAAAAGTATTTTGATCATTATGCAGTTATGGCAACCATTCAGATAAACTGTTGATCAGGTTTTTGCCTGACTCATGGTAAGGAAGCTCTGCTTCTGGAACAGCTCCTTGGCTTGGCCACCTCGACTATCATGAGTGGTCGGATTATTGGTGCAAAAACAGGGAGTGAGGAGAACAATGTCCTGTGCTGGGCATTCATGAGTGGTTGGATTATTGGTGCAAAAACAGGGAGTGAGTAGAACAATGTCCTGTGCTGGGCATTCCTGGACATGCCCATATTTATCTTCTGGTGCTGTGCTCCCTATGGTCAGGTTTGTCCTTCAAATTTATCATTGTCTTCCCAAAACTTTACATTATCTCCACTTTCAGGAAACACCATAACTCCATTTTAAAAGCAACAAAGTACTTGGTCGAGGAAATAGTGGACTAGGAATATTTTATTAATAATTTTTAAAAATTATATATGTGCATTGTTGTTGTCTTACTGGCTTGATAATCTAAAAAAAATTAATTCAGCAATGTTTGTGTATGTAATTAATTTTGTCTGCTTGGTAAATTACAGCTGAGGGGCTGGAAGGAGGATCCTGGAAATTACAGACCTGTCAGCCTGACTTCAGTTCCAGGTAAAATTATGGAGCAGATAATACTGGATGCAATCATGCAGCACTTTCAGGATGACCAGGAGATCAGGCCCAGCCAACATGGATTCAGGAGGGTTGGTCCTGCCTGACCAACCTGATCTCCTTTTATGACCAAGTGACTCACCTGATAGATGAGAGGAAGGCTGTGGATGTGGTTTACCCAGATTTCAGTAAAGTCTTCCATAGTAAACTCCTGGAGAAGATGGCATCCCATGGCTTGGACACAGACATCCTGTGCTGGGTTAGGAACTGGTTGGATGGCTGAGCCCAGAGAGTGGTGGTGAATGGTGTCACATCCAGTTGGCAGCCGGTCACCAGTGGTGTCCCCCAGGGGTCGGTGTTGGGCCTGGTTTTGTTTAACATCTTTATTGACGATATGGATGAGGGAATTGAGTCCACCATTAGCAAGTTTGCAGATGACACCAAGCTGGGAGCAAGTGTCGATCTGTTAGAGGGTAGGAGGGCCCTACAGAGGGACCTTGACAGACTGGAGAGATGGGCTGATTCCAGTTGGATGAAATTTAACAAGTCCAAGTGCCGGGTTCTACACTTTGGTCACAATAACCCCATGCAGAGCTACAAGCTGGGGACAGAGTGGCTGGAGAGTGGTCAGCCAGAAAGGGACTTGGGAGATTGACAGGAAACTTAATACGAACTAACAGTGTGCACAGGTGGCCAAAGAGGCCAATGACATCCTGGCCTGCATCAGGTATAGTGTGGCCAGCAGGACTAGGGAAGTTATCCTACTCCTGTACTCGGCACTGGTGAGGCCACACCTTGAGTGCTGTGCCCAGTTCTGGGCCCCTCAGTTTAGGAAAGATGTCGAGGTGTTTGAATGTGTCCAGAGAAGAGCGACAAGGATGGTAAAGGGGCTGGAGCACAAGCCTTATGGGGAGAGGCTGAGGGAGCCTGTAGGAGGCTCAGGGCAGACCGTATTGCTCTCTACAACTCCCTGAAAGGAGGCTGTAGGAAGGCGGGGGTCGGTCTCTTCTCTCAGACAACCAGTGACAGAACAAGAGGACACAGCCTCAAGCTCCGTCAGGGGAGGTTTAGGCTGGATATTAGGAAAAACTTCTTCACTGAAAGGCTGGTTCCCTACTGGAATGGGCTGCCCAGGGAAGTGGTGGAGTCGTGTCCCTGGAGGTATTTAAGAGAAAACTTGATGAGGCACTTGGTGCTGCAGTTTAGATGAAGGATTGATGTTGACGTTGGATTATAGGTTGGACTAGATGATCTCAAAGGTCTTTTCCAACCTTGATAATTCTATGATTCTATGATTCTATGCTCTCTATTATTCTATTGCTTCCTGCATTTGTTTGCTTTTATTTTTGTAAAGTGGATTATAAATGGGCAGAATTTTTACTGCAAAGTAAAAACCTATGCCTTCCTAAGTAATTGCCTGAACTGCAATATGTTTGTTATTGTTTCTAATTGCTGATTCTCTTTACGCAGGTCAGCACTGTTTTGGTTCAAACCTGCCAAGAATGATTACAAGAACAACAGAAGTTAACTTCATTGTAATACTGCTTGGAAAGAATAGTTGACATAATTACTCTGCCTTATTGGTAATTTCCCTGACTTGAGTAAGATAAAGTCTTCTTTTGTCACCAGAAAAATTGAGCAACAGCTTCATTTGGATGTCAGGAGCAGCAGTTTATAATCCTTCTGATCTGATCCCCGAATGACTGTCTAATCTGCTGATCTCTCTAGTTCCACAAATGGCATTCAATCAAATGTGGTTTTAGGAAGTAGCTGGAAACTTAGATCTGAATGAACCCTTACTAATTTTTTTTCTATTTTTGAAATGTAAAAGAAAGTTAAAAATAATGACATTGAAAAACAAATAAATAAATAATAAAAATAACATTGGGAGGGAAAAAGGCAAAAAAAAGAGAAGAAAGAGAAAGACAAAATGTAAATACAGATTAGAAAATGAAAACGGTAAAAAAAAATTTGTGTACCTCAGGAAATGTTATCATCCATTCTATGGTTCTATGGTATTGCAGTCTCTTGTGGAATTAAGATTAAATATATACAAAAACCAATGAAAGGAACAATGAGACATGTGAGGAAAGAAAGTTACCTGTATTAGGAGGAAAGTAAGGCAAGGAAACCTATTCTGTTAACAGGTATGTTCAAAACAGGTTAGAGTAAATAGGCTGGAGAAAGCTGGGCAGAAAAGCAGTGACTTGTTGAGCCCCCCAGGAGATTCCATCTTGGCTTGGCCACAGATGGCAATTAAATTTGATGGGATTAAGGATTATTAAGAGACAGGAATTTGAGTAAGGTGGTGTCTCTGCATCTTAAGGTTGTTTTCAGACCATCACTGAAACGACTCCCTGAACCTCATCTCTGGGATGAAGAGGCTGCTTTTCAGGGCGGCTCGTGCTGTACACTGGGAAGGCAGAGAGGATAACTCCTTGTCCTGTGGTGCAAATTTTTAACCTCAGGAGGGTTCTGTGTCTCTGCAGTGAAGACAAAAGTCTCATAAGTGTCCACATCCAGGCTTTGAACTTGCTCTTCCAGGAAAAATATCTTTTGCTTCTCCTGAGTCCTTTGAAAAGTTTTGATTTCTGTCCACTGCAGAATAAAAGACATTGCCAAAATCTGCTTGCTATTATGTTTGTTGTAACTGCAGCAACCTGAAGTCTGAGAGAAAAGGGAGCTCATTATTTATTTTGGTGGAATAAGTGGGAAGAACAAACTCATGGAGTGGAGGAGGGACTCTTGCATGCTATTCTTACATTTGATTTGGGTCATGGGAATATTGCTTAATAGATGTTACTGTTTTATTTGTTGTTGGCTTTCTCAATGTGTTCTTCTGCCTTCCTAACTTACTCCAGAAAGTTCTCATAAATTCAGATTTTTGAGGATGTGGAAACTGGCTTTATACTGCTGTTCATGAAGTGGGTTTGGTTTTGCTTGGCAAGCTTCTAGGCAAGAACATTGATTTTTTACTCGCTCTTTATGAAGATGTAAATATTTTTTCTCAAATCTGATCTTTTTTATCAACAATGACAAACAGAAAAATATTTAGATCTTGCTTTTTCAGATGTAAGGTACATGCAGATATAATTGTGACTTTTAGATTAAATGGTTAGTTGATATTTGGGAACTAGCAGGTTGCTTCAACCCAGGAAGCCAGCAGTCAGGTAATTCTGTTTGTCTCCAAATCCTAACCCTAACCGGGTCGAAAAAGGCAATTTCCTTGCTCAGAGATCCAAACCTGTATTCTTTACCTCTGCATTTCATCTCCTTCTCAAGGCTACACATTGCCAATTAATTTGCTCTCTGGTGGCTCTTTCCTTCAGCTTCTTTTTGTCTTCACCCTGCTGGGATAATTTCATGTAGACACAATGCTGATGTCTACACAAGCCTCTGCCTTTTCTAACACTACCCTGGACTACTATGCAGAGGGCAACTGATTTTGCAATTATCATTTAGCAGTCAAAATTTTTTCCACATTTTTTTAAAATCATATTAGATTGCTATAAAAGCTAAAATAATTACGTAATATAGCCTGAGCTTCATGGCTTCATTTCTGGAGGCAGCCCAGTATGGGTGGGCAGTGGTAACATCATACTGCTTCATTCTGAAGGACTTTTTAGCTGGGTCTTTGAAGTAAGAGACGGAAGATAGCTTTGGTTTCATGAAGGAAAGGCAGGAGGCAAGGGGAATTTGTCCTTATTTTTCTCAGGACAGTTGGTGAACACCTCAGCTGGAGAAGGTTGCACTGTGCTCCTGCACTGTGCAACTCAATGCTGCAAGTGCAAAGCCTGAAGATAGTACAAGTGACTTCAAAAACTAATGGAAAATATCAGAAGGGGCTCTTCAGGTTTGTCAATCAGACACTTTTTGAAATAAATTGACAAGGAATTAGGAGGGAGGTGTTATAGTCCCATTAAACATCAAATGGAATGTACTGAGCCTGTAAAATAGCATTTGATCCACTAACACAAGGGAGTCATTCTTATGGTTTTCAAATGCTGATTAGCACATGCTACAAGACAAATTACCTACTGTAAGGACAACAGTGTGTTGCCACTGCCAGTCTGAGTTCTGTGACTTCCCCAGGGAGCACTGAACCTTCATGCTTTTCCTCTTCCCATTATTGTTTGCTAGTTCTGGTTTTACATTCGGTGATTATTCTTTGGAAAACATAACAAACAAACCGAAAGCACAAGATCTGTTTCTCTCTAACGAGCAATGTCAGAGTTTCATTTAGATTTTTTGTATCCAGCTATAGCTGGTAGGACACTCTTCAAAGAGCACAGCACTGGGAAAATTATGATGTCATTGTGGATGTCTTGCTTATTTCCCCAGAAAAAATGAACATCATCATGAAACTCCAGGAGGAAAACTTGGCTGTGCCGGAGTTATGGAGCTATTAAAGCAGCTGAGACTAAGGTTTGCACTTAAGTCAGGGGTTATTTGGAGGTCACCATCATACACTTTTTATTTGGAGTTCTAAATACAGGTTTAAGTGCCTCACTTAAATAATTTTGTGTGTAATGAGGTTGGTTTGGCTTCTTGTCTTTGAAATGCTGTAAAACAAATGTGTTACAGTATGACTGCAAATTCTTTAAAAATTCTGGAGCCATGAAAATAATAATTTCTTTCATAATTCTTCAGGTGTCTATTTTATAGCGTACTTTAAATGAAAGCTGCAACACGAAATCACAAAGATTAGCAGTGTGCTGAAACTAGCTGTCACGTCTTTCAAAGAACGAGCTGTCATTTCTCCCTTAAGATGATTTACCCTTCTAGGTTCAGCAATTGTGCACACTCTAAAGCACAGCAGGAGAGGGTCTGTATCAAAAGGAATATAATTTCCAAAATACTCCTCATAATTATTGTAATAGTGGTCTATTCTTGCAATTTTCAGGCCCGATAGCTAAGAGAAAGTTGAGTTTACAGGCCCTGGTTGTTTACAGCAAAGTCAGACAAAGGCAAAGATGTACCAGGGGTGTAGGATTTGCTGTGATGGACACTACCATGGCTCAGTGGTGTATTGCCTTGGGCAGCATCACCTGTGGTTCAAAACCCAAGGTCTGTCAGGACTTTTACAGAGTCATGTGCCAGAGAGGTGTTTCTAGTCCAGACCACTTGCAGTGTGTAAATATAGGTGATTTGATTTCCTACTGACTGTGTGGATAACAGAAATTATCTAATACCTTAGAGAATGAGACTTTCAATGTATCACATTGTTCTACCACACTGTACAAACAAACTTTTTCAAATTTTCAACAGATGCACTGTAAGGCCATGAATCTTCTTTCGTGAGCTTGAGAAGTTGTGTTATTAATGTTTTTTTTTAGTATTTGAAATATACTCTATTCCTTGTTTGTAATCTTTCTAGGCTCCTTCAGCCCTCAGTACCTATGTAAAGTTCATCATCACCCTGTCAGGCTCATGGAGTGCCAGGGGTTGGACTTCAGTGGTCTTTGGGGATTCCTCCCAGCTCAGGGTATTCTGTGGTTCCATGATTATGCAGAAAGACTTGCTTTAGGAAAACCCACTATACTTTTATCAAAAGAGTTGTGTCTACAATGCCTCTGTGGATTTTAGTTCTCATATTACGTTCAATATTTTCCTGATGCATTCTTTGGAAATAATTTTTCCTGTCTTACAGTAAAAAATGTTATTTGTATTTGTGTTTCACTTTCTTTACTCAAAACTTTTGTCTGCCCTGCCCTGGTTTTTTCGGTGAAGGTCCACGTGACATCTGCAGAAGGCAGGTGACTGTGAATTTCTTCTGCCAGCAAGGAACATTATTCTTCATGGTGCTTTTGTTTCCTTCATAACTTTTTGGCCTGACTTGGTCTGTCTTTCAGAACTTCCATCTGGTTTCTTTCTGATCTGAACAGCCATTGAAGATTTACTTTAAGTGATCGTATCATTGATCAAGAGTTTATCTCATTTGAAGGCTGGGCCAAAACTTCACATTAAATTTTTATTGGTCAAGTAATGTCAATTCTGAAGACATGATCATCTTGTGAACATGTGAGGTTGCAACTATTTTCTTTAATCAGCAGGCAAAAATCTCAGTGCTTTATTCTGCTACTTGTTCTACATGCCAATAAGCAAATATTTAATTTTCTTTTTGCAAATGTGTTCAGCTACAGTAACTCTTTCAGCTCTGAGGT
The DNA here is from genome assembly GCA_013390005.1 of Calyptomena viridis. Lineage (NCBI taxonomy): Eukaryota > Metazoa > Chordata > Aves > Passeriformes > Eurylaimidae > Calyptomena > Calyptomena viridis. Next base: position 13,230 of record WEIV01011886.1, on the reverse strand, counting down.
GTTGTAAATTACAGAATTTCTTTTCCAATAATGAACCACAACTTCTTACAATTGTTCCTGAGTTGTGAGTGCAAGAGGAGCAGAATGATTTCAGTGTACACAGGATTTTTGATATCTTGGCCTTTGGGTAGCATTTTGTGCTGTGATTTCCAGCCACCTCAATGAATCTTACACCCTGATTGGTTAAATGGTGGATGCTTTCTCTGTTTCTGTATGGGGAAAAACCAGAAAACTGGATTCTGGGATGATAAATCTGGAAGCATTCGTAAGTACTAAATTCACCTTTAGAAAAAGAAAAAAATAAAAAGGAAAAAAAGAAGGAGCTTACACAATGATAGATTATGTTTGTACATCTCTCGCAGTATTTGGTTCAGCAGTATTAGCATGTAGGGTTTGATTGAAACTCGCTTATTATTTTACTTGGTTGGTATCCAATTTGCAGTGAGCCAAGGTTAACAATTCATAGGACAGAGAAGGGGACTTACAAACTTTGCTTTTGGCAAGGGTTTTGCACTTTTTCCTTTGAAAGTGCGTTGTTCTTGTTCATCTTTCTACTCCTAAACCACTACTTATGCAATTACCAGGTACCCTGCTTTTCTTTTTTCCCACTGTCTCTAGTCACCTTGGTTTTACTTTTAATAAAAAGTACCTCTGAGAGGTTTATTTTAGAATTATTTTATAAAATGAGTGAATGCAAATGTAAAAGAATTAGTATAAAAGTCTGAAAGAAGTGTTGTCTGAGTACTGTTCTAGATTTTTTTCCCATTTATAAATCAGACGTCAAAATGATGATTGCAAAAGCAATTCAGAGTGACTCCAAGTCATTCTGGAACAGGCTCTACAGGGAAATGGTAGAGTCACCATCCTTGAAAGTCTTCAAAAAGTGAGTAGATGTGGCAATTCACTATATGGTTTAATGGACATCAGGGTGTTCAGAAAAAGGTTGGATCTTGGAGGTTTTTTCAACCTTAATGATTCTATGATTCTATTATTCTAAGTGTCACTGAATAACTTTAGTGAACAGCTTCCCACCTAACATCATGGCACTTTATGTTCCTTGAAAAACTCAACTTGAAAAACTTGGTACTTGCATATTTTGGGCTCTCTGACGTTTTCATAATTCTTGGAAAGCTCATTTCAAGCCTTTAATTCATAGCTAAGAGTGAAGACACATGCCTGGAAGACCTCACACCTGCCTCCAGGACAGGGCAACAGCTCATGGATGTCAGTGCCTTGCAAATCTGATGATTTAGTGCCTTGCAAAGGGAGGAATGGACATGTGGTGGAAGAAAAGTAATATTTGTGAGTGTGATAAAGCCCATCACATTATTCCTGACTTGTGTGTGTGTGCAAAAAAAGAGGTGTGTGTGTGTTACCGGACAGAGGGATTAGCAGGGTTATCCCTGCTCTGGCACCAAAATCTTGGTACTGCTTTAGCAGTTAAACAGGAGATGAACTGGATGGGGAAAACTTCACATCACAAGCCCCTTTCAACACAAAACTAATCTTCCTGCCTTTACTGCTCTTTTTGTCAGAGAAACATGTGGTTGGAAGAGAGCTGAAGAAATCCCTCAGTCCATTCCTCTATGCAGAGGCATATCCTGCACTATCTCCTCCAGCCTGGCAGTGAGGCTTGGATAATCTCTACAATTGCACTGCTCCCCAGCTGTAATGGAGAATAGTATACTTTATGGCCCAGCCTTGCTCTCTTTGCTCCAAATCAACTCAGTTATCCTGTTCACTTCCTTCTGACATAGACAGCCCTAGCATCAGGGAGTTTTGTATGGTATTTTTTAGCAGGTTTACAATCCCACATTAACATCTCATTCCTCTGCCACCTCAGTGGCAGTGGATTATTGCCCATTTCCTGACTGAATAATTCTGTCCCCTTAGCTGCTTGCTGCAGTTACCATGAAGTGTTTTATCGCAGAGGTGATTATTTGATAACTACAAGAGTGAAAATGGTAGACCTGGAGTTCAAATGCATCAGCTGTTCAGCAAAGGATGCCATGTGGTTCCTAAATTTTTATAATCCCTGCTATACCCTTTGTTATAATAAGATGGGAATTGTGGTTGTGCCACAAAATGTTGTAAGGTTAAAAAACTACTGGGTATGGTGAGAGAAATTACAGCATTGGTCCATTTTCCAACATCTTGGCCGTTTTATCACTTAGTGGTTGCCATAGGCTATTTTTTTCTTGCAATTCTTAAAATGGAATGCCTTTTATTTTTTGTCTCTGTGGCACCCAATGTTACCCACGATGTAGAAATTTGGATGCTGTTTTCAACTGCTCTACCACATCACATAGCTGAGGAGCAGAAACCTAGGTAGTCCTTGGCTAAGAGAGGACTGACCCAAACCTCAAGTACTCAAGGAGCCTATTATCTCCAGAGCTCTTAATTTGGTGAAGGGTCCTCTGAAAACAGAAGCACAGAATCATTGAGGTTGGAAAAGCCCTCCCAGACCATGGAGTCCACCCTGTGCCTGATCCCCACCTTGTCCCTGAGCCCAGAGCACTGAGCATCATGACAAGTCCTTTCTTGGACACCCACAGGGATGGGGACTCTCAACCTCCTTGGGCAGCCCCTTCCAGTGCCTGACCACACTTTCCATGGAGAAATTCCTTCTGATGTCCAACCTGACCCTCCGCTGGCATAGCTTGAGGCTGTGTCCTCTTGTCCTCTCTATGAAACAGATCCATGAACAGGCTTCATCCTTGGAAGGAGCCTCTCAGTCATTCATCCCAGTTTGTCGTTTACACAGGCTCAGCCATGAGTGTGTCATGGTCTCACCAGCTCCACATTTATCTGCATTGTTGCATCTCTTTTCTTGACCATTGCTCTCTTACAACAAGAAGTCTTATGCAGAACAAGCTAAGATGCACCTTGCTTTTGGCATTTGGTATTTTTTTTCTGCTACTGGGTTTCAGGGAACATCTTCCTGAATTATACAGTTTTCCAGGTTATAAAACATAGTCTGTACTCTGAAATAATCCCTTGGTCCACATGAATCCCCTGGTCTAGCTGACTTCCCTGTCAGTCCCCCCCCAGCCCTGCTCCTCCTGCTCCCTTTGGACATCTCCAAGGCAACACCTCATCCACACCACACAGTTCACATCTCAGTTTTATGTTTCCTAGTTTTTTATGTCTTCCAGTGTTGACCTTGCATGGATTTCATATACCACATGTGGCAACTAGGCAGAAGGAGGGTTTGACTCCAGGAACACATGAAGGCTGGAGGGTTTTGTGGAGCTGATGCAACACTTACGTGGTGGTGGAAAATGGAGTCAGTAAACTTCTTCATGTCCTTATTTCTCCCTCACCTACTCCATGCAACCAGTGAATGCTTAGGTTCATGGTTTTGTTCTTTGTTCTTCTTCCAGAGATTACAGTTTTTAGGAAACTGCAGTTTAAAGAGCTCAGTTTTAGAGACTTGTTTTATAATTTAATGCTGAGAATTCTGCTCTAACTATTAATTATTATTATCATGCAAAACTACAGGGCATCTGGCAGACTGTTATACTCTGAAGAAGAAAATGTGAATTTGTTTCTTCTAGTGGTGTGCCAATCCCACAAAATACGTAAGCCACTGTTCTGTTCCCATGGGGATCAGAGGAAGATACTGTTCTTTTACACAGAGCAGTTTCTGTATAGCACTAAGTACTCAATACTCTGATGAGACCAACAGAGGATTTCTGATAGTCACTGCATTATTTTTTGCCATGTTCAAATGCGCAAGTAACTCCATATATTAATGTACACGCAGCATGCACATTAATTTGCATGCATTAGAATATATACAGTATGTACATACAACTTCTTCAGGGAAATCTTCAAGACATCTTCCAGAAGTTCAAATTAGGCAAAACCCAGCATGGGCCAGCCATGCTTTCAATGTGTATTACTTTAATGGATCTTCAAGAGAATTTTTCTTAAAATTTCTGATCCTTCAAAGGGGAATGAGAAACTGTTCATTTAGGATGGACATAAAAATACAGGGGCAAAACCCCCAAGTATATGGAACACATATTTGGAAAACTGTGCCACATAGTAGTACAGTTTTAAAAACAAATTTCAGTATGTATTCCCTTTAGAAACATTCATACAATGTTTATCAGAGTTTAACCCATTTTTTTGTCTTTACATTCAGATTAAATAGCTAATGTAACCACTTGAATAAATCAGCCACTGGACTCCTTTTATGTGCGATAAATGCTATCTCTTGTCAGAAGAGTAATGTGATTTAACAGTTGTGCTTCATATTATACATCTCTGCAAGTCGGAAATCTGGATGATAAATGATGTGATAAACATTGGGGAGACACCAAATTCCAAGGAGATTACTATTGCCTCCATTATATAAAACTAAATGAGAAAAAAAGCTACTTCATGTCAACTTCCCTTTCAAATTGACAGTTGAGGAAACACTGAAATGCAGTCAGATGACAATTAGACTTTCTTCTTAGTGATTTCACCACGTCCTTTGTCACAGCCACTCTGATTGTATTTCCTTTTCAGAAATCTCTGCAAAATCATAGCTGGGTGAGGGGTGCCCTGTTCACACTGGTAGTTTGTTTCAGAAAAGCTGGTCAGTGGCTTCTTTTCCAGATGTGTGCTCACACATTCTTCACCCATTCAAACAATACTGTTGTTAATTTTCTCCTCTTTCCAAAGGTAACAGCTTTGGGGTTCACAGTTCCCTTTCTTCTGCTGGCATTAAATCTGTAGTTTTTATATCAGTCTGGGTTGTTCTATTTCTAGCCTGCAATAATTTTATATTTTTTTAATAAGGAGTAAATACTTGTGAGAACCAGCAGTGAGATATTGTTACTTTAAGTGATGCTGACTTTTCCTGGAGGGTTTCAACACCAGGATGCTCATTGGCTACCAGACTAATTGCTTTACACTGCGAATGATGCCCAGGGGTGAAATAACACAAATACTGAAGCAAATTTCCCAACATGTGTTCTTTAGAATCCCCCCCTGAGCTGGAAGAGTGACCTTTGGTGAACAAATGTTCTTTCACTTTCAGTGTTCAAAACCAATAATATTTTAGTATGCTTACATGATTAATTCACAAGCTTTCTTTTCAACACAGTGATTTCTGGGCTCTGCTTTCTTGTGGCTTCAGATATGAGAGAGCTTGTTCCCTGTCTGTCAGTGTTTTGTTCAGTTGTTGTTTAATTTGGTACACTACTCATGCAGAACTTGTTTTTCACTTGTATATGACTTTTTAGCACGTGTTCAATACAACTTGCTTGCCCATAATAGCTAAACTTGCTGAAGTCTCAGACTGAAAGCAGTGAACTTTTACTCAGTTGTGGTGAACTTCTACCTACTCAAGTAAAAAGAGGCCCCAGAGCTGTTCAAGCCAGAGGGTAAGGAAGCCACATTTATTAACAGAAGCTGTTACATAAGAGAAGAAAAAACCCAAACAGAGACAATGGAATGGCCCAATGAAGAGTGGGAACACTCCAGGCTTAAGTATTACCTTTGGTCCAAAGTGCCATGTGAGGGGTGGGGAAATTGGGTTGTAAGGCTTTGAGTGCTCAGGGGTTTCTTTCTTTGAGATTCCACTTTGAAGGCTTTTGAGTACTTTTATAGAGGAATCTATCTTTTGGCTTAAAAGTTCAGCAGAAAACTAGAGCTGAGGCCCATTATGGTGACTGGTGTGTGTAATTTCCATAAAACAGTGCAAATATTTTTGATTATATGTCTAATAGTTGGTGGGTAGGAGTTGTTTTCAGTTGCCTTTGCTTTAGCCTTTCAAATAAGCCTTTTAGCCCCTTTATCCTATAATGTTGGCCCTTGCAGCTTGCTGGGGGTTTTGTAGGCTGTGAAGATCCTTTAGTAACATATTGAGTTTTCCAGCGGAGTTCCTTGTTTGTGGTTTTTCATAGAGATGAGCTCTTCCTATTATGAAGCTTTGTCTTACCTTGGAAGTATTTGATCTTAGAGGTCTTCTTCAAGCTTCTATAGCTATATTTAAAAACCTGTCGGGAGGAAAGCTGCAGGTTTTTTTTTATTTTCTTTGCTATTTTTTTGTTTTTTAAAGCAAAAATACTAAAGTGGGTACACATCTCGGAGTCTGAGCTGTGGGGCAAGAGGCTTGGCTGGTTCTCTTTAGGTCCTGTAGTTGCCCTGATTCCTGCTCCCATTTAGCAGTATGGGTATAATTTAAAGTCTGCCTTAGGTGAAGTGACAATTACTTTCCAGTGCTGAACCTCATTTACTTTTTGTTAATTATGCCATCATTTGCTGCCCAGTAATTGCTGCAGCGGGAAGACAGAGGAAATAAGTGTATTTCTGTATCCTTTTACTTCTGAGTTCCTCTAGACTCTGTTAGAAGATTTCCACTTCCTCATATTCCATTAGAGACTTTCTCAGCACTTGTGGGATACCGCTATGAAGAGCCTGAAGCACAACTTGGACAATAAAAGGCTCGGCCAAGACATTTTCCTGGATGACTTTTAAGTAACTAATAATTCACTCCTATTCTTTGACCAAGATGTTGCTGTCTCTCTAAGATTTATTCATTACACTATTCCAAATAGTTCTTAATGGTATAGGTTTTTCTTTTTTTTTTTTTAATCTCATCTTTGTTCACTTGATGTGTATTAATGAGGAATCCTGCTCAGTTAGACTTTGATTTTACAGCTCCATGCATGTTTCTCCCATCCCCCTTCTGCATTTTACAGGATACTCAGAGTCTTTTGTAAATGTGATGCCATGTACCTTTTATAAATTTAAATTATGCATATCTCCAAACCCAAATGCAGTGATGACTGTGTCTGACAGTGAGTTGCTGTAATGTGGTGTCAGATGGCATTTCATGTGTCTGTTATCTGGGAAATTCTAAAAAGAGAATAATAAAATAGATGGTTCTCTTCAAAGTATTGGACAAAATCAGAAAGTTCTGTGGGAGTGGGTTGATTTCATGAAATCATCATTTTTCTAACAGAAAAAAATTAAGTTGGAAAATTTCCAACTCTAATCATTGTGTTCCTCTCCAGACCATGACTTTTGACTTTTCCTATGGGAAATTATGGAAGCTCCATCACTGACAGTGCATGTATTATTAAAATAAGAAGAGTTAAAGTCTTTGCATATGTATTGTACTTTACCTATCAAACCCTGTTTTCAGACTGTGACAAATTATCCTTATCCATTCAAACTCTTGGAATTTACTGAAATTACCATTTTATTGGGGTCTGTATGACTGTAAAAGACATGCCTCACTCCATTTAAATACGTTAAGTTATTCAAGTCATTCTAACCCTGATTTCTGTGTCTCACCCAGCATCCCTGCTCCAGGCAGGATGATACAATCAGGGAACAAAGTGCCTTGTGGGTCCAACAGGTGATTCTGAGATTTGGGATGAATATAGTGTGGATAATAAGAGGGAAACACAAATTCTCTTGACAGCTGTGTTCTCTTGTCCTACTTCCTCTCTGTGCAGATGGTTCACAAATGCTGCAGCAGGATTAGAGTGGGGAAGAGTCTGATCTGTTCCTTGATCTGCACTGACAAGGAAGGTGGAGTATTGTCGATATTTAGGAAACTTCAGTATGGAAATGGAGATTTTCTGTTGGGAGTTGTTCAGCTTACATGAATCCCACTACATGAAATCTTCTGGGGGAAAAAAATGTAAAATCGATGAGACATTGTGTTTCAAGACTCAAACCTGGCTCTTTAGGTAATTGTTTTTGTCCAAAAGCATAATATGATTGGAAATATGGTTGAAGTTAAAAGAGTAGTAAACAACACATATGTTTATACTTACCTGGAAATACTTTTTTTGCAGCTGGTTTTTTTTTTG
>WEIV01011884.1:62563-75718 GCA_013390005.1 Calyptomena viridis | reverse complement strand
CACACACACCTGCCTTCCCGAGCTGTTGGGGGAAGGTGAAGGATCTTAAAAGGGAGGGGGAGGGGGGAGAAAGGTGTCTGTAACAACTATCAAACTTCCCACTCTTAAATCTTAAGCTCTGATTTTAGTAGTAGTTGTAGTAGTAGTAAATACCTAACATTCTAAGTTAGAGCCTGTTTTGCTTGTGTGAAGTAGTTAATAAACAGTTGCTTGTAATCCTTATCACAAAAGTCGAGGTTTTTTTTTCCTTCTCTGAGAAATTTTAAATCTATGTGTGGGCTCTCAGCTTTTAGCCAGAGTCAAACCATGACACCCCTAAAATAAATTACTCACTGAGTTTCTCAGTTCTACCATCGAGCAATTTGGGGTACATTTATGCAAATTCTTTGTTGAAAACACTGGTGTACATCACCTTGCAAAAGAAAAAAGGTGATAGGGAGGGATAAATAATTTTTACTCTCACTTAACCTGAGCACCTGAACACTTACAAGAGGTCATTTAGTAAGTCAGTGGCAGGACTTACTGCAAATTTTCCATCTTCTCTGCTTTCAGTATCAGACACAGTTCCTTAACTTTCTCAGATTTTCAGAGCTTTCCAGCCTAGCAAGATTCACTAGAGTTCAGATGAATTGAGAGCCAGCACACAGCTTATCTGAATCTCCTAAGTTTCTCAAGATTTCCTATCACAGGATTACACATTTATTTTTAGTAGCTTTACAACTTCTAATGTGAGTCACAAACCTCAAGTCAAACTAAGTCTATAAAGTTATCAGATAAAGCTGAGATTCTCAGACTTCTAAATGATCCCATTAGCGCCGATGAGTAGGACGCATTTTGTGGAGCTACAGTTATACACAATTTAAAATTCATCTGAATATTCCAAAGTTAAATGAAAGAGCTGTTCTCTGGAGATTAACTGAGGAACCATATTCGTTACTTGCTTCAGCTAGATCTTTACCAATTTTTTTTGAACATTTTTGCCTCTCACACTATTTATAGGGATTACTTCTTAGTGTCTCAGTTTAAATTAATGTGAGGATGCAAGTGCCCTGGTCCCAATAATACTCCCCATTTTATCAGCTGAAATGCTTTCTATATGTGATATTAAAATAGTAAGACTGCATCTGCATAGTTAGTGCAGTTCACACAGGCAGAGTGGGAAAAACCCCATAGACATAAAAAAAAAGACAAACCCCAATACTCTCCAAAGGTTCTGATAATAGAGTTTAAGATTCATTAGACTCCTTTCAATTGTACTCCTTTCAATTACTTCCATGCAACTGAAATAATTCCTATTACAGCAAATGCAGTGTGTATGAGTTATCTTGCAAAAATTAACGAAAAAAAAAGTCAAATACTAAAAAGACTCACATTAAGGTAAACATCCAGACTAAAAATAAAGAGCCTGAGGATTTCATACATGTGAAATACTTATTGTACTAGCTCACAGGTTAGTTTTCCATTAGAGAAGAGTCTGAGAAAACTGGACAAAATATCTTTTCCAGATTTCAAATATGTATTTCTTAGTTCAGAAAGTCTGCATTTACTAATCTTGAACTGAAATGACTATGAAAAAAGTGAGTTATTGCCTCTTGCATAGTTTCAGCTGCAAAGCTTTCAAATCCAAAACAACGTCTTCTGGAAGTTTCCAAATCATTCAGTGTAAAACAAAGTACTATTGGCTAGCAGTTAAGGAAATCATTACAGCTATGTGTGTCTTATGGTATCCAGGAAAAAACTGCTCTGGTTCTCACAACTTGGATGAACCCCAGTTTCTCTCAGGAGAAGATCCAACACACACCCCTTTGTCACACCGTTTCCATACAGAAAGCTACTCAAAGACTTAGCACACCTCCAATGTGAGCAGTTAGCAGCTTGACCAGATACATGGGGCGTAGGAGAAGGTCATCTGTTCTGAAATACAGCCCTAATCAGAAATAATCGAGAAGACATAATTAAAAATTCATGGTATTAAACAAATACTTATGTTTCAGCTACCTTATTTTCTCCTGGATAATTGTTTTTACATTTGCTCGTAATTCAACATTATTGAATGAACAGTTGATAAAAAGATGTTTAGCTTTCCACTGCAACTATTGAAAGAAATGAACTAGTTGGAAATAAGTGAGCCAGGGCCAATTCTCAATCACTCTCCAGTAGGACACAGCAGTCCATGGGCTGAGAGAAGAATGATATTCTGGAAGTTCTGCCTCATGAATTGCACTTATTTAGAGTACACAACTGGGCACACAGAGGGTTTAAATCTCCTGGACTGACATGCTCTTCGGGTGCACAGGTCTCCCACATGCAATTAGCTAGACACAGTATTTAGCAATGCCTCGTGGTTTCCTGGGCAGAATGATCTGGGTTTGGTTCTTTCCTGAAAGACAAAGTCCAGGCAGGATGTTCAGTTTTTCAGCCACCTGAACATTGACTTTAAAGAGCTTCTCTGACATCCTGCTTTTGCCTCCGCTCTCTCCCCTGTTGCTACTTTATCACGCCCACTAGGCCGTACCCCAAGCACCTGAAGGATGGCACCCAAAGTACAAACCCAACAAATGGCCTTCACATCCAGGCAAATCCAGCCTGCTGGGGCCCAGCCTGGCTCAGGGAAGGTTTTAAAAACACTGAAAGACTAACTGCATTTTATCTCCATACTCTTGATTTTCCTTTTGAGGTCTAGGGGAGAACAAAGCACATATACCCAGGGTCTCCAGCCCTGTGATACAAGATAGAAAAGAACTAGTAGATTTTTAAGATCATCCAAAAGGAGGAATCTATGAAATAAATTAACCCTCTAGTCACAGATAAAAAAAATTGCTGGTCTTTAGTATTTCCCATTTAATAATCTTAAAGCTCATTACAAATAGTAATAAGGCATGCCTCATGATGGATAGGAATGTTAATAGTATCTTTTTGGCCAGCAGTCTGATTTTCATAACGTGCCTGTTCACTCATTCATGTAGTTTGTGAGTATAATTACAACTGTGTGTTTCTGCTGGTCTGTTATGTGCATAAGTAGCTATTTGCATCTGCAAATACCTCATTTACGTGTCTGGTCACTGTTGTGTCTATGTGCATAAATTAGATATGCAATTGCAAACATCATAATGTTCACATATTTATAAAAAAAAATGTCCATGAGCTAAGCCATACATCCTGCTATGTCAACTTTGTGTCAGAACTGGGAATACAATACAAATTGTCAGACTCCCAAGCCTGCAATTTAATCACAGAATCTCACATACTAGAAAAGGAATGAGAGACATAAGCAAGCTGAAGGAAACAGCCCAATAAGGATAACAGTTATCCACCTCAGACTCCCTTTTTGACTTTGTTAAATTGTTAAGGCTAAGGGATGAGCCCTGTTTTTCTAGAGAATAAAACATCACCCTGACTGATGCCTTGTGAAATAATCCTGTGGATGTAAAAAAGTGTCACATATTCAGTACCAACCTGTAAAAAAATTGATCAACATGCTCCTTTTTTATTCAGTTTTTATTCAGTTCTATAATATGTAATCAATTTAATTGGGGGATTTTAAGTGCTGGACACCTTCCAAATGCTTCTCTTACTCAGCTACTGAGATTTGTAGATTTGTAATCCAGTCTTCTAGGAACCATACAATAAGCTACAGATGTGACTCTGTGACCCTAAATTATATTTGTGTGGAAGAAAATCACTGATTTGATTATTGATTTATCCAACTAACAGTTCTTGTTGAGCCATAGGAGAAAGTACATGGCTATAGGGCAAGAGGAAGCGCAGTGAAAAAAAAATAGCAAGAACTTGCCTGGAAAAACTATATTGTGTTTACTGAAAAAGGCTACCAACCTCTGAACTTATATTAAATGTAATTCCAAACATCAGAACACACACACAAAAAAAAAGGTAAGTAGAAGAAAACACAACAATCCTGTTTCCTCTAGGGCATCAGGAGGCATATGGGAGAGCAGAAGGGCAACAGATTCCACAGTCTTCAGCAAAGGCCTGGATTGGGAGCTATAAAAATCCCAGATTCAGCTCTCAGTTCAGAAAAAGGTTTTCTTTCTGTGTGACTCTTGACAAGACTCAGCAGAATTGAAGCAGTGCCTTGACATCGAGAGCAGGACTCAATGGCTGGAGCTGAAGTCCAAATTTCAAACACAAAACCTTACTCCCTAATAAATACACTTCAATATATAGGTTCCTAAACTGAGTAATCACCTCTTTTTATTTTGTATATGATTCATTACTATTGTCCTACTTACCAAGAATGTGACAAGTTAGTTCAGTATAAAACAGGTAATCCCATAAATCACAGTTTCAGTATCTTTGCATGTAATTAGCTTAAGCTTTCTTGAAATTAAGTCCCTCAAACATCCTCAAGCGTTAGATGTTTAAGTATTGGGCTCTAAACAAAGGGCAGCAGATGTAACGTCTGTACCACCTGCCAAAGACCACCTCTAATGTAATTTTTTCCAGTTTAGTAAGAGATAGAACAACTAAATGGTGTACTTGGGGTAAAACCAGAGGTTCTCCTCCCTTGAGTGAAATGTTCCTGGTGCAAAAGAAGAGCAAAAAATGAACACAACTGCAGGTGACACAGTTATTTGGATAGAAATAGAAGTTCTGAAATTCTGCTTTCTTCCTTCCCAGAGTAGCTTTATGTTTTTATATTGAACTGCCATTGGAAAGAGAAAGGAAATAACCCAGAGTGCAGGGACCAGAACAAAAAACTTATTTCACCTCTCTGAAGGTGGAAGAAAGTGACATATTACTGGTCTAAAGGCCTTTGTCTTTTGCTGCACCAGGCAGGTTACAGAATTATGCATGTGAACTGCACTGCTGTCACTGGTGGTTACAGTTACTCACTAGAACTGGATCATTTTTAATACCTGGAACAGTCAGCAGGTGTGCCAGCACCTGTACATCTAAAGAATGTATTTGTTTCATGTCCTCTTACCCCCTAGGGTAATCCTGCCTGCTTTTTGCCATTGCTGTCACTTCTTGTGAACTGGTGAGATCCAGTAGCCTTATTCTGCTTGAAATAAATTCCAGCTGCCAAATTACTATTCCAGTTTGAATTTTGATAGTATTGTTGCAAACAAAAACCTGCTTATTCCTCTCTTTCATATATTATCTCTCTATCAAGAATCCTTTCTGACAGAAGTTAGGGATGCTAAAGTTGACTTTTGCCCATGGACATTCCCTACAACATCTACATCAAACAAAACAGACACCCTTTTGTCTGAGTGTTTGAGCAAGTAGGTGACCCTATTTGAAAATATTCATTAAATGCTTCCATCATTTTTATATTACTTTAAATTCATTAACTTATTGGGCCAAGCTATGATCTCAATTACAGAGGAGTAAATCTGAGGTAATTACGTGGATGCAGAATATGATGAAAATCTGGTGCAAAATAATTAGAACCTTTCAGTTGCTCTTGGTGAAACTTCACTAGTGGAATAATATAGATCAATACAGACAACCAAGATCCATGATGTCAGAAAATTCAGTGAAAATGAAGTCTCCTGTTACATTGTTCACAGGAAACATATGAAGTAAAGCAGACAAAGGAAGCCCCGAGGTCCTGGTAATCAGTGTTAGAGCTACTTGTGGTCTTCACCCTTCGGGTGGGAACACAACTAATCCACTTGATGAACTGAGTATCAATGACCTTCGTTAAAAATTCATTGAAACCTCACTGAGTAAATGATAACTGTTAACCTTAAATTATGTGGACATATAATTATCCAGATTGGATTCTCTGCATACCTATTACAGGGGCACAACCTGTCTCCCCCAGCAACCCCCTTCCCATACTCACATTAGCAAGTTTTTACTCTAAATGCAATTACAGACACAAATACATTAAACAAATTTTCACTGTTGGAAAAAATCAATATGCTATGAGATAGGAAACATCAGAATTAAAATTGCATATAAATATATTCCCCTTTCTACTAACACATGCATATGAGTTTCAGTTTCAGGCTTCACCTCCATTCTCCTATGGGTACCTTTCCCTTCAGCACAGAGGATGGGTGGTGCACACACAAGGATCAGACCTTCCATTTTCTTGTTTTCTATTCAGTACTGTTTGTGATATTCTGTATTACTGAAGAAATGAAGATATAGTTGAGTCCTGATTTCTACAGCATTTGGCTGCTTCATCAACATTAATGTGTGTACTTCTTCCAACAGCTTTTATTAATGATATGGAGCAATTTCTGTCCTATAGGAAGTTTGTATATCTGAAAGAAAAATTCTCAAAAGATGGTCAAGGCAAATGGCGAGAGGAAGGAAATACAGGAACAGATAACATAAAAGTATCTGCACAATGCCTTCATTTCAGGGCAACCAGCAGTGCATCCCACACTCACAAAAATACTTGAGACTTCAACACCTGGACCATTTACTCACTTTCTTGGGGAGCTTGAGGAGGCATCTGCCAGCTCTAGAAACTTTCTTACCTATACCCTGTCGTGACCAGAAGGGGTTGGTTTGTTTGCAAATAACCTGAGGTGCAGGCAGGGGGAGCCAGGGGTGGCTCATTTTGGTGACAGCCTGCCTGGCAGGAAGCCGAGCTCTGGGCTCTGTGCTGGATCAGAGAGCTCAGGAACCCGCTGTGGTGGGACTGTGAATAATATCTAACAACAAACCCCAGCTTTAATGACTACAATCACTCTAAAAACAAGGAGACATCGAGCAAAGAGATTAAAGTAAAAAGGACTAATTCATTATGGGTGCCCAGAATAAGCGAACTAGAATGATTTCTTGCAGCACATGTTATCATTTTATATCCACAGGTCATAAATCCAGCTCTCCTGGACACTCACTGCAGTAGTGAAGACTCAGCCATCCTCCCACACAGGTATCAGGTCTTCAAGGCAGGGAAAAAGCCTTTGTGTATGTGTCTTGTTTAGCATTTCCCAGGGAATCAATGACAGATGAAAGGATTGTGTCTAATTTCCTCAGCTTTTCTTGACAATACAGTAACAACAAAATAATTCAACTTTTTAAGACAAAACAAATAACAAAATTGCAGTTCACTGTTAACTGAAAAGACTACTGTTCCTTATTAGGGTTAAAAAAAAGCCCTTTTCAGGTAAACCCTTTCTTTCCCTACCTTCTCAACTTCTTTCATGCCCCAAATAAAAAATAACCTTATTCAATTAGTAAAAAAATACATCCACAATATATATAAAGATGGTCCTTTTCAGCCCTGAAAATGGTTTAAAACAAACAGCAGGCATTTCAAAAAGTCAGCCACTGGGATGTATGAAATGACCCTTTTTTTTTTTTGTCTTATAAGGATCGCAAAATTTTTCAAAAGTGACCTTGTGTATTTCCATCACCTGCAAAACTGCAATTTTTGCAAGACATCTCTGCAATTCCAAGCCTGCTGGTTTGACTGAGTGATCTCTGTAATTTTTCAACACAGTGGCTTCCAGCCAAAATGATTAAATGTTGATAACTTATAAATTACTTAAACCAAGACCTACCATGAAAATAACTACCAGTAATGATCAGTACTGGTCTTTATTGCTGTTGGTCCAAACCACTGTAAAACCAACTTCTGCAGTGTTTCTTACTGTATTAGTGGTTAAGTACAATCTCCCTCCCAAATCAGCCCAAATTCCATAACTGTAAATTCAGTAAACATGAACTTTAGGACATGATTATGGTTAAAAGAAAGGATGTGGTGATTCACTTGCACAGAAGAAACTAGTTATTTAATTAGCAGTGCCAATTAATCAATATGCTTTTGGATCATGCAGATATTGCTGATTCTGATAAATATTTTTATTGTCTTATAGGTGAAAGTGATAAAAAAAAAGTATTATGCAGAATGTTCACAGTATTGCATCAATCAATGCCACAGTTTTCTGCTCAGATGCACACGAGGCAGAAAAACCCTTTACCCTCATTTTGGCTTTACACTGCACCTTTTTCACATTTTTATGTAAATCACTATCCAAAACCAATATGTCATCTTTCTGGAACAATGTCATCATGAACACACAAGAGAAATGCATATTTGGTTCTGGGAATAAAAGGTGCTAAAGACTCTCTGCTTTATGAGACACTCTGCCCTTCAAACTTATGCACATCAAGGATGCATTAGAGTTCTGAAGACGGAAAGTGATAGAGCCCTAAGCAAGTATACTGTTGGACTTAATTTTTGCCAGAAGCAGTGGGTGGCAATGTAATTTTTCTGGTCTTCTCCATCTTTTCATAACCCAGTGGTAGCACATTTTTCTCATCTATCTTAGTAAATGCCTAGCCCTAATGTAAGGATTTTAGATTTTAAAAAGCCACGTCTTTGGAACATGTGACAGAATTGCTGTGCAACAGATTGTTTACTTTTCATTTTGAATCAAGAAATAAAAAAAAAAAAGGGAGAGACCATTGACATCCTTGGTCAAAAGGAAATCTTGCTACAAAAGTTAAATCTGTCTTATGAAGAATACATTTTCTCTTTACTTCCCTCAGCAAAAGTGTCTACCTGTCTACATGGGACCACAGCTTCTTCTCTGTATTTAATCCTGAAATGACAAACCCTGGTTCTTTTGGGAAGTGGCTTGAGCTAGAAGGAAGGGAAGGCAGACTACAGAACGAGGCTTTATATAGAAATCTTTCATGTCCACGGTATCCCAAATTGCTTTCAGAAAAACATTGTTACATCAATCATATAAATCTAAAGAACCTTTCAGAGATGGCAACATGAAGTCAACATCTGCTCACAACCCAGTTCAAAG
Organism: Calyptomena viridis; assembly: GCA_013390005.1. NCBI lineage: Eukaryota > Metazoa > Chordata > Aves > Passeriformes > Eurylaimidae > Calyptomena > Calyptomena viridis. The sequence goes on along the minus strand of WEIV01011884.1, from coordinate 66,971 downwards.
TGCAGAAAGATTTATAGAGGTTGCTGCAACCTGGAGATGGTAAGCTCTAAAAGTTGTGGTTTCAAACTGCTTGGACACATCAGCTGGAGTGCTCATGTATGTAATTCTGAATCGAACTATCACCTTAAAATTAAGTTTATGATTTCTTATTCTTATGCTCACTACAGTAACCCACTGCTTTTAAGAAACCTCCTTCTTTCCAAGCCTCCTTTTTCTCAAGAAGTCATTAACATCAGATCATTTCAAATAATCTTGCAGAGAGAAAGGGCAGATTCAGAATGGGATCAGAAATTTCAAAGATACACCCCCTGTTCCACTGCCTGTAACCTTCAATTTGACCAATGTGATCAAGGTTTATGAACAATACATAGGCTATGTGAGAATAGATTCCTGGGGTTTGTTTTAGTGTTTCTTTTTTTAATGCTGTTTGCACACTGAAAATATATTACAAATTAAAAAATTAGATGAAGTGCCCTTTTTTTAAGAAGAAAAATTAGAAAGCAATACTAACTTACATATCTACTGTTAGCAGTAATGCTACTTATGCTACTTTATGCATGTTAACCCCCATAATTACAAGAACATTTTTATTTTCCTTTAACATTTTTACTAAAAGAGGTGCAGATATATAAACAACTAAATGCATCTGAAAATTTCAAGTGTTCTGAAAATACCTTTTGATAAAAATAACAAACACATTCTTAAGCAGAAAGATCTAGTTTAAAATGATGAGATAAGCACTATTTGTTGAGGGGTTTATACGGCTCAGAATTAATATTTTACATAAATATTGGGATGATCCTTCATCTCCAGTAGCAAACCAAGACAGGAATCAGGACACTAGTTCCATTGATTTCTCATTTACTTTTTGAGAGGGAGGGAAAAAGCAACACTTTAGCAGCAAGTAGCTTTCTTGGAAAAAAGTTGACCCGGGTGAAAAATGAGATCTACAAGGCACTTAGGTAGGTTTCATGTCTAAAACAACAAATTTGGGCACATCATGCTGACAGTGTTTGGTAGAAACCCTGCTAATTTTTAGTCTCTTTGTGTCTACCAGTAACCTAACAAAGATCACAGAACTCAGTATACAGCAATGACTTCAACACCCAGATAGAAAATATTGGCAAGATAGTCAAGAACATGTTCAAAAAAAAAACCCAAAATACATTTCTCTAAAGAGGAAGAGCATGAAATTTTTGTTACTTGCGCAGAAAAGGCACTTGAAATTCTGCAAAACATTCTAATATTTCCAAAATGTGAGAAACTTTATTTTTGTTTTTAATTTTGGCCCAAGTAAATTGAGGGACTTATGAAAAAGTCTCAATTTCTGTTCCAAGTAGCAAGCAAAACAGGGCAGTTTAAGAATGCGTGTTTATGTGTACACATGTATGTATCCATTATAATTAAAACATAAAATTAACAGCAAAGAAGGACAGGAGGGTTATTTGACATACACATAATTGCATCTTTACAGTTCAAATGTAAATACACAACCCAGTAATACATTGCAGTTGTGTAAAAATCAGGTTTGTCCCTTTCAGCTAAAATTCATACAAATTACTCTGATCTCTGTAAATTTTCAAAATACATAACGAATATATCACCTTTGCTTTTTAACTATTTTTACCTTGCACTGAATTTTTAATTTTGTTACACATATATGTGCAGTTTATTTTTTTTTTTCATTTCATTATCTTTATAATACAGTCCTGTTTATCTTTTCCCACTGAAATGGTTAAACTTGTTGCTCTTACCTAAGACCACAGGGCATAGTGTTTACAAGAGCTACTTTCTACTCTGAAACTAAGGCTGAGAAAATTCCTTCTATTCAATGCTTCTGCTTTAAAAAGGATAATGATTTCATCTGGTTAGAGCTGTCTGTACCTACTTAGTTTATTGCAGGGAAGAAATTGCCTGTTCTCTCGTGATAAGATAATTTGTCGCCTTGGAAATTAAATTATCCATTCCAGTTTACCTTGAGGAGGAATACTATATAATACCTATTTGTTCCATTACACCCTTTAAATCAGAAATACGCTTTACGCTACAAATATGTTCCATGTAATCAGAGACATTAAGACAAGTTAAAACAGCCCTGACTGCAACTTAATTAGCCTCCAAAGTTGTCAATTGTGTAAGACTTGAATCCGGTGGAACTAAAAGGATATTGAATAAATAATTTCTTTTAAAGAATAAAACTAAGAGTGCAATATATTTTTTAAGATGGCTTTTTATATTTTTTTCATTTTTAATACTCACAGGGAAATTAACCACAAGTCATGTTGGGTACACACCTTCATTCTACCAAACCAGAACAAGCATTTCTTGGTATGGAACAACAGCCAGGATCAAACCTTCTTTTTCACCTAATACTTTAAATTATATAAAGGAGTAAGGATTATAGGTATGTGGCTAATGTGTTTTTTCTTGTTTCTGCCAGACAATACTTAAACACATAAATATGGTCTGTTTTTCAGAGATGCTGGTTTGTGAAATTATCATTTTTCAACCAATTTTAAAGTCCAAGCTGAGTGAAGGGGTTTTAATATTTAAAACCTGCTGTCACAAACCCGCAGTAATTAGGAATGGCCACAGTTTTAGGCCAAGGAGAACACATCAGAAATGCTGGGTAGGGCATGGTAGGACACAGCTCTCAAGGCACTCTTTGACAATAGACACTGGAAACAGCTTCTGAATCCTCTATAAAGCTCATCTATAGAACTCCATAATCCAAGCGATTCATTAACTTCTTACATGCAGAAATTAATAAAAAAAAAAGGCTAAGAAAATTAGATTTTTCCATAGCATATTTTTTCAAGCCTGTGAGTGGTGATGAAGAGAAGCTGGTCTTGTGATGGTGATAATGGATTATGAAACAAAGCTTTGCACTGCTGGCTCTGACACAGGCTCTGAGCATGACCTTGAGTGAATACTATAATCCCCTCATTCCTGTTTCTCCTCTTGTGAAACAAGGAAGATAATTTTTACCTACAGTAAGAAACTGTTCGGGGGATTAATTGGATATTTATTGGATGCTTTAGATGTTAAATATGTGAAAACGTCCACTTTATTTGAGGCTAAAATATATTTATTTTTAATTGAGTTCTAGAAATAGAAGCTTACCAATGAAACCATTTTTTTCTCCCCCTAAAATACTGGTTTGACACAAATGATCCTCTTCATGGAACCAGAGTGGCTGAAGAAGTTTTAATGAGGGAGATTGCTCAGGTTCCTGAGGAGATTTCTGCATCCATCTTGGAACAACTGGGAAACATGACTTGGTTCTCCCATTGACCTGATTGTTCACTAATCCCTTATTACAGCTAAGACAAGGTATATAATGGCCTTTACCGTGACACTAACACCAAAATATCATGACCTTCCTTCACCTTATTTGTAATCTTGCCCTCCCAGTCTCACTCACACATTAATAACTGCCGTATCAAGTATATTTTGCAATAGTACTTTTCCTTTTGTCTCATTTTCCTAGTGCATGCAGCATTATGGAAAAGTTGGAAAGACTTTACAAAGTTCAGTGGTGGAAAATAACAAATATAGGTGGAATGGCAGCTGGAAAGGGGATTTTATGTAGCATTTCTAAATTCGCTTATTAGTAAATTAATTATATTATTTATTTAGCAGAGAAACATTTACTGGGAGAAAATTCTGCATGTGAATAAAACTAGTAATTAAAATGGCAAAGCATCTCCATTAAGCCTCAAATGAGCACTTAAACAAACAGGATCCAAACAACAAAATTGCAAGAAATCTGAATTATTCCAACATCAAATGAACTGAACTCACTTACTTCTGGGTGGCATAGTGTGCATAGTCTCAGTAAACAAGGAAAATAAAGTATTTGATTGAAAAGCAGCAACAAAATGAGTAAAATCATCTTCTGACACAGAAACTGTTAATCTGATGTATTTGGTACTCACCATCTGCAGCATACCAGTGAGCAATAACAGTTGCTCCAGGAGTTACTCCCAATTTTCACTGGTTCACTAGGAAAGGTGAATATTAAAGTCTTATAGAAAAAGCTACAAAACATTTTTGTGGGGGTTTTTTTTGTTTGTTTGTTTTGCCTTGTTTTTGATGTACATTAGCACAATTGTTTTCAGGGGCATTCTCTTAAATAATATAGTCTCTAAAGGCAATACCGATGAACCTACTGTTTAGCTGCATTTTTCCCCTTTAAACTGGGAAATGCAGCTTTCCCTTGCTTTTTCTGTTAACCCTTCAAAATTAGAGGCATAACCATTCCAAAACCACAATCCATGGACTTGGAATTCTTTACAAAACAACAAAAACAAAACAAAAAACCCTTCATAAACTATAAAAAAAAGTCAGACTTAACTTAGGTCTTATTTTTGTAAATTTAATTCTAGAAAAGGATGAACAGACTTAA
>WEIV01011884.1:42079-62536 GCA_013390005.1 Calyptomena viridis | reverse complement strand
ATAAAATAATAAAATATAAATAAATCTCTCTCTCTCTGGTTATTTTTACTTGCAACATCCCTCTTTCAATACATCATACAAGCTGTTGTACTCAGAAATGTTATTTTTATATTAACTACTGCTCTTAGGCTGAAGTATTTCTAACCTTAAGAAGTTTCAATGTCCCACCTGGAGCAAAGTGGTATAAGAGTATGGGATCATTTGTGGAATTCTAAGAGGAAATACTGTAACTATGGGCTCAGCTAATCAAAAATCAGGCACTTTAGATACAGCACATNTCAGGTTCTTTAGGTCCAGCAACTTCACAAATTTCAAAAATTTGGCTCCCAGGGAAATAAAAGCTTATGATTTGAAAAATGCTCATTACCAAATGCAGAGCATTACCAAACTTCAGAGCAGTTGCCTCATGTTAAAGTAAGCACTAGTTTTCAGCTCACACACAGCCTTTACAGTGAAGAAGGGAGATCTCCAATGGCTTCAAGTATTTTCCAGTAAACAGAGCTGTGTTTTAATTAAGACAAAAAATTAGTATCTGTGATGCACTATCTGGAATGGTAAAATAGCTTTTTTCCTGGTGTTAATGAAAATCAGTTAGCTAGCTATAGTGCCAATGAAATTTTCACCATTTATCTAGTGGGTTAAGAATCTTCCTAATAGGTGGCTCAGTAACCAGTGCTATTAAAGGAAGTACACAGAACATTAATTTAAAGCACTAATTAGTCCTAAAACAGTGAATGTTACATTGTACGAATGGGGACTCAGTGCTTAATGACCTTGTCTATAAGAATCAAGAAGGGACATATCTGCCTGTCTGTGGAACCAAAATCAAAGCCATATTTTGTTTATTTAGGGAGGTGTTTTCCTCCACTGTTATTGTAAGACCTCTGAAACAAAGCAAGGAATTTGAAAAAAGAGATTTTAACTTAAAAGCCAGTCCTGTGGGACAGAGCCTTCATGAGGATTAAGGGGTAAATCAGATATTGCTTCTAATCTTGCAAGTGAATAAAGTAATCAGAAGAGTACTAAGGGAACATCTGGGTTATCAAATTCAGTAATTTTGATATTCTGATTATTTATTTAATCCATTGAACTACACTGTTTTGATTCCTTCATGGAATCCCTTTTTGAGTGAAGATACATCGTCCTACAGATTCCTGGATAAGATTATATTCTGTAACAGAGAAACGAATTAGCTGTGAAAAACACAGGCATTCCAGTCCTAAGTTGTTAAAACATTATAAATTCACTCATGATACAAACAGCTATAGAGATATGTCTTCAGTAAGATAAAGTTCATAGGAAGATAAAGCATAAATGCACTGTGTTTTTATAAACATGTTAACTTTTGTCTTCAAATCACTTCATTTTCTTGATTACCAAGTTATGCCAAGTCATAAAAATAATTGAGTCCATAGATTTAGTTAGACAAAAAATTTGTGTAACTTAGAATAAAACGTATTTTATTAATGTAAGGAGTATTTGTTGGGGTTTTTTTCTTGTTATTATTGTTGGTTTTAAATAATGATTGTGGGTGGCATATGTATCACTTCCTTCTTTCATGTCTTTCCTTCAGAAGGAAGTCTGCAATCTTTGCAGCTGCAAGGANCACAGTAAAACAAGCATTTTCCAACAGCCCCATTGGAAACTAAGCATTAAAATTGTTCTTAGGAAATACTAGACACCCTTTTGACCACCTGCCTGCCTACAGCTGGCCTCTGATGCTCCAGGGGAAAATTCAATAACTCTCACAGCACACAGTTGAAAGGTGTGCTGCCTATAAAAAATAATATTCCTATCATTGTCTTTCACCCTGGAGTTATATCATTTCTAGGTCCTTGATTACTTTTAAAACCCTAGTAACAATGGCTGTTATAATCTATACAAACATCCATTTCCTTTTCTAATCTGACTGAGCTCTTGACTCCAATAATATATTGTGGCAATGACTTTTGTTAATGTATTGTTGGCTGAAAAAAATAATTTCTTCTGTCGATTTTAGATTTGCTGTCTTTCAATTCTCTGAATACTGCCTTCCTCCAATATTATGTCAGAAGTTAAGTAGAAAGCCTGCACTATCTTTTCTATAAATTCATTTTTTATGCACCGTCTCTTTTATTCGGTTATTTTTCATGTCCCACCTTGTTCATCTCTATTCTGAAGTAAACTGCTGCTGTCTTTTCAATCTTACTTCCTATGGTAGTTTTTCCACTTCTATAAGCATTCTTATTGCCAATCTCTGGATCCCTTCTATTTTCCCTATAGTCTTTTTAGAAATAAAATGAACAGAGCTGAAAACTGTATTTCAGAGGCAGCCTAGGTTACAAATAGCGTTATAATACCATCAATATCAATTTATTAAAAACTCTAGTCCTAGATTTCTTTTCTTTGTTAATCATTACTGCTGACTGATGAAATGCATTTGCAATTGTTTGAGTTTCTGATCTGGAAGCCACAGCTATGGTACATTTGATTCCAGATGTAGTGTAATAACATTCCTGGAATACGTTTCCTAATGGTTGCTGAACAGTGGATACAATTTTTTTCCCCCTTCATACTTTATAGCCTGAGAGCAACTGCACAGACTAAACATGGAACAACTGTGTTTTCCATTCTCTCTTGGAAGTCTGTGATGCCTCAGGCACTTTTCAAGCAATATTCTTTTATTTCAAATAAAGAGAGCGGATTGATCTCCTGGAGTAAAATCAGATCTCCCGAGAGCACCCAAGCCCCTCTTTTGACAGTGGGCAGTAAAATGTATCAGTATTGACCACTTTCACATGATAACTCACAGCTGTCGTTCTCTTCTTTTTGTAGACTGGCAATTCAGACTGAATGCTGCAAATGTCATGGAAATTGTGCCTGAAGCACAACCACTCACCAGAGACCTGTACGTTGTCATCTTATAGGAGATCTTCCACTCTTTTTTGTGTTCATGAGTTCTATTTATCCTTCATAAACCAACTCTGTTACATTGCTTTTCAGATTATGGAAGGCAAGTTTCCATTCAGGTCCTTTGCCTTAACACCTGAAGGAGACTTCTGCATCTTCTTGGGGTACAATTTTTATTAAGGGCAAACATCTTATCTGTAGGATTAAGCAGAATATTTACCCAACCCTCAGAACTAAAAATATTCAAGACCTATTACATGTTGGTGGCAAACTGCTTTAAAACGGCCTTAATCATTTAATCAAAGGGATTTAGAAAACAAATCAGGGACTATTACAGTTTATTTTACTACCATAATTCAACAGGCACCTTAACATCATTAATCCTGAAAAAACCCATACCTAGGTTGCCAGTCCAACACTTACTCCTCTTTAAACTTCTTGCTATGGTATTACACCATTTCTTACAGTTCTTTATCTCAAACTGCAGATTCCTTCAGAGAAATTCAGTACAGAACTCAATGCTTGCTTGCTGCATGTCAGAATCCTGCACGGGGTGGGGGGGCAGGAGACTAAAGGAGATTGCATCATGGAAGCCCATTATTCATTCTCTGAGTTTCCACCTCCGGTATATTTAGGAAAAATCAACTTGTGTAGGCTGACTTGTTAGAGCTGAAGGAGGTGTAAAAAGGGTCTGTGACCAAGTAGGAAAGACTATGATGAGTAATAGGTTTGTCATTGGGGGGGTGGGAGTTCCTGTAAAGTTGAAATTATTTTACCGTTAGGTCAGTGAAAAATTCATTATTTCTCAGCTATAAAAGGTGAGAGAAAGAGGAGCAACAACTATTTTCCTCCAGCATTGTCTGGAAACTTTTTAACCAGCAGACATAAAACTGTACATTGAAATCAACTTTGAAGTCCCTCTGGTTTCTTCCACAAGTGAAGGCTCAAAGGCCCAAGTCTCTCCAAGGTCAATCTTAGTCCTCTGCTCAAGAGAGAAGAGCAGGAAGAGAGACACATTTGACTTGCACCAGCCCCTCAAATCATTCAAGTGACTCAGTAAATGTCCTGAGGTTGCTGTTTTCCTTTGATCCAGCTGAGGGGCAGCACAATCCAGCCATGGGAGTGGCAGTTAATTCCCTAATAATTTTTTTTCGCCTATAGCAGCCTTGTCTATACACAGCTCCAAAAGAGATTCCTCTTCTATTATCCTAAATACAACATAACTTGAAAGGAAAGAACATAATTGCAGCCTATCAGGTTTTTTGAATGGAAATCAGAAATCTAAATTATAATCTGCATGTCAGCTTTGCATTAGGAAGTTAACATTGCCCAAGCACTTCACAATGGATTTTGCCAACATGCTACAGCAATGTCAGAGTTATTGTGTGGCATTCCAGTATTTCAAACCAGTTTTGAAAAAACAAAATTAATTAACCTTCACTTCTGCTTTGTCTATGGCCAACAGTAAAACTCTTTTTTATGAAAAATATTTTCTTCAAGATAAAAATTACGTAGAGCTGTTGGCATGCAGGGACTTTTTTGATTTAGTAAGATTGTCAGTGACACAAGGATCCTACTTTATTCCACCACAGACTATGGCAACAATTTTTTATAACTGGAAAAAGTTTAAATTTGGCTGTACTTCACATCTATAACTGCTTTCTATTTTTTTTTTTCTTTTTCCTTCCAGAAACAGAAAGCCTGTAATATTATAATTGCTATTTTTCATGATAGACAGTTTTTACATAAAAGCCCTCAAGAAAGCACAAAATTCTTTATCTCCTTTTCCTACTGAAAATTACTGAGCAATTTTCACCAAAGTACGCCTGATCTTCTGAATATTTATGGCCCTGCAGCTACTCTGTCAGAGGTCTGAGCCACCTGCCATGGACCAGAATGGAAGTCCAGCCTATCACAGTGAATATTAATTCTTTCGCAAAGAATTTTGTGATGTTCATCACATCATATTAGAGAAAAACATCAAGCTCTGTCTTCTTAGACAGTCACACACTCATTAAAGTCACTTTTCAGCCCAGGGCTTCTGGCAGAATTTTTGTCCCTCTCTTCTCTGACTATTTCACTTCAATTTGAGGTTATTTTTTTTTTCTTCCCTTTTGTATTTCACTTTTTCTTATTTCTGAGGAGGTGGTTTATTCTCACCCAATTCTTTCCACCATAAAGCATTCAACAAGAGAGAAACTGTTGCTGAGGTGTTGCTAATCTGTAAAAGCTTCAGTATGTTGCTTAATACGATACAAATTTATAAGTGCTATCATATGCTTAAACAAAAGTTCTGTGTCAAGGTAAATGATAGAAAACATTATGAAGAAGAGGCACTTAGGGTGCCATACCTTTGTATTTTGTGCATCATTTTTATGAAATTGAGAAAAACTTTTGGTGATAAAAATTGTCCTTTAAATGTGAGAAAACACATATTCCAAGTATGAAATACAATTATTTTTCAACTTCACTTTCATTCTACTCCATGACTACATTATGTATGACTACAGGGGATTTTTCACTATGTGTTTTCTTTATTTAGATCATCTGACTATATTTTGTATTAGAAAATATGAGATGGGTTCTTCAATGTCTTGCACCATCTGTAGTCAATGTAGTTGTGCAAAGTGAATGTGGATCACAGATATTATACAGTTTCAGAGGCTCATAGATCAGATTTCACAAAATTGTACTTATTTTTAAATATCCGCATATTTTTATATACTTATATAAAGAAGGCACCACAGATATAGCAAGTCTTTGTAGGTTAGTAAGCATAGAAGCATTTAAAACCAGTGACAAGGATCCTGTATTTCTCGAAATATCAACAGATGCATTTCACTATGTGGAATTTCATATCCTTCCCACAAAACAAAACCAAAACGTCACACAAGAATATTGAAATGAACAAACATGCAAAAATCCCAACCCTTAAACACGGTTTTCCCCAGGTATAAATTCAAATTGAATTAAATAATTTTCTGTGTGCTCACATCCTTGATTTTCAGAATTCTTATCAAAACAAGTGCCAGACCGCACTCTTCCTACAGGTTCACTGGATTCAGATAGACTGGTAGTTCTTCGGGTAAAGTTCAAAATATTTGGATTTATTGCTGAAGAGTTCTCTCTTGTGGTAAGAGACAAGAGATGAATAATTAGCTGAGTGATAGTCGAGGGACAGGAACAGTTCCATCAGCAATCAGTGGTTGCTTCCTGCCTAGGATAAAAAAATAATTCATTGCCGTGGATTGCCAGCCTCAGGCTTGTCATGGTCCACACCACACCGTGTGATTTAAATAGAGCGTTCTAGAGTAATGTGACAGCATCAGGAGAGATGATCCAGTTTCTAATATGCTGGGTATTATGGGGCATTACATTACAGTCTTGTGGGCTGGAATTTTCATCTCTGGAAGACACAAACCATGTCACAGTGAACATGGCAATGCAGAGGGTGGTGGAAGGATTAAGCCAGTACTTAAATACTTTTCTGACCCAGAAAAGTATTTTACCCAGAAAAGCTGTGGATGGCCCATCCTCAGAAATGTTCAAGGCTAGACTGGACAGCACCTGGTCTTGTGGGAGATGTCTCTTCCCATGGCAGGGAAGCTGGAATTAGATGACCTGCAAGATTTCTTCCTACCCAAACCATTCTATGATAAATAGCAATCACATGATAAGCTTTATTTATATCCTCCTCTATCATTGTAATTAATAGTTCAGGAAATGCAATCTCGCCAGAAAGTATCTCCTAAGAGAGATGCTACTGTTGCAGTACTTGTGGTATGAGCATTTCATTGTCAATACTGGGTTCTGTCAGTGTAGTTTAACACATTTCCAGTCTGGGAAAACAAAATAGTCCCATCTATCCTAAAGCACTTGCACTGATGAAGCAGCTTGGAGAGACAAACAAATACCCATAAAGTCCAGAGTGGTACAACAGTGTGTCTGTGTATATATATATTTAGGGATGATAATAGATTTCCTAGTCTGATCATCTAGAAATTTAGTCAAGATTACACTCAGAATTTCATTTTGTTAATAATGAAGTAATTATTCACAGATAGTGAAAGACTCCATTTTAATATAACCTTGACTTGATGGCTTCTATAAAATACCATAAGAAAAAGAACAGGGAAAAAAACCTACTATCTGAACCTTAATATTTTCTGACAAGACAATTTTGAAGCAGCTTTCTGGCGTTTATTTTGATCCTCTGTATTAAAGAACATTTAAATATGCAGAAACAAAATACTGTATTTCCTCGGTCTTGTTTTTCCTGTGATATTTACCACCAATGGCACTTTTGTATATATAATCCAGGAGATGTAAAATCACATATTTGTTTTATGAGTCAGAGCAGTAAGAGTGTGGTAAAACTCCATCTGGCAAGCCAGCAAAAGTTCATTTTTGTGTTTTTGTTATCATTAAATGTTATTCAAGATTCTCATTACACTTGTCATCCTAGTGCAAGGTTAATTAGAATTAATAAATGCTGTACTAATCCACAAGGAAGAAAGGGCAAAGGGAGAAAAATATACTAATTATTACTCATGCAAAATAAAGCAATTTGACATAGGACATGCTGTGCAGATGGACTTATCTTGAGCAAGAGATGGAAAAAATCTGTTAGAAAACTTAATACTTCCTTTAGGATTTTATTTTAAAAGCAAATGCATGGTTCAACAGCCAATTTTAAGGAAAATATCACATATAATGGCTTCAGTTGAGGACACAGGAGCCTTTAATCCATTATTGACCTGCTTGACAACTTTTAGCTAGTACTTTCCTTTAATGCTCCTTGATTTACTTGTCTATGGAACAGAAATAAATATTTTTATCTACAATGTAAGACCTTGCAAAGTCTCTGGAACCTCCATGAGAACTAGATAGCATTTCTTTTCCTGCCCAGCAAAGCACCACCAGAAAACTAGTTAAAAAAAAAAAGCTAACAGCAAACAGCACTACCTTGGGAAAACACCAACAAGGATTGCTGGTTTGATGGGTATTTTGTTATTCCTTTTTGAGGGGGTGTGTCTGGATTGGTTGGTTGGAGTTTTTATTGTTTTGGTATCCTGTTAGTAATGAATATTAACTGCATTAAGCACTTAAACATGTACACAATATTCCAATCATTTTACTACAAGATTACCCAAGACCACTTGAGTATCCAAGCAAATACTCAAGAAGTGTCTTACACGTAGAAAGAAAAAAAAAAAGACAGATATTAAAGGAGTTCTCTTCAAAACTGGGAAGAAGTGCATTACAAAGCCGAAATAAGAATGGGCTTTCTCTCTTGCTCACCTTCTTACCTCAAGGTAGTCCCTTACTATTACACTTTTAGACTTTACCTTTTCTATATTCAATTTTATTTTTTTGCCTCCAAAACACAAGGAACTTCATCCTTTGTTGTGCAGTCTCACTGACACAGTTAAAAATTCCTGATTTCAACTTGCTGTGTGTAGGAAAAAATTCAAACAAATTGATTTTTAAAAAGTCAAAATGATCTCTCATACTTTTTCAACATACATACACACATGTGTATAATGATCAGAAATATGGAAGCTGTTTCCAAAGATAAAACTGCTTTTTCTAACTGGCCATATATAATTTTCCCCTTCCCTTTGTCATGACATTTTATGTATGGCTCACTTGAAAAGAAAACTGAAAAACTGAGACATTTCTTTTGAATTGAAATTAAAATTCCTAATCCTTCTCTATTCCAGGAAAAGTAGAAGAGTGAAGAATAATCATGCTGTTTTTTAAATATCACTGAAGTATGTGCTAGACCAGTAGAAAACTACAAAGTCCTGCTTCTTCTATCAATACATTACACTATTATTCTCCTAATTTTTTGTTTTCAAAATTAAACACCTGTAAGAGCTGCTGACAACATAGATTTGTTATCCCTTCACTGAATAACACATTACTGTGGGTGGACAGCAATATTTGATATTACTTACCTGTGGGACAACTCTTCATGCTCTGTTCTTTGCCAGTTCCTAATTTAAAGCTATGACACATAAATAATATTCATCTGTCATCAAACATCTTTTCTCTCTGTCTTTTTTTTTTTTTTTTAGAAAAACTGTAATGCTATCTGCCTCGCCCTATAACAGTCAGGGAATGACAGAGACACATTTACACTTTAACTAATGGTTTGAGATAGTCAACAAGACGTGGAATTCTGACAGTTTGTGCCTCTATAACCCTCTTTAGGGAATATATTTCAACCTGCATAAGTAGCTTGAAGCAGAATTTGTTTTATTTATTAGTGCTTGCGAGCTTGTATTTTAGGATAAACAACAGAAAGAAGTAAGAAAAGACTGTCATTGTGAGATGCAATTTATGTTTTAAGTTGTGATGCTCGTAGTACTGTAAATCACATGCACAAAGACCTGGCATGTCATGAAGTGTCTCTTTTTTTTCCCAACAAGCAACTGGAAATCCAAATATACAGGAAGATTTCAAAAATCATAGGAGTTTGTAACAGTTTCTACTCTTAATCAGCTGTTCAACCTCCTACAGACTAAGCACAAGAGTAGATGCCTCAGATAACAAGTCATATAGCATTTTACCTTTGCATAAAATATTACTTATTAATAATTTCTGTCTATTAGTCATAGTAAAAGAGCATATCTGAGTGTGAACCCTCTCCATGGAGGCATCACACACTTCCCTTTTCTACCACAGCAAATTTTAGGAACTTAGTTTTCTGAGTCAAGGCTATTTGCAGCCAGTGTTTTCCTTGCCAAACGCTTCCCACACACAGGATTATCTCACACACAGATGAGATCACATTCACTTGCTTCATGTCCACAGTACCAGCCTCCCATATCAACTGCTTAAAATTTTCTCACATGAATATTAATGCTGATTTCTGTGTTAAACTAGCATGGAAAGAATTTGCCTATAAGCATCTTCAAAAATAATTTCTTAACCCACTTATTTTTCTGGGATGTCTGCCATTAACTTTATAGCTTCATTTGCTGACCAGCAGCAGCCAATTCTTTCCTTCTTTGTTTCTTTCTTTCCTCTAATCATTATTTTTTATCTTACAGCAGGAGCATCCACTCTCCAAGAGAGAAATTGTCTTTTTGCTCAGTATTTTGTCCAGCAGGTAGGTAGCTATTAGGATCATGAATAAGAAATTATTTCTTAAAGTCTGCTGAGAGAGACAATGATGTGTAAAATGTCAGATTAGAGAGAAACTTGTATGGAGTTCTAATATGTCGGTAATCATAATGTCAATATTTATGTTTTTTTAATTCTCTAAATATAAAAAATGCAAGTTGGTTTCAGATTGTATTTAATCTTCTATATAACAAAAAATGTATTTTTCTTTGCAAAAAACCCAACACATTTTCAAGTTTTTAGATCTTTATTCCTTTCCATATATTGAAATCAACTTGTATCTAAGAATTTCCTATTTGTTGCATGATGTAGAGAAGTTACCAGATGCATGGAGTTCAATTAAATATCATGCAGCAGCCAAAAACTTGGGCATTTTAGAATTTTGGTAACAAGCTATGAAGCAATTTACTTCAGGTAATTTGGAGATACTTGGCTCCAGACTTCTGTCTAAAAGCCACATGGCTGATGTGAAATGAGCTAACCGGTGACTGGAGCCCCCTGGCTCAAGTCCCTGCCATACCAACCCCTTTGTTTGCTGCCTCAGGATATAGAATAGATGTGAGCAGGAACCAGGCATATTTTAAACTCCTTCCAGCTGGGTAGAAAAGAGCCAATCTAATTGCTGGAGGTTCTGACAGCTGCAGTTCAGATCAGGATCTCCTTCCAAATTTGGAAGTCCTTATCTTCTGAGGTTGGAGATCAGAGGCTGTCTAATTTCAAAGAAAAGAGAGCAGTAATCACTTTTCCTAGTGTGCTGACCTTATTTCAAGGAACAGACATGGATGAAATACTTGTCAATAGCCTATACATTATTCTGAACAAAACTCTATAGACCTCAGTAATGGTGATTGAGTTTTGCTGGACTGCAAGAAGTTGCAACGGTCAGAGAGACAGCAAAGATGAAAATCATTCAAATAATTCCCATTAAACTCATTTTATTTGGGTCTCTGTCATAGAACTTCAATAACAAATGTCTTTTAATAATACATTTAAACATTCAGCTTATTCTAGGATTTCAGTCTCCTCTTACTGGATTGTTTTGACATTTCTCCTTCAGTGACAGGTAAACTTTGTCAACTGCCTGAAGTCAGAGCTATGAGAGAATACTGTGTCCTCAGCCAACTTCCAACTCCTGTCCCCAGCACGGTGCAAAACACATGCAGACAGTATGGACTGGTGGGTCTTGTAAAGCTTCTGCGCTGCAGTACATCTGCTTTCTCTTCAAACCTCAGTACTGCATTTGGGATGGGGCAACCCTGGTTATGTGTATGGACTGGGGAATGAGAGGCTGGAGAGCAGCACCACAGAAAGGGCCCTGGGGGTGCTGGTGGATGGTGAGTTGGATCTGAGCCAGCAGGGCCCTGGCAGCCAGGAGGGCCAACCCTGTCCTGGGGCATCAGGGAAACGTCACTGGGCCAGGGAGGGGATTGTCCTGCTCTGCTCTGCCCTCTCAGCTGCACAATATTGTGTGCACTCTTGGGCACCACAAAAAAAGCCATTTGGCTGTTCGAGAGTGTCCAAAGGAGGGCCATGAGGGTATGGAAGGGTCTGGAGGGGAAGCCTTAGGAGAAGTGGCTGAGGTCACTTGATTTGTTCAGCCTGGAGAGGAGGGGACTGAGAGGAGACCCCATTGCAGTCTGCAACACCCTCATGAGAGGAAACAGAGGGGCAGGCACTGATCTCTTCCCTCTTGTGACCAGTGACAGGAGTCGAGGAAATGGCTGGAACTGAGTCAAGAGAAGTCTAGGTTGGATATAAGGAAAAGGTTCTTCCCCCGGAGACTGTTTGGGCACTGACCAGGCTCCCCAGGGCAGTGGGCACAGCCCCAAGGCTGCCAGAGCTCCAGAAGCATTTAGACAGTGCTCTCAGGCACATGGTGTGACTCAGTGTCCTGTGAAGGGCCAGGAATGGGACTCGATGATCCTAATGGGTCTCTTCCAACTCAGCCCATTCTATGATTCTATGCTCAATTTTCAGATGTGAAAGCTTTGACAAAAATAGCATAGGTAATAAATTTAGAAAGAACTAAGATGGCTGTAGATTGTCATTTAAGTAATCACAGACAGGTATGAACGTACTGAATGTTTTGCTATTTTTGGACACAGTAGTTGCTTGATTAAAAAATACATCAGAGACACCAATCCAAATATTCGTATGAACAATAAGACTGATCTGATAGGATGATACAATTAAACTCCTCACATTACTTCCCACAACGTGTAATCATGCCACCTCCTACATATACTCTATTATTCCTGAAACTAACGGTTTTTCAGGAGTTTCCATTCTCAGGAGTTCAAAGTCATGAACAAAATGATTCTACGTAACTTATTATGAAAAAGTTCAAACCATAAATGAAAACATAGTTCAAGTTTCTTACATATAGATCAATTTGTTAAATGACAGAAGAAAAACCCAATAACTTATTTTCAGCGTATTAGGGCAAGAAAAAAAAAAAACCAAAGAAAGATTCTCTTTTCTGTAATTATACGTGTTTTGAATTTTCCTTATTTTCCACAATTGAGTGGGACTTGGATTACACGTACATTATTACTGTCTCTGGAAGATACACTTATCTTGGAGAGATGTCATATCAGCTGCTACAGAAAAGTGTCCAAATGTGTGCAGCTCACAAAAAAAGCTTTGTTTGTTATAAATAAAGCAGAATGAAATTTAAAAAATAAAAATCTTACCTCAAAACCTTACCTCATAGGTGTTTGTGTGGGATCTATTTTTATATGAAATATATCAGTGACATAGTGAAATAATTTATATATTAATTCATGGATGAAACAAAGTTCCAAGTAGACAAATAAATAAATTTAAGAAATAAGGAGTGTATATCACATAAAGTAGAGGCATCAATGTTTAGGGAAATAAATGAAGAATTCATTATCCGTTTAAGATTGGAGATCAAATCTAGAAGGATCAACTATAATTACTTAAACTGGAACTAAGACTAGACTCAAAGGGTAACACATCTACTTGTAGGAAAAAGTTGTAATGAGATTTTTAGTGATCTTAAATGTTCACAATGACAGATTTTTTTCTTCACTGAAAGATGGAGAATCAAAGATGAAACTGTAGCTTAGAGGTCTAATAATGGAAAAACCGGGTGAAAGGAAAGGATTAAAAAAAAACAAAGGAAGAATCTCAGTTAAAAACAATAAATTGAGTCCTAAAAATGTTACAGCGTTCTAGGTCTTGCTAACTTTAATGAGATTCACAGAGGGACACTAACTTTAACTTACATTGGCCTGAGCCAATCCAACAGAAAAACATCTGAAATCTAAGTTAAATTTAAATTTAACTGACAACAACGGTTTTTTTGGTTATAGGAAGATCCCAGGAGAGATAAAATTCCACACCAATTAGCTCCTTTCTGTACATGATTATAAAGCAACACTTGAGATGCCTCAATAAAGTAACCTCAAAAAAGCACTGTTAGAATAGGTATTTTCTCCTCCCTCCCTTCCACTCTTAAATTAATATCATCACAGAATTAAAATAAGGAGTATTGAATTCCCAATACAATCCCAATACAACACAGGTCACATCTCATTCACACACCAAACGGTCAGTTTTCTGCTGATGGGGTTAGTAGTCATTACTGGCTTTGTATCACACCCCTGCCAGGTTTTTGGGCAAAACAGAATCAAGGCCTATTCTGGAAAAGGATCACCATCAGTTCTAGAAGTTTCCTGCTGAAATTCACCCATTCCCAAATGTTCCTGGAATTTTATAAACCTCAGATATTAAATGATAGCTAAAAAAATATCTAAATGAGAACAAAACTTTCAGACGTGACTTGTTTTCATTTTTGAATATAACACAAAGATTTGACAAATATCACAGAAATAGATAGCTACTGGCTTTTTTTTCATGAGCAACTCAACATTCATCTGCTAGTGAAATAAGAATATGATGGAGTATTTTTCTCTCAAAGGACATCATTACGAAATGTGTCTGTTTTAGAAGTAAGGCAGAAATAAATCAATTTATCTTCTATGAAGCTAAAGATTCTAGAGAGTGTTACTTGAAAACTGAAAATATTAGATCAAACTAAGAAAAAAATACTTTTTGGGTTGCAAGAAGTTTGTTTTTTCTCATGCATGCTATTTATCTCATACAGGTAATCAAAAGGCAGTCTGCTTCCATTTTAAACTATATTTACATAGTTGAAAGGTGTTTTAATTTTACTGCACTACACTAAGACTTAGGATTATGCTTCAAGTTCCTAAATACTTTAGAAATAAGTAGTATTTAAGGTTCAATCACCACTAATTAGGAAATATATTAATTAAACTGATAACTGAACAAAGCGGTTAACATCAGAAGAAACTAAATAGAATATGAGAAGCAAAGAAAATTAGTTTCAATGGAATTTCAAATCAGAAGAACATAAAAGAGAGTGAAAAAACTCTTCATTCTCCTCAGTAAACAAAAGAAGGGTTGAATGGAACAGTGAGGTAAACAAGTACTACAATGAACTGGGCTTTTATGAACTATAAGAAACTCCCCAAATTACTGATTTCAACTGAAACAAACAGGTAAAATTCTTCCACAGAGTTTCTTTCTTTGAATACTTCTGCATTAAGCATTCAAGCCCCCTTTTTCCCCTTCACGCAGAACACGTTCCAAGTTTACTCATGCACTGGGCCTAGACTTGTACATTAATACAGCCTTGTTTCTCCTACCGTTGTCTGACATGTGCCAAAGACATTTCATACAGAAACACATCCTCTTTGTCTCTTTGCTGCCCAAGCACCTTGTCTTTTAAACATCACTGACAAACTTTAGTCACCCTTTCAAACTGCGTATTCTCGCTTTTTTTACACTCTGAGTTAACGTGTGTTAACTGAAACAGTAAAACTCCAAAATCCTTCTGAGAACTACACAAAATGCACACTTCAAGATGGAAACTATCAACAATGAGGCCAACTTCTGTCATGTCCTTTCAGCTTAAGCCCTTGGCACTGAAGTCAACCAGACTAAGCTCCTACTTGAGCAGCACCTGGGACTGCAAAAAGGTCCTGTAATATCACAGAATATTCTGAGTTGTATGGGACTATTAAAGTTTTCTAAAGTGAGCTCTTTGCTGCAGGAGTGTTCTTTGTCTGAATAAAGTTTTAGTTATAAGGGAATTAGTCTCTGAACTAACACAGCAGTAAATGTAAGATGAAAATCAGGTCACGAGGAACTCTTGCCCAGGATAGGCACTCGTAACCAGATTTCCAGCCTTACGTAAATTGCTGTTTCTGTAAAAGGATTTTTACGTGTTATAGCAGTAATAATGAAAGTTTAAAAAAATTCATATTCCTCTTCAACATTTTTGAAATATGTAATCTGTGATTATGTTCCATTACAATTTCTAAACAAAGTCTTTAATCCAAACCCACCTAAATTCCCCTGCTGTTGTTACCAAGCCTCTGCTTTTGAAAAACACTAAAGTCACAACGTTTGTTTCAGCATTGTGTGACTCTACTGCCTTAGAAAGTAATATTGATTTAGTAATGCTAGAATAGAAGGGTTTTTCCTAAAATTACTAAGGTTATATGAAACAAATTCTTCACTCCTCTAATATTTTGAATCTTTCATATCACCATTCATTTGAGACAATCTGGCTAAAGAGATTCAACCCATACCATCACGTAAGACATCAGTTATCTTGGAAACCATTCATCATTTCCTTTTGGTGCCAATCTCTATTATGCAAAGCATCCCTTTAAACATTCACCACTTGTTGCCCTGGTTTCCACAATATCACCATGTTCATCTGTAACTTGGAATAATGGAAAACAATGGCATAAGAAACACAAAATAGCAAAACCTCAGGCTTCTTAAAGTCTTGTCCCCTTGTCTATTTACAATTCCATAGATGCTTAAAAGTTATCACAGTGTCTTTCCTACTCCTAAGCTCCTGGAAAGAGGTTCAGAGTAAGAATTAGCAAACACTGTTGGGTGGACAGGCTCTCCATCAGTACAGACACATACTGCAAACCAGGGGCAGTAGCAGGTACTATTTCCAACTTCCGGCCTCTCCATCCCCCCAGTATGCAATACTGGGGAAGAGATTTTCTTTCTGTCTTATATCCTCTCAGGGCAAAAAAAAAATAAAGTAGCAGCTTTGACTCTGAGAGCATCACACAAATTGAGTAGGTCATATATTTAAAAGAAACACGAGCAGACAATGCACAGAAAAGAAATGTAGTGATAGTAGCACTACTCCTTTAAGTCCCTAAGCCACCAGGTTTGAAGGATGCTTTACTGATACTCTCCTTAATCCTGCTAGTCACCAGCAGGAGGACCAGGTTTTGTCTGACCTTATTCAATTCAGCTGTAAACCTTTTATTGACATCAAGAAAATATTAATTAATGTTGTTAGACTGCATAACTCAATGACCTGAAGTCTGTGTGACCAACTGTAAGATATCTAAGACACTGAATATATTTCTCCTTAGAAATGAATTTATTTGAAGCTGATTAAGATAGTGCCTTCAGTTACATATTACATTAAAAATATTTCATGTTGTCAAACTAAGACTTGTTTCTGTTGAAAAGCCACTGCTAGAAAATAATCTCAATGCATTGCTGGTAGACATTTTATTTGGGCTACCACATATGTATTTTGAATATTTATCTCCCTGCATTATATCAACTTCACCTATGTATTATACTGGATACTCTGGTTCTGAGTATGATACATAAACATGCGTTGCAGCGTTTATGTAAAATGCAGACTTTTGACAATTTTTATTATTTTTTTCCCCCAACAAAATTGTTTCAGGCAACATTGTTACTGGAATAACGATAAATAGATTTTTAACATATTGGCAATTATAAGTACCAAACAAACTGACACTTCAGTTGTCTATCATCACCGAGACTGGGTAAGGAAGGGAGCTCTTTCCCAGAATTCAGTATTTGCTTCACTTTCAGCAAATGAAACTTAGAAAAAGAAGAGATGGGGATGGGAGACAAAATGGTGAAAGAAAATTAAGCAAGAAACATAACTTTCAATTTACCAAAAAAGCAACTTCTTTAACATTGATATATTCCAAGTGTTCATTTTACCATAATACCACTGCTTGCAGATTGTAGAGCAGATTTTTAGTCTTGTATTAATGCAAATAATAGTCTTTAAATCAGGTTTTCTTCCATTTTACTGATACAGAGTATCACTTGCTAAAGTATTTTTAACACTTCCTTCTGTTCTCCCAATTTCTACTTCAATTTGTCCATTAATTTGCAGTCTATAATAATTGACATGATATATTATAGCAAGAATACAGCTTTTGACCTTAAAATTATAGTCATTATTTCAGATAATGATTTATGGTTACGGTTTAGATAGACAGACATAGAGAGTTTAATTTTGGAGCACTTCCTAATTCTTCCTATTAAAACCAAGCTACAAAATGAAAAAAAAACCATACATATAAACTGAAAACTTTTATTTAGAAAAAGCGAGAGTTTAATGGAGATCATTCTGACTGTAATCAATGTGTACAGATGGATTAATGAGACAATTATTCACTAGGCATAAAACTGCATTCTAGTCTACCATTTACCTTTATTATCTCTATGGATTCTTATGGATTCATTTTAACACCCAGATATCTTACATATGCTCAATTAGCAAAGTTATAGCATGAGATATACATATTAAAAAGTAAGAGATAATGAAAGTAGATATGAAAAGATAGATCGTATATCTGATTGCAAAATTTATTTTTCTGAAAGACTGCCACAAGGATAACTTTTTCATTGTCATCGCCTGAATTAAACTAACCATTTTGATTTATTTAAATGTGTAATGCTATTAAGAAAACTGTTTTTTAAGTATCCCAATTCTTGGGATTTAAATAATTAGCATTTTTATTGTGATGCAAAGAAAGCAGCTCTGTAATTAGACCTGGTATCAGAAAGCTGAGTCTAGTGCAATGTCTTAATTTATGTGAAATCTGGGTAGATCAGTATGGGCTGAAATCAGGTCCTTCCTCCTCACTTACGGAACTCCTCAGTGCAAATACTGGTGTTGTTCATTTGTTACAGGGACTTACTGAACTAAATTCAGTCTTCTGGGAATTATGTGAAATGTGTTAACTGAGGAACAGAGGTGCATGGACTATATTGTCTTAGTGACTGGACACCATTTCCTTCAGGAAGAGAGGTTTCTCATTACACACATACAAGATGTAAAAAGACACCCTGTTCTGTCTTTACAAGGGTTGGCAACTGCATAGAAGCTCTGTTTTTGTGATTAACAGGGAAAACAGAGTATTTCTAATGCTGAAGATGGATCCAAGTAATGGATAAACAAGGAAATCTTTCCTTCTCAAAAGTGTGATGAAGTCTCCTAATGTTATCTAGGGAGCAAATAAATACTGACAAAGAAAGAAAACATGGAAGGCAGCTCTGACAGAACTCAGACATCTTTTCTCATTTCCCTATCCAACCTTCTTACAAGAACAATTAACTATATCTTATTAAATAAAGTTTTACTCCACATCATTTATTACTATTCAGCAAAAATAGTAGCCTACATCAGGCCTAAGGACAAGTTTCCTGTAGAACTATTTCTCCTGATATTGTAGGAATGGTGAAACATGCTTAAGGTCTTCACAGCTTCTCTCTTGTGCTGAAAAGAATTTTTAAAACACGAGGAAATACTGGAGGAAATTATCCTGAAAGCATTAGTGAGATAAAAATTGGGTGTTTTTCAACATTTGAACATATACTGAGTGTTTTGGAATTAGCAGTGAAACTGGTGTTAAAGCACATCTGCTCTCAACATCACACTGATCAGTGACTCCAACTTCCTTTCCTTGGATCAAGACAGAGCTTTCAGGAATACTGGTAAGCAAGTCTGCTGTTGTGTGTCAGCAAATCCATATTGATTTGATAGCAGTTAAGGAATTTCCACTCTGCTTCTCTCCAAGACATAATTTTCACTCTCTATATAAACTAACATACACAATCATCAGGGCACATTCCCACATCATCCAGAGGATGTTGTTAATGTAGCACGGCTGAAAGACTACCAGAATTGAATAACTACACCTAACACATGAACTAATCGGCAGCTTTCAACTACTCCAAGACAGGAAAGAAGCAAGTTCCAGTTATTCCCAGACCAAGGAATGTCATCAGTGAGGGGCTGGAAGCTCAGCACCTCCACAAGTCAAATAGTTTCACTTCAGAAATATTTCTCTAACTTTATCAATTAAAAAAATAAAATATCACATGGATAAGCAGATCTTCAATGTTATTTAATTCCAACAAGTATTAAGTTCCAAATGAATGCAATTACCAACTAATTATCCACCATCAAGTATTTATCTAATGGACCTTACAGAGGATGTGGAAAAAGAAATGCTTTGATGTCTAAGATCCAAAAATAATCTCTTCAGATGACTTAAACACTTAAAATGTAACATTAAATAGGAAAAAGAAATCAAAAGTCTGACATAATATCTGCAGATTAAATAGCAGAATGCGTACCCAGGATTGTTATTCAGGACTGGGAGAGAAATGATGGCAAAGACGAAAAGGTGACAAGTTACTATATTAAAGTAATTTAGATTGCAGCAAAACATATCTGGTGAAGATCTTCAGAGCAGCAATAGAAGAAACAACTGCACTTTCCTCCCTATCTGCCCTTCAGGTGCCAAGAATCCTTTGGAGACCCCCAGCAGGCTCTAAAGCATTCCTGAGAGGAAAAGGCTGGGAGGCAAGGACTTCCAGATCCAGAAAGTCCATGACACTGATATGAACAGAACATTTGTGGATACTCTTACTTGAGGTAAAAGATCAAACACTCATTTTGTTTGCCACTGGACATTAAGTTGATATTTTTATCAAGGAGACATTGTCTAGTGGGCCCAGCTAAAAGCCAAAATTAAAGGTAAGACAGGGATTTACCTTTATCAAAGGTAAGACTGAGGTGGACAGACACCTCAGTGAGGTTCAGCACCATGTCATGCCAGCCCCACACTCTTCAACACACTCAGAGAGCATAAAGAAAGGAGGAGGTCAGTATCATCACAAAGCGTGGACAATACTACAACAAACCAAAGTTGCTTACAGGAGTTACAGAAGACTGCCATGATGTTGAATTGCTGAGGAATAAATCCTAGGTAACGTGCTTTCAGAAACCATTTATACAAATTCACAGAAGATTACACTAACTACTCTCAAACATGAAGGTGTCACTATTCTGTGAGAAGAATATCACTATGTGCTCAATGTACAAATAGTTTTTCCCCAGGTAGTCGCGAGTGGTAGCTGCCAACTTCCACAGGTCAGGTCTTTGGGTTGACTCTGTACGTGAATTTCTATGTTGTACTGCAGTCAGAATAATGTACCAGAAACCTTCTCCCTTCAGAGAGAGATTTTTACACTTTGTCCAGAGTCTTTTCCTCCCTAAAATAGTAT
>WEIV01011884.1:24882-42056 GCA_013390005.1 Calyptomena viridis | reverse complement strand
ATGGGAAAATATTTCTTTACTGAATACAAACAGCCTTTGTGATCCAAAGCTTTGCACACAAGCAGCGCTACCTCACAGCTACAGAAAGCTTTCTTCTCCCCTCCTGTCTCTGCAGTGAACTATCTTTAGTAGCTTTGACACTGATACATGGAAGTCTGACCTTATTTGACAAAGATATTAAGTTTGATTCAGTGAAAGCTTAATTAAGAGGGCAGTCGGATCAGTAAGATCATAGAAGCCTGACTTTTTTTCTGAAGATGGCAAGATGATACTGAAAAAGAATGAGAAATTCCTTTGTGTATATGCTAACTTAGACAATTTCACACACAGACTCAGCAAATGCATTAATCAGGGCAGCAAATGTATTTAATTTCAGTCCTCTATTAGCAAGAACCATTCTGTTGATTACAACCAAGCCTTAACATACACACACATAGTGAGATGATGCAAACCACCAGTGATTTTTTTTTAAGGTGACTGCAACTTTCAATTATGGACTTAAACAGTGCTCATTTTCACATGTGTACAGGAATCACTATTTGCTTGCATACATAGGCAAAGAAAAAAATTACCATTTTTTCAATATATAAAAGCAAATTTTGAGGATTTTATACCTCCATACCCACTCTGGAAAAAGTGTCCACACAGATCTTGCAGTCCCTGTGTTTTGAAATATCCTGAATGCTTTTAGAGTGATATTTTAAGTTATTTTACCTAACAAAAGTATGAAATCAAGGATTAAGTTTCATAGCAAATATAGGGTACATAGGAATTTTCTAATTAGTGATCTCTCATGTGACTCATTGCTTTCAATTCATCCAAAATGGTGATCATTGGAGTAATACCTTCCACAGCCTAGCACAACTCAGCCCCAGGAAGGTTTTATTTGCTATTTAATCTACCTTTTCTCTTAAGTCTCATTTTTTTACTTAGACACATTCAAGTAATGCACCAAAATTCTTCCCCTTGCAGAACAGTAGCTGTTTTTTTTTCCCCTGCATGGCACCTCTCTTACCTTTCTGGAGATGCTGTGGAAGACCTCCACTTGACATAGATTGCCACAGTCCAATTCATTTGAGCAGAGATCTAACTCTTTGTATCAGTGGAATATCTGCCCCAACCTATATTGTCTGTTTATGACCATCACTGCAGTCTCACACTGATAAAGAGATGTAGGGATAATATGAAACCACATCCAGCCTTAAGTTGCCTCAGGGGTTAAGTCCTCACCTATCTACTTTGTTGCACTTAGAGTTTCAACTCTGTTTTGGTTTTTTTTTTTTTTTTCAAAGGGTGGAAGTGAATAAAACTAAATTTTTCTTTGCAGCCCATCACAGCACAGCATCAACTGCACTCAACATTAACAGGCTGTTTTAACCCCTTGTGCTGTATCATTAACCTTCAGCTCGATCCAAGAAGCCTCCATATGACATGAAAAATGTAGTTTTATGCTATATGTATCTTGCACCCAAAGGAAAACTAAGGGTAACTGCAAGCAGAGTAAAGGAAAGAGAGGTACAGCAGTGTCGGAAAACCATAAGAAATGCCTTTACATAAATTCAGAGCGTGTTTGGAACTAAAGACTGTGTTCTAAACAGACTTTACCTGTCTCTTTAATCTATCCTCCCTTTCTTTTCCTACCTTTGTAAAGTCTGAATAGCGAAGCGAGAACAAATTAAGCGTTCTCACTTAATTAAGCAAAGAACCTTTCAAGTTAATTCATTTTATGGCCTCTATGTAAGCCAAGTAAAATATCATTTTAGTGGTGTCCATTTTCTCTACTTTCCACTGAAAAGAAAAATTTAGTAGATGAATTCCCTTATGGTGAATGATACATTGTCTAAATAGGACAATTTTATTAAAAACATCATTGCGACACAATTGACCTTTAACAGCACCTTAACAGGGTCTTTTGGGTGCTTGGACCATTTTCATGTTTGGCATTCTATAATGAGAGTTACAATAAATAAAGACACACTGCAGTTTCAAATTCACTCTCTCACAACCTTTTTGGAGCTGTGACTTTAGTAGTCAAAAATAAAAGCTACAATAAACACCCATGCTGGTGAAAAAACAGTTGGGTTCAGCTGCTAAGCTGAAAGGGTAAAAAGATCAGATCAAACAAGGCAGAACAAGTTCTGAGTATGTTTTAAGAGGTGAAACATAAAGGCATTGTGCTGAAACATTAGATGATGTTGACATGGACTACAAGGAATTCTACTTTAAGATACACGGAACAGAAATATTTTCAAAGTAAAAAAGCACAACATATCCTTTCACTTTAGCCAATTCCCTTTACCATCTATTAAACTAATTAGACATATTCTTCCAATACAAAAACTGTGTTGAAAGACTTTATATTCTAAAGATGAAATTGTCAAGGGGAAGAGGGAATTGCAAAGGGACACCAGGGTACATTTTATGAGGCCATTAAAGGTGTCTTGGGCAGCTGAAGGCAGTTGGCTGGATCTACAGAGTAGGAGGTATTAACAGCCTGTCTGATGGCTTTGGGAAGTTGAGATAAAAAAGTTATCACCAGATGAGATCATACAAAGTCCTGCATCACTCCTTTACAGACACACACATTAATTCTGAGAGGGCGTGTGAAACTGGAAGAAAACACTAGAAACATAGTGGAGTTTTTCTAGGGTTTTGCTTTAGGTTTGTTTGTTTGTGTTTTTATAATTGATCAAATTGATTTTAAAATAAAACCAAAACACTCTCACACATCAGATTACACATGCCACCTTCACCTCCGGCAATGCAACACAGAGGACTTGCCCACCTTAACAATTCCTGGCAATGTGATAGACAAGTAACGAGGGCAGAAGGAGTAAGAAGAGTTGTTGCTTTTAATCTAATATTTTTTAAATTACACAAAATGACCTGAAGGTATTTTTCTTCTCTTTCAGCTTGTGTCCCTGTCTCTATTGCAGCCCCTTCTCACCCCCACAAAAGACCATCTCTTTGTTCAGTCTGAGGGACTGTTATTAGCTGGCAGGGGAAGGTTTCTTTTCACTACCCCTAACCAATGCATGTTCTTGTCAGAGCTGTTAAACCTCAGGCAATGAAATGTCCGTGGAAAGTTGCTATGGGCATCACTTTTATTAGGAGTGAATCCCACTCCCTAGCAAGGCAGCCATAAGAGATACCAAGTATTGACATTCTGCTCCAGACAATTGCCAAAACAGCTCCCTTACATCACATAGTCCACATTACTGGTGGGTTTCCCTTTGCAACATAACATGCTGCAAAAATGTTGTTGGACACTTAAAAAAAAATAACCAACAAAATGAAAACCTGCTAGTCAGCACCTTTCTGTTTAGGAATATAATACCTAACACATTCCTTTTTTTTCACATTTTATGGCTGCCATTTTGCAAGCTTCTACCCAGTATATTCACTGCTTCTGCTTAGTCCCTGATGGTAATAAAACTGAATCAAAAATAAATCAGTGTTTCTAGTATCTTTATAAGCTATGTGCTAACATGCTTTATACCAGATGGCACTCTCAGGTATTTCTCTTTTTTTCTTTTTTTTTCTCAGTATTATATGTTTTAATATAAAAACATAACATCATAAAACTGTGATCCAGTCTTGTCACTGTAATGCAATTGGATGCTGTGTAATCATCTCTAGCTGCAGATGGAAAAAGTCTATTTTTGTTGTTGTTGTCAAGGTTATATGATTGTCTGGTGGCACCAAAGAGTCCAAATTAATAGAAAGGCTAAGGAATGATTTAATCTGAGAGCAGATGCCTCCTATAATGCAAGTTGCCTATAACAATTTCTCAAGACAATTTCTCAAGACAGCATTCTGAGTGGGAAGGTAATATTTGATGATCAGTACTCTCACGTCCAAAGGCCAGGATCTGGAACTTAATGTGGATGTATTTGTCAATTAACTGATGTCACTTACTGCAAGAACGAAAGCTTTCATAGCAGTTTAGCACTAATTTAAAGAGGTGCTCCTGCAAATATAGTGTTGCCTGAAAATTTTCCTCTAAATTTACCTTGGAAAAGTAAACAACAGGAGAAAATTTCTGAAGTTTTAGACACTTATTATTGGTTTGAAAAAATGGTGTTTCACTCCAATTATTTCTGTTTGAGTTTTGGTGTATTCTTATCAAAGCAGTCAAAAGATGGTCAAAAACAACTTGTCCCTTTTCAGCCTTTCTGTTTTCTCACTAGATAAAACACAGGGTCAAAAGTACAAGTCCTGACTGTCCAACAATGGTGGTTCTGCACTTACTGGTTTTGGAAGTGGTTGACTTTATTGAAAAGAGAACATTTCTTCCTCATTTTATGTTTAACTCCAGGCCCAGCTCTTTACCCCTCCACTGCTTCCTCCACTACCACCATGCTCCCGTCAAATTGCTCTTTCCTAGTGTTACTTCCACTCAAAACATTGCAATTCATTCCTAATAACAAAGGTGATAGATACAGACACCTGATCTAGCTGATATAACTACTGTGGGGATGAGCAAAGGCGAGGTGAGGATTCCCAGGCATTGGAAATAAATCAGTTTTCAGCCAGCTGCTGTTGGGTAAGTCATGGGTTTGTTCTGAAATGTTTTACCGCACCACCATTATTAGCTGTGTTCTTTTTCCAAGTGATACACAGTTTTTAAGGAACACATTATGTGCTGTGTTTGTTTTACTTGTATGCAAGAATGGATGTTGCCTTTAAAACCACTGATGTGTTCGGTGAAGCCTTTCAATCCCTTTTTTGTTTATTTAATCCAGTCAAATTCAACTCTCTTAAAAGGAGTTGTAGTATTTCAACTACTCTTCATTATTTCAGTGTTAATGAGACTGACAAAGACAGGGGCAAGAGAGGGGGAAACAAAGTGAGACTAACAAACAATAACACTTGGCAAGGATCATCCTAGAAATAACTGTGTTACCAAGCACAGCGACATGTGGAAAACTTCACATTACCAAAAGGAAAGCGAGCACATTAAACACATTGGAAACCTATTTACAGTTGTTGCACATAAACACACTGGAGAGAAAACAGAACAGCAGCAGAGATGTCTCTGCTGCAGGTCTGCAGTCCTGAGCCTTGTTTCAGGGGAGGAGGGAAATAGAGGATGTGATTTTTAGGTCAGTTTGCAATGTGCTATGTTGTGCTGAGCAACACCACAGATGATCTGCATGCAGCCTTCCCAAGCCATACCTCATAATTATCAGCATTTCAGTGATCTGAGGGAAGCAGGGGAAGAGATGTGGCTGGGAAATACCTAATTGTCCACTCAGAAATGGAAAATGAATTAAGCATGTAAACTTACATTCTAGCATCATACCATCTTTTGTTACATTTGTTAAATTTGTTCTAAAAATGTAAATTATTTTACCTATCTTCTTCAAAAACAAAGAGTTTGAGTACAAAACTAATTTCCACCTCATTTCCATTGGCAAGTTTCTGTTTCTTTAAGGCATTTGTGCAAAACACAGCTTTAAACAAAGCTAAAAACCTAAAAGAATTTTGGATTAATTTTTAATAAGCATGCAAAATGTCAGGCAACGTGACAGTCCAAGCAAGACTGCATGTAAGGCCATGCCAAACAAGCACAAAGATTTCAGCCAGACAATTTCAGGTTTCTTGACTTTAGGTTTGCTCCCCATTAGAATTCAGAATAAACAGAACAACAAAAGTAGAAAAATATGTTAAATAGATGTGCAACATGCATGACAGACGACTCTGATGCGGTAAATAAAATACAATATCCCAAATTGCTACAGATTACTCATTCCATGAATATATGTAATACAAAATAAGAGCATGAATAAAAAACAAAAAAAAAATCCCTTTCCAGAATGATTACCTTTCATAAAGTAACCATTAATGATGTGGGAAGTCTGACTTGTGATGGCTCTGAACAGATCATTTTAGTGCCGCATCTTGTCTTGCACAGCAGCCAGTTCAGTGAAGCCCTAGAATGGTTCAGTGTGAGACACTCTCAGGTCAACTCACCCAAACCAAGGTTGGAAGAGCCACAGCAGGCTCTGCTCAGCCACACCTTGGATGCCTCCAAGGATGGAGAGTGCACAGTTTTGCTGGACAGCCTGGGCACACTTTACAAGGAAGAACACAGGGGGCGGGGGAAGAGGGAAGAAGAAGGAATGGAAAAGAAAGGGAATGAAAAAGATTCTAAAGCCTAAGGAGTGTTTGTTTTACGTAGTTGTAACTCTGTGAGTTCTGTTGCTCAGACTTCACACAGGCTTTGCCTCTGACAGAGAACAAACCAACTCTACACAAACTGAGGTACAGTTTTCTTTGCTTCTGTACTCCTTTTCTATAGTTTGCCATATCTTACATTTACCTTAACCTGCTTGTGCTACAACTCATTTTGCAGCTGACAAACCACCCGGCACTTTGTTTCCTTGGTGATTTTTGAAACTGAGGCATTGGAACAGCCTCACACTGCTCAGCACTTTGTACTAAGGCTCACAGGGTGATCTTTCACCATAGGTGATGAACCACTCAGGGAGCTCTTTACTTGTGGAGGCAGCACAAGAAGGTGATGCTTAAAAGAAAACATCTTGCAGAGATTAAAAATAGCAAAGCAGGTTCTCTATCACTGAAGTGGCCTAGAAGAAACATTGTGCCATAATGCCTTTCTAAGCTTTTCTTTGTATGCAATCAGAAAAATAGTGCAAAGAAAGTTGGAAACTACAAAAACATAAAGATGTAAAGGCAAGGATGATGGAAGCGATCATAACTAGGATATTAAACAAGAGAAAAACAAATCAGTGAGGGGAGTGAGGTACAATTGCAGAGAAAATGGAAAAGGTGCTTGGCATTGCAGTTCAATCTGCAGTCATTCAGCATCTCCAGCACATGCAGCCAAGGCAGCAAACCAAAATGCACACCAGTTCTGCCTTAGTACCACACCTGGTCAGGAAATAAAAAAATACAAACTCACCATAGGTTCTTTTCAACCTAAGCTGGCTACAGAGAAAAACTGAAATGAAATCCAATGTCATGATTTCTGCCATCAGGGTTTATAAGGGATACAGACCTCAGTACAAAATCATTCAAAGCAGCAGAATGAGCACTGTGATAATCAGCTAACATAGTCCAGCACAACGATTTTCTCCACAATAAAGCCAAAGTTTCTTTTTGGCAAATATATAAATCTGGGAAGACTGGGGACCAAATCCATGGAGTAAACTCCCTCAGCAAATGAGAAGACATTCTCCAGGAAGACTCCCTCTAGGCTATGTTTTCTCTAACAGATTTAAGCAAGGAGACACAAAAGAGTTCTGAAGTCTAAACCAAGATACTTTGCTGCACATACTTTCACTCTGGGAAAAGAATAAGAAAGAAAAGAATGCCAGATGTTAGACACACTTGGAAAGTCCTCAGATACTGTGGTGATGAATGGCTGTAACCATCTCTTTAGGATACAGCAGACTGCTTATTGCCTGAAGCACAAGATACCTTTCCCTTTTGGTAATGCTTGTGTACTGCACTATCATACCAATGAAGTTACAATAGGAGTATTGTTTAAAAAATAATTTTAAAAAGGCTGCAAGATAAAATATCATTCATCATACCACCAAGAGCATTATTTTGCATAGTTTATAAAATGCATAATTGTGCTAACATACCTAATTGTCAAGCTACTCTTTCGGCAAGCTAATGTGCAAGTGCATGACTAGTAAGGAATACAAAAAAGGTTGAAATTTGATTGTGTTCTGCCTCCCATGAAAGTGTTCTTCCAGGAAAATATACAATATACATATGTGCAGACATTGTAACTGAGACACTGAGGAGCATTCATAAATCTAATTTTAATATTGTCTCTTATTTTTCTGGAGTACTAATGGAAAAAAACAGGATAGCAGGATTTGTTTTGCAATGTTGCTTCATATTGAGCCAGATTTAGGAAATGTGAATGTGAAAATATTGTCAGAGATGGTCTTCTAGATCTTCTTCTAAGGCTGTCATTGTATTATTTCTGTTTTACGTTACATATATATGCATGTTTGGTGTTGTGCCTTTATTCTTGCAGATACGGAGGTTAGTGGCAGAGGCAAAAATCTCTTTGTCAGAAGTAAAGCCAAGACATCTGGATAGTCATATGTTAAGGCTGCATATTATTTTAAAAGGGGTTGTCTATGCTTAGTACACCTTACTGGAAACATCAAGCCAGGTTTCTAGTCCTACTGCTTTTCAGGGCTTGTTAATTTTGACCTCATTAAATTGCCAAACTCCTCTCCATCTCTTTCTATTCCTCTCCCTTTTGCCTCTTTCCATCACCCCATTGCATATATACTGGCAAATTGACTCTCAACACCCCTCAAACAAACCTAGGCATTACTTGAGGGAGTACGAGTTCCCACCTGCCAGAACCACATCAAGCACTATGTTAGTCTTGGGATGGAATGGTCCACAGGCTGTTTCAAACCCCTCTGTTCTCCATTTTACCCACTAAGATGGATTTTGATGCCAAGGCTCTTGACTCCCAACCCAAATATAACTGAGAGTCACAAGTCCCACACAAATTTTGCAGATATTTAGTGAAGAAGTAACTGGCATACACGCGAGTTGCTTATATATAAGCATAAAGCACAAAGATTTTGGAGAAAGCAGGTATGCCAGGACTTCTGGGCTATGTAAATCTCTGGTAGCACGAAAATTGAGAGAGAGAAGGGAACAAGCAAACATGCACTTCCAGCCCCACCTCTCTCATCAGAGATCATGGCACTCACCCAGACATTTTCAAATCTAGTTGGTTCAGCAAAGCTTTCTCCATGTGCTGTAGTTGTGCAGTGTGTCCCTATACTGGCACATGCGTGTGTGGGCACACACAGGGAGTAAGGACAAGAGAGAAGCTCTTCTCTTCTATATCTCTCCTTTGCAGGCACATTTCTGGTCCCCCAATACAACAACCACAGCAGCAGCATGTCTGTAAAACCCTGCCCAGAGCCAAATTCTCTTAACAGTCCAAATTTTCTGGTTCTGTGCTAAAGATGCCTCAGTCAGGGAAACAGCTCCCATCTATTTCAGCATTCTGTTCCCACAAAAATGTCAGTTCAACTGTTTTCAATATACACAATCCACTCCTTGCAAAACACCCTCTATTTTATTATTATATAGTCATCTATAGAGTCATTTGCTTACACTTTTGGAGAACAAAAAAAAGTCTCTTTCTTCCCTTATTTCTTTCACCTTCCATATGTCTAATATTTTTCCCTATCTTCCTGCCCAAATATCTGCTAAAACATACTGACTAGCAAGCAGGAATACATATGTTTTGCTTCTATAACCTTTCAAGGATTCTGTTTTCAAATATATTTATTCTAGCACTAGAGAGGAACTATACTAGCACTATGATTGCTTTCTTTGCAGCATTTCACAAGCATATAAACAAGTATCCACAGAATTTATTCCTACCAAAAATACACTTTTACACAAAAAATTGCTGTCATTAGCAAATATTGATTTGTTAGAGAGTAAAGAAATTGTCAAATAGTGGAGTTTAGTGATGTAGTTCAGCATTGTTTCAACTCAGTGAGTTAGGAGTTGGTTTCTCCATCTCCCAGCAGTTGTAATTTGAGTGGTTTTCATTAATTATTTACAAATGTACAAAAAAGTCTTAGTTCTGTAAAACCACCTCACATATTCCACCTATAACTGGTAGTCAGTGTTACATCAGCTTCTGGTTTTGAGGTTCTAGTACTGGCAACGTTGCAAAACTCATTATGTCTCCCAGTTTCTTTGGGCTCCTTTAGAAAGTTTGGGAGGAGGGATTTACTAGTTCAGTCCTCTTGGTGCTCTTACAGTCATGCCAGGCTTGCTCAGGTGCAATCTTTAAAAGGCTTGAAACATATGTATGCACATCACTGAAGTAATATGTTTAGAATCAATTATTTTGAAATGAAATTATATCTACATTACCACCAGCTTTATTTTTGAACAAGCTAACCAATTCCTGAAAACAGAAAAAACAACCTTCCTCCAATCCAGCTAACAGCAAAATGAACATATTCTGTTATAAAATATTTTACTTCTATTTATATCTCGGGTAAAGATGTGGAGCCAATCATAGTACAGGGCTGATTTGTCCAGAAGGATCCCTTATTTTTAACGAGCGTATCAACCACGTTATGAGAAATAAACAATCATGCCAAATGTTTCACTGGCAACCCGTGTGAATACATTTTATCAGCCAGTTACTACGGAGACATTTGATCTGCTATGACCAAACTCATACAGCATCTCAGTTACTGGCTCGGTCTCTAGAAAGTCATCCCGAGTCCTGAATAATCACCTCTGAGCCCAGCCTAGAGGAAGGGGTGAGTTAAGCACAGCTTCAATTGCAAGCTCAAAAGGAAATGGCCAGAAAGGCTCCTAAGCCCACCCTTAGGCCCTCCAGGCAGGCAGGCAGCACGTACCCACTGCAGGGCCTGGATGAGCACTCTCACCATGGAGTATTACAGAAAAGGAAAACCACTGCTCAACCTGACCCCCTTCCAGTGGGAAGCAAAAGCTGCCAGTGCATGTAGAGATTGGGTTTGATCTCCCCAGCATGCCACGGGTGTGCTCCGAGAGCCCCTTCCAAACCCAGCAATCCTTGAGAGGTTTAGATGGAAACAGAGCTTTTATGTGGGATTATAACTCAAAACAGACACAATGGCCACAGAGACTCTAAAAAGCAGAGTCTCCTCCAGGAGTTTAGGAGCCTGCAGACTCAGGTAGCAGGTGAGCAAGTTTGTGCTGTCCTAACTTATCTACTTTTTACCAGAGTCCTTTCTTTCTATTTCTCCACAGTAATTTTTAAAGACAGCTTTGAATATTTACAAGTTTAAAATGAACACATACTTCTAACACAACAGCAAAAAGTTGTTTTCATCATCACCAACAAAAATAATTTCCATGATGCAATTTAGCAGCTGACTACAATCTTTGGGTTTATTATTACTGAATTGGAGAAAAAACACCAATGATTTTTCATACTTGCACCAGCATGGAAAAATAAAGCTTATAAGAGAATACTTTTCAATTCCCAAATCCTGACCACTACAGACACAATAGGTGTTATTTTTATTATAGTTATTATATTTATTAAAAGACGCGATATATCCACATTTCAAACAGTACAATTGTAATTAGGGTACATTTTATTTAAATCAGTACTTCTCAGGCTCTTATTGCACAAAGAAATATGCTCTTTTCATAGTTCAAAAAATTTAATTGTTTATAGCACCCAAAAATAATTGGCATAATCCTATATTCTAATAGTTCTTAATTATTTTAATCCAAGTTCAGAGTTGCACCTCACTATGGCAAGTGTATAAGGTGTGCTTTAGCCACAAGAGTTAAAAATACCCTTTGCTAGAGGGATTGTACTTTAACAAACAAACCATTGGCATCCTCTGGCTCAGCTGATCTTTGGAGATCCCTCCATGTCACAACTGTGAGGAGAGTCTGGATGATTCTTTAGGAATAAAACTTCCATTGGCAGTAGCACAGCTATGCTCTACATAGTTCATTTTGAGAACCATGGTTTATTATAACCAAGAACATTACAAGATGCTCAAGCAAAAGCAAGTTCTGGAGCTTTAACTTAAATCATAATTAGAAGAGAACAAAAAGAATATGGGCTAAATGCTTTGGAGAGGATTTAAATAATGAGATTTGTTGATTTGTTAGAAAAATTATAATTTCACTAAGGGCCCCATCTGAAGAACAGTTACAAAGTACAACTCCTAAAAGGTGAGAATGAAAAATGAGAGCAATGAGTCATCTAAATACAGAGGGAGAGAAGAAAATTCAAGTTTAATCTTAGATTAAGATCAGTGTCCCCCTCCCCACGTGAATATTTCATAACTATTTAGAAATCCTTTTTGTAAAATACTACTTTTATTTGCTTTTAAACTTCACCTGGATAAAATCGACTCTGAAGTAAGAGGTTGACACAAATGGGTCTCCATCCAGTGACATAAACCCCACACAAATAACACCCTCAGCTCTTTCCTTGGTCTGCACTATCCATTGTAGTGCAATATCTCAGCAAATGCCCATCCTGCAACATGCTACTCTGAAGTTACCTGAAGGTAACAGGTGGTTCTTCTGTTCAAACATAGACAACAATTCTGCTCATATTAATAGACAGGAATTCACTCTGTAGCAGGAGCAGATCACACACCTATATCCCAGGAGGGCTGAGGAAAATAACATGTGTAATTATAGGGGATTATTTTTTTTGCTTTAAGCAACCAAGTCTTACATTCTTCAGAATTTTAGTTTTCAAAACACCAGCTTTCCCCTCTCCCTGAGTAGGGAAAGTTGTTCATCATTTTACAGCACCCTCTTCTTAGCAAAGAGCCCTGTTCAGTGCTGAATCATTCTCAACACGATACCTTTGAAAGTTGTTTGACTATGCACAGTTCCCGATAATCACTTTTTTTCATACTAAGATGAAAGCCAGACTTTTGAACTTTCAGGTTTCATTTGCACACTTTCAGGTTCCAAGTTTCTGCAAGTTTTTGCTGCTTTTGGCTTACAAATGGAACAGCAACAGGAAGGCAGACACTCCATTGCAGGGTCATCTGTCACTCTGTGTTCTATGCCAACTCTTTCTGGTATCAAGTTACAAGTGTGAGGGGACTCTACAAATGAAGTCTGACAAGTGGGGGCGGGAGGGGAAAGTCCACCCAATTTGTATTGGCGGCTTCTCTTCATTTCCTCTTTTTGTCAACAAGTTTTGTATCATCTTGCAGCAGGCAAAGAAATTTTATTGATGAAGGCTATACCTCAAACCAATTTGATTTAAATGGATGTTATCAACTTACTAATTTGGCTCTTTAAAATTTCCAAGCCTATTATATTTCTCAAGTTAAAAATTGGGACCTAAGACAGGTAGTAAAAGTGGATCACAGACCTTGAAAGGAATGTCTGTGTCACTAAGAAACAGGACGGCTCCTTGGAAAAAAAAAAGAATTCTACATTTGAGATTCCAAAAGATTTGATGGAATCAAAACTCCTCTTTCTCCTTCTTGTGCTTTTATTGTTTTTGCCTATCCCTCTGTATTTCTAATATATAGCATGTGTTAAACATGTATCACAATCATGATAAAAATTCTAATTGTACCTATCTTTTGTAACTCAACATTTATATAAAAATAAAAGGTAGACAATAAGGAAAAAAAAAGGATAAAGAAAAAAGCATCCTTTCTTGATTTGCTTGGTAAGCTTTGTATCTCATATATACATGATAGACTTTTACAATTTAAAATAAGAGATTCTTTTTGAAAACACCCTGAAGGAAAACAAATAATTGTGCTCTCTGAGAACACGTAGGCCAGATGTAAAATCATGCCTCCAGTATGCAATAGAAATGACTGACATATCAACAGAATGAATCAATATATAGATGAAAAAAATCTTCCTCTGGAGATCAACCAGAGGCAAGTACATTAAAAACCTGCTTTCTTCTTTTTTTTCAAATAAAGTCTTTTTTATTCCAATCGTTGCTTAATATTAAAATGCAAAAGAAGTTCACTTAAGAAGAACCAGAAATACTGACTATTTTCCATCTGGTCACATAAATCTTTCATTCTCTTCTGCTCGGTAGCAGAGGAAGAGAGGAAAATCCCTTGCTATTTTTTTTCATGCTATGGACTGGTGTTTATTGGTACACCCCTAAGAGATGCACATTTAAATACTCTCAGTTTGAAGCCAGGTCTCCCCTGCCAATCAGAGTCCTTTAACTCCTGTGCTGTTCCAAGTAGTTTAGGTCCTTACACAACTTCACAAGATTGTATAAGAAATCAGGTCGTGAGTCTCTGATGGCCACACTTTGAACATAGTCATCAGCCTGGGTCCCCAGGGGAGACCTAGGTGTCACCCTGCCCATTTCTAAATCCTACTATAAGTCATAAGTGCACGTGCAAAATTGCAGAGCTGTCTCTTACAATCATGACTTGAGGCATCTGGAGTCATCTTTGTTCTTTTCTGAAGGCAGGGTTTGGGGTACTTCTGGTTGATTGGAATATATTGAGGGGGTTGGTGTTGAGTTTTTTTGCATGTTATCATCATCGTCATCCCTATTCTTTTCTCATCTGGAAATCTACCTCTATTTGTTTTGTCTCTCAGACTATTTCATCTCATTTGAAAGCACTTTCTGAAGCTCAAATCTCAATCTGGGACTTCTTCAGCTTTGGTATATTACAGAAATACCCAGCAGAACAGACCTACACAACCTGTACCAGGCTGTCTGTAGATCCCCCACAGTAAAAGGGCCCTATGGCCACACTGGCATCAAATACATAATGAGCAAAAACTTCTGTAAGACACAACTGTGAGTTAAGGGGTTTAGATATATCATTAAGAATACCAATAAATTAGACAAACCTACATTCAATTATCCAAATAAGAGAGATAACAGTACACAGAGCACCAGGCATACATAGATTACACACACCCCTTAACATATGCATTTACTGTAAAGCAAATAATAACAATAAGAAAATCTTTGAGCTGGTGAAAGGTTTAGAAAGCAACAAATTAATAATTTAGGAAAGGTTACCTGTGAAACAATCCCCACTTTACTTCCAAGCCTAACAGTATTGGGTAAACTGCTACTGTGATGCAGAGGACAGATTGGACACACACCCCCTCCACAAATACTTTTATAATGGCTGAAACACATGCAACATGAAAAGTCCCAAGTCTGAAGTCAGAGCCTAAACTATCGCCCTAGATTAAAACCTCCAGGTTTTAATCCACCTACCAGATCCATGTATCTTGCAACTCTCCACCCCATCCTTATTTTGCTCAAGCATGCTTGTGGTACTTGGGAGAGGAAGACTTGCTTTCCATAAACCCATTGCATCTATTCTGGTCTCTCTTAAGTTTACTATGTTTTATACACTGCAGAATTGTGTACTGTGAAAAGTGTCTGTTAATTATATTCACAGAACATCAGAAAACTTGGTGAAAGTGACACCTACATGCAGCATGGCATATTTCAAAAAAATGAAGAGGACCCAGCTTCACAAACATTCAAGTGAAGGTTTTCTGACAGCTTGGTGGAAGACTTCCAAAACAGCTCCCGTGTAAAGTGCTTTCACCTCATGCTCAAGTCACGAGCACTTAAAGAACCCTCATATTAGTGCCAAAACAACACACCAGAAAGCTTTCTGTTTTCTTTTGCAGGGTCTTTCTTTTGTAGGTCCCCCACAGTAAAAGGGCCCTGTGGCCACACTGGCATCAAATACATAATGAGCAAAAACTTCTGTAAGACACAACTGTGAGTTAAGGGGTTTAGAAGGTTTAGAAGGGTTTTTAAGGTACCAGAAGGAACTGGAGTTTAGGGTTTATCTGCATAGTTTTCTCAATACAAACTCTGATGTCAACTTTACTTCTCACTGAATAATGTCATGTTAAGCAGACACAGCCTTTGCTACAGTGTTAGGAAAGACCTGGGCCTAAATATCATTTCAACAAAGCTACAGAATTTTGATAACAACAATCACTAAGTAATATATTAAATTCATTAAATTTTCTGTTACTTAAAAGAAAAAGATTAAATTCAGACTGATTTTATAGCAAAATTTGTGCGAGATACACTATACTTAATACACAGCGTAAAAGCAGCAATGGCTAATGATAAAATCCTTCAACAAATGTGTTTGGAAATACTCAGAGCTAAATTACCAAGTTAATAGAATTTATACCTCACAACACTGAAAATTCTTAAGAAATGTTGGAATTTTTTTTATGCACTAGTATAGAGCGCATTGTTTCTTCAAATATCCACCTGGAAATGTTCCATCAGACTCCACTTGGAGAATAAATTCCACAAGTCCTTCATGTTTGCAGGGATAATAATCAGTTATCAGCACATTTAATGTGCAATCATTAACCTGAGATAGACAAAAAATAATATCAAATTATTCAGAAGCAGTCAAAGAAAGACTGCAAGTTCTTATTTCATCTGTAACTCCTTCCTTTTCTTACTGAGATTTCTTTAACAAAAGACCCCAAAACCAAACAAAAGAAATCAAAACCAAACCAAAACCAAACCAACAAACACCACCAATACAATCCACCAAAAAGCCACACCCCCCCCCAAAAAACCACAAAACAAACAAACAAACAAAAAAACAAAAAAACAAACAAAACAACAACAAAAAAAAAAAAAACACAAAAAAAAGAAAAAAAAATCCATACCTGAGATTTAAATCTGTACTTGGAACTCATCTTTGACTTTTTTAGTTTATGTGGTTTTAATGAGATCGCATTAAAAAATAAACAGGAGGAAATAATCTTAGGTACTTTTAGTATCATAATGTGGTTAAAAAGTCTTGAGGCAGATCCTTGCAGCCAAGGATTTGGAGATGGTTCTTTTAATCACCTTTCTGGGTGGTTTAGTTGGGTTGCTGTGGGGAGGTAATGCAAAAAATACTCACCCGCACTGAAATAGTAATTAATCAACTCTAAAAATCTAATTGCTCACCTAAAAATATTAGTACTTTGCATTTATATCAAATCTTTCCTCAACAAAGCCCCAGGCAGGTAAATGAACACAAAACGTTAGGTTTATTAGATAGTGAAACTGTTTCTGGGAATGCTTAGTACAAACCAAACCAAACACTGTGTTGAGCATTAAGTACCATATTTCCTGATACTTTCAATGATTTACACGTTCCACAACTTGGTCATGCACTGAACACCCCAAATAACTCAAACTGCACATGCTTAAGTAACCAATGGCTGAATTAATTCAGTTACACAGGTCTGCAAGAGCCCAAAAGAAAGCAGAGCTATTTGTAAATGTGATTCTATGTCAAAGACAGACATTTTGTATATTTTCCTAATAATACTTTTTAATCACAGTGAGAACAATGAAGTCCAGAAGTTACAGGAACAAAACTTACATGAGATTTTTTTTAAACTTAATAAAGTTTCACGAGGATATGTGGGAAGGAAAAAAAATCCCAACAAACAAAACAACAACAAACTAAACAAAACCAAAAAAACTCCACACAAGTGCTTGCTTTCCTGTCCAAATATTTCTTATAAAATAAGCTGTAACATATGTTAGGAACTTAAATAGCCCAAAATCCAAGACGCTTCTGTCATGGTTTGACTCTGGCTAAAAGCCGAGAGCCCACACATGGATCTAAAATTTCTCAGAGAAGGGAAAAAAAAAAAAA
>WEIV01011884.1:5400-24833 GCA_013390005.1 Calyptomena viridis | reverse complement strand
GGGCTCCACCAGGCCCCTCTGCTCCAAACACAGGATCACAGCCTCTCTTTTCCGGCATGTCTCTGTTCCAGCATGGAAAAATCTCCCAGTCTTTCTACGGGTTCACAGGCTGAAGAATCTTCGCCCCTATGATTCCTCACAGATTTCTGGGGCCCTATTCCAGTGTTTAAGGCATCTTCTCTTTCTCCTCTCTCTGACCTTGGTGCTAATCAAACTCCGCACCCTCCTGTCTCTTAAGCGGCCATGATGTTCTGCGCCGACTTTTTTTTCCTCTACTCCTTCTTAAATATGTTATCACAGAGGCGTTGTTGCCTGACCTTGGCTAGCTTAGAGCAGAGAAAAACTCTAGCAGCTTCTTAAAGAAGCCTCTCTCCTAGCCCCCCCAGCTAATAAAAAACTCTGGTTACTTA
This sequence comes from Calyptomena viridis, assembly GCA_013390005.1. Taxonomy (NCBI): domain Eukaryota; kingdom Metazoa; phylum Chordata; class Aves; order Passeriformes; family Eurylaimidae; genus Calyptomena; species Calyptomena viridis. The sequence goes on along the minus strand of WEIV01011884.1, from coordinate 24,423 downwards.
AAACCACAACAGCTTCTCACTTATCTTTCTAAAAATTCTGGTTGCTACTTAGGTCTCCATTTCCATTTGTGCAAGAAGTCTGAGTGTGAATATAAAATGTAATACCATATGTCAAAATAATGCTTTAGACATAAAGGGATTGGAGGGGATATCCTTTCTTAATTTCAATTGTGTAGAGACTTTGCTTACATCTACTTGGATAATTATGAATATATTTGTAACTGGCCAACAAAAAGAAGAAGAAACATCTCAGGTAAATTCTTGAAGTCAGTGATAATTTTTAATTGACTCTGTGGGTGCCAGAATTTCAAACAGTGTATCCAAAAAGAAGTGAAGCACAAAGGAATGCCTACCTTCTCAAAAAAAAAATGCAAGCTGAATATTCCTTTTTTTTTCCCAAAGATGCAGACTACAAGAGACAATATTTTTGCAAAATAATGTAGTTATTTCAAACTGAAAATCAGGTAATTGGTTTTCAACATCTCATTTTATGAAATTCAACACACTTCTAATTGCTAAATATTTTGGATTTCCTCACTGAACGCCATTTTAAAATATCATCCAGTTAAAAAAAAACGAGTGAGGGGAGGGCAGGAATTCCCTCAATGCATTTTATTTCCCAATTTTTGAGAGTATAAGACAACATTACAACACCTATAATAAAGCAGCAAATCTCAGTGAACGATTTTATAGAATGGGAAGAGGATTTCTATTTTAAAAACAAAACTGATGTCATGCAAATCAGTCTTTTACCCAAATACTCCCAAGAAGGAGGAGGCATGTCCCCATCTGGCCTGGCTGGAAGCCAGGTGCCCAGGTGCTCATAGCAGCCCACACAGATCCATCCTTGGATGAAGAGGAACACGAAGGTGCTGACACCCAGCCCTGCTTACTGCCAACCCCTGCAGGTCTGGGGGACTCTCCCTGTACCCTGTTGGAGCCCTGCACTGATCCTGCTTCCCAAGGCCAAGGATTTCCCAGGGTCTGCTCCTCCCACGGCTTCCACACCTGCCCATCACCACTCATCCCTGCCCCAGCACTCCTACTAGCACCGTGTGCAAGACACTCTTGAAATAATCTAATGTAAACTGAAGGGTAGGCACTGATGTCCATCTTACCCATCCCTGTTATCCCATTAATGCCTCCTATCATCGGGAAACAGCTCCGTTTAGAGATAAGTAGCCTTGATCCAACTGGTACATCTGTTCCCATTTGATTCACAAGCACAAATGTGCACTTTTAAAAGTGTATTTAAATATCATACTCTAGCTTCCTTCTGGAAGCACACACTAAGCTCCTTTTCTCCATGTACACAGTTTCAACTACTGCTGCTTTTTTTTATTTCCATGTACTTTTACATACATACACTCACCTCTAAAGGACTGACAGTGTCTGTAGTTCAAGACTTCTGAGACAAATTTATGTTTAGAATACGTACTGATAAGCTTTTCTTTCCTTCCAGATGTAGCTTACAATAGATGAAAGAGCAATACCATTTCATAAAAATCAAAAGTCAACTTACTGATGTCAAAACTTGCTGTAGGGCCAATAGGGAGAGATATCTGTGGTGCACAGCATTCCCAAGCCCCAGTACGTGTGTTGGCCATTTCTCAGCTCGTTGTCCCAACACATCCTAGACATGTATTAGCTCTTCTTTTCTGGAAGGGCAGCCACCTGAATGGTGGAAAGGAACCACAAAAAGCATAAGGTCCTTGCTCAAAATGACCAATGTATGATGACACGGAGTGCTTTGTGCACACACCTACCCTGAAGCCTTGTTGCCTTGGACTCTCCAACACAGCATTCTTTATGTTGTACTGATGTACTGCACACAAAACCAGCAAAAAATGACAAACCAGATGCACAGTTTAACTCAGTTCGGCTTCTGCATAGATGACCATCTGATTATTTCTGGTTCTGTATTAAGTATCATTATATCAAACCTCAATCCTTAGAAAAATATAGCTTTTTTTCATATTTCAATCTTATTAGCATCTCTAAATCTCAGGGATGTCTAAGAAAACCCAATAGTCACAGGAATAACATGTTCCAAAAGGATGATTTACATACTTTAAAATAGTTTGTCTCATAACACTATCTTAGTTGTTCTGTGCCTATCAAAACCACTCGAAATCAGTTTTAATGTCTATTCAGTCCTTTTCAGGCATATATATTTCAGAATATATATTTCAGAAATACAGGACTTGTATTTCTACAAGTGTTCAACTATGATATGTCTGCCTTCAAGAACCACATGTTGGAAAAAAATTTGTTTCTTCCATTTACCTTCTAATGCACACTCATCACTTAAGTCCTCAGGTTTTACTTCCCTTGAACAAGAATTATGTATCTTTACATGTTTTTTATTTTTATCTACTCACTATTTTGGTACCAACAGTAAATAATTGCATCATCCATCTTCTCTTGTTTCTCCTTATATTTACAGCATCAATAGAATAGAAAGACCAATAGCATCCACATCTCTACAAAATGAATGTGTACAATGGTATATAATGTTTCAGCTTTTAACTTTACTGTTCTGTCTTTTCTCAAATGTCGACAGCTTTATTTAGTTCTAACCATTTATATTTACAAAGAGATAAGAAGAATAATATCTTCCAGGGGAAAAAGAATTCCACAGTCAGATACCTGAGGCATTTTGCTTTTTTCCCTACTTGCACTCAAGTTATACGGCCAAAATTTTTTCAGAGTTAGAAGTCTGGCTTTGTTTGGAAGATGTTTGGCTTTTTTTTTGTTTTGCTAAAAGCATCAACTTGAAAGTAGGGCAGTGGGGCTGCCTAGGGGATCCCTTCTCAAGAGACACCAGACTTGTGATTTTACCCTGTGAAAGTTGATCAGAATAGTCAGCTTAACCAAAAAGCATCTTTTAAATATGAATTCCGAGAAGGCAATTCCTCTGGTTTTTAAGTTACTTAATTCAAAGTTAGTGCCTTTTACCAAACTGTTAATTAATTAAGAGATTGTGGCTTTCTGACCTCTCCTACAGTGATGCAGAAAGACCTGTGTTCAAAAGTCTGGGCAACTTTTTCATAACGTTATTGAAAAGTAAGTTTGAAACACAGATACAGTGTAGCTTATTTACATGTACAGGCAGCACTAAATGAATATTTATCTAAAAGATCCTGCAGCACTCCAGTTAAGGGGCCCCATGAGCTTCCAGAGTAAGTTGTTTCTGCTCAAAAATCTTAATGACACTGACATATTTGTCTCTTACTATCTCTTCAGTCTTTTTTTCTGCCAAGGATAGTTTCTCTCTGCAATCCTTCATCAATTAATTTGAAAGATACATCACATAACATTCCCTTTACCATACCCTCTTAAAAAGCAGTAACTGTAAAATTCCTTGAAGGTTCCTGTTGGTTTTCTGTTTGTTAGTTTGAGTCCTTGTTGAATGATTGACACTTGTTTTTCTCTAACTCTCTACTGCTTTTGCTCCTCCATTTTCTAAAATATACAAACCCCTACTGTTCTGTTCAGCCCACATTTCCTTCCAGCTTCCCATTCTTAAAACATTTTTTTTCAAGTAAGATAGAAGCAGACTTGCAAATCTCTATTACTGATTTCTTCTCATTTTTTAAACAACTGGCATCTTGGGTATGTTCTCAGAAGTTGGTGGATTGCACAAGCTTCTCTACTGCTTAGGAAAAACAGATTGAGACAATTAAAATAGCATTTTAAAAAGAAAATAAAAGGTAGAGCTAATGTGTAGCTGTTGCTGGAAGCACCTGTGTTTGCCTCTAATGCATCTTAAAAAGTATTTGTGTCTCGTTCAAAGATATTTTCCATGATATTGTAAAGTCTCTGTAACCTAATTTAATAACACAGTGGGTTTGAAGTGACTGGTAAAAATAATGTTGTTGAAGTGGTTTTTTTTTCATTTGCTCTAGTACTAAGAACCTCATTCATATTTTCTGCTTTGTTAGGAATGGTATCAATCTGTTATTGCTTTACTTAAAAGACAGGCAAAAAGTACTAAATTTCACAGTATATCAGCATTTCTGAATAAGAGAGAACAAGAAGTGTGTAGGGTACAAAAAATTTCTGTTAGTGTACTGAGGTAAGACTACTTTCCTGAAAATGCACCAGCAATTTTGCTTCCTAGTACATGAGTCTTATAGGCTTTTCTACTATAACTTTTTTTTTTCCTCTTAAAACACATTCTCTTTTTTCAAGGGAGTTAATAAAATATTGTCATATGCTTGCAATTATGGAATATATAACTAAGGAAATTTAAATACTCCACAATGTCCAGTAGCCCATAAGTTTCCCTACCTGCCCCAAGCATCACCTGTCCTCATCAAAGAGCTCAAGTTACAGAGCTTTTTGAAAGATACTTATAATTTATACAATTCTGATCACCCTGACAGTATCAAGAAACAGTTTTACAAAGTGTGCAATTACTTTAAAAAGTCAACAGTTTTGCCTAATGGGAGGAGATTGTTTAGAACTAAGCACCTAAAAATAAAAAGCTAAAGACACTGAAGGAACCACGTAAAACATGTAATAAACTCATTAGAATAAACCAAGGCAGGGTATGAGTTTGTCAAGTTGTACTTCACCTATGTATTACAGGAAAAACAAAGTCTTGCAATTGGCTGAAATACATTTGATTGAATTTTGTGCATATTACTTAATTGTAATTATGAAGAGACTCAAACAATATTAGTGTTCCTTACACATAGACACAAGCATAAATGAAGTAGAAAAAAAAAATATCTTAAAAATGGCAAATAAAGATCTTCCAACTCACAGAAGGAACTGTTTGTAGAAATAGAATGGAGGAGAAAGGTTTCACTTCAGTAATAGGGGATTTGCCACATTGGTAGTTTTTAGCCTGCAACAAAACAGTTACTAAATATGTTAGCTAAAAAGTGGTAATTCTTTTTAAACTATTCTTGACTTCTGCCAACACTTACATTCAGGGGTGTGTGTGTATGTGTGTTCTCACACGTATTCAGCTATGTAGAGTTGGAAATTGCCTTGATATTTGCCGGTTTAGTTTCTGACTGCAGCTGATATTTTAGAATATCAATTGTTTTAGTATAACTTCACAAACAGTCACTCCACCAAATCAGGTCTGTGTGCTTTATTCACAAGTCATTTTAGTGACTATCCAGTAAATATGGTACTGCTCAAAACCCAAAAAGCAGCAGGGAACCAGGAGTGGATTACAATAAGTAGATGTGCCAAGCGACAGACACATTTTAAAGAGCAGGTTGTCTCAGTGTCTCTCACTTTTGATATTCAACCAACCTTTTTCTTCCTGATTACTCAGTGCCAGCTGTCAACTGTCACTTACCCAGGTGGCAAACAACTTACTGTGCAATTAATGGAAGTTGTCTGTTTAATTGCAATGAAGATCTGGTTTGAAATAACGGCAGGGAATGTTGAATTTTAAGATGTTCTGAGAGGATTTATTCTTGCTGGGTTCCCTCATTTGATGACATCATCAAACCACATCCAGTGAACAAAGGTCCCAGGTGACAGCAGCCATTACTTGAACAAGGTGTGACCAAGCGAAACAACACACTGCCAGGTGTTAGGTTACCCCCACACACATTTTCCCACACACACATTTCAACTCCTTTGCCTTCAAGCAAGCATAGGAGCTCAGGTTTCCAGATAACACAAATCCAAGTAGCAACACCGATTTTAATTGACTGATGATTTAGCTTGAATTTCTGTGAAAGAGCATTTTTTTCTGAACCGTTACTAACATAGAACGTTTCTGCTGTTGGCAAGCGATTTCCCTCAAGAACTTCAAGAATACAGTAAAGGATATTTTGGCCAGTTCTGATGTGATTTCATAATTGAAAAATATGTCAAATATGAAGAGAGTTGAAGCAGTAACTGAAATAGAAGTTTTGCAGGTATTTCTGTCTCTTCCTTGACCAAAAAAAAATTACGTTAGAGAACTGTATTCTGGGTATCCTTCCTCTCCGGGATGTCTGTTTAAGAAGGGAGATAAATCCACGCCAGCAAGTTGTCTCTGGTGTGAACCAAACTAGTTTCCATTGTTCTCCATTCTTCACAATTTTTAATCCTTCCTGCTTTTGTATAGAGCTTGCTTCTCCCTGAGAGAATAGTTTAAAAAGCTAGTTAGAGGGTAATGCTATTAAAAAAGGAGAGATGAGTTCCTAGAGCATTTTGTGTGAGTGTTGGCCTGTTTCGTTTGATGATCTGTTACACATACATAGATGAGAACAATTTTGCCATGAATCAACCCCAAGCAGCAGTTTGTACATGAGCACATCCAAAAATTGCACACCTCAGCATTTCAAATGCAGAGCTCATTTCCTAATATAGAGGTCACATTCACTACAATGTAATTCCAGGGTGATATGTCAATATGTGTCTACTCTGAGAACTACACAAACTATTTTTCCTTCCCTGCATTTTGCTATACCTGTGTAAAATAGACACTGAGACATCTCAAACACATCAATTACACTCATTTCATTACGTCTGGGAAAACTATCTGCTGGGCATACAAAGGTTCAAAAGGAAGGTAGATGCCAGAAGTAGCATGGGCAACACATAAGGCAGAGAGATGACATAATGACAAGCACCTGAACAGATGCCTTTAATGGCTATATGCAACATCAAGCAGCTGCATACAACTTGGCATTTCTCTGGATTACTCTACTGATAGACCAAAGGATAGAAAGAAAAATTCACTGGTCTTTTGTTTGGAATGTTGTGCAATACAGCAATGCTCTACCACCAACACCAACAAATGTTTGTGCAGAATGAGAAAAAAAGAAAACATCACGTCAATTGCAGAAATACCATGAAAGGAGGGAATGATAAAGTTTTGTTCATGCTCAAGTCAGTTTGGAACTAGAAGGACTCAGAGTAGGAGGAATGTGGGGCAAAACTATACATTTTGAGCCAACAGGGACAGTGTTACTGGAAATTGATGTGACTTGTATAGGAGTTCAAAACAGCTTTGAGGAAAAGTAATGAAACAGAAGAATAAGCAGAGGCTCAGTTATTTCTTTCATACGCTACTGTTGAATTTCTTACTCTAAAGATCACTAAAGCCATCATCGCATGTAAGATATCACAAACAGAAAGACAGAATATCAAATTAGATGAATTAAAGATATTTAGGGGTAGACAAAAGCTCTCCCCCATTACTCTAAGTGTATTCTTACACCTACATTATATCAGTTTTTTCATTTCTTTTCTTTCCCCTCAATCAATTTTAAACATGCCATTTAAAAGTGTGTAAATCTTTTTACAGAAACAAATTCAGTCCCACTTACAGCCTGCTTAAGTTGCTAATTTGCATTACATGCTGTTTCAAATGTGATTTATTGGTAAAATACATGCTTTAATGACTTGCTTTGTTTCTTAATTTATAAGCCTGTGTTGATGGAGGTTCTTCTGGATCTTATTGCCTTGTACATCCAGAACAGTGGCCATTAATCAATGTGGTTCAGTTAGTTACATGAAGAACTCCCAGCTGTCCCATGTTTGGGCAGGCAGCAGCTTTTTAGGATCAGACTGAAGTGCCTGCTGCAGAACTGCACCCAAGTTGAGCTGGGACTGGTGTCACTCATCTCCCATTTAGAGGTCTGTCACGTCATAGTAAGGCAGCACAACACAGATGAACATGCAAGTCTGAAAGGCATAGAAGAAGGTAAGAGGAAGCAGACCCTGTTCTCTACACTCCAGGGGGGTTGTTCTCACTGTAATTCTCATTTAAACCATACTTTATCTTCAATCAAGGGTTGTGGAAGCAGAGGGCAAAGCTTCCCCCCATCATCCCCATCTCATATGTTTGGACTATCTTAATATTAAACCTACTTCTACTGCACTGTCTGACAGCTGTCTGAGCCATATCAGCATTTTGCATTCATTGTAAACTTGGGGAAAAAAAAAATATGTTAATTGAAAATGTGCTGCAGTTTGTGCCAGTCTTGTTCATGTCATCCTGAAAAAATTCCCACCCTTGACACGCACTTCAAGTGTTTACAGTTTATCCATGAAACTCAAGACTTTAATTACATGCAAAGTGTTGTTTCTTTACAAATGTAAGCAAATCCAAACTTTCTCAGCTATTTTGTTACTACAATAGGTTTGAAAACCAAGGAAGACTGGTCTGAAGTAAAATTTAGATTAAGTTAATTAAGATTAGTTTGCCATCTTGTGCAGAGGGGTAGAATCCAGAGAACATTACTGAGTACAACAGCAAGAAAAATGTTTTTGCTTTACAATTTATAATTCCACCAATTTAGTCAAAGAAACTGCAGAGTTTCATTGCTGGACTGGTATTACAGTGGTTACCAAACAAGCACTAACAGAGGGTCTGTTGTGCACTACAGAAGTCTTTCTGAAAAACAGCAAACTGCAGTTCAGACATTTAATCCATGTTACAGGAAAATAGAAACTATTAAATGCAATCAAATAAGACCCTCCAAAATATATCATTAGCAACCATGTTGTGGTTTTAAGTAGCCAGAGTTTTTTATTAGTTGGNACGTGAATGACTGCAACCTATGGTAAAGTGACTTATGTGACAACAGGACCTGAAAAACTGTTGTTAGTAACAAATCCACTAAGAAGCAGTTTGCAACAGACTGTTTCCGTGGAGAAGACCCCACGAGGAAAGCTGGGGTGGGACTCTCTCACTCTTCTGAACAGCAGCAAAGAAAACCTCTGATTGTAACCCCCCCCACACACACACCTGCCTTCCCGAGCTGTTGGGGGAAGGTGAAGGATCTTAAAAGGGAGGGGTGGGGGGGAGAAAGGTGTCTGTAACAACTATCAAACTGCTCACCCTTAAACTCTTAAGCTCTGATTTTAGTAGTAGTTGTAGTAGTAGTAAACTCTTAACATTCTAAGTTAGAGCCTGTTTTGCTTGTGTGAAGTAGTTAATAAACAGTTGCTTGTAATCCTTATCACAAAAGTCGAGGGGGTTTCCTTCCCTTCTCTGAGAAATTTTAGATCTATGTGTGGGCTCTTGGCTTTTGGCCAGAGTCAAACCATGACAAACCATAAGACTGCCCAGGGGACTGGGATAACTGGAAGCCACCTCAAACAGCTTTAAGTTTCCCCATCACCAGACACTAAGCTGCCATCAAGGAATCATTAAAGCTCTGACAACCTTTGTCTTCCTCTTTTCCTCACTCCTAAACCAAACAAAGCCTCTAGTGAGTTCTGCTTTTCAGAACTTCCCATTTCTTAAAATAAACCAAGCAACCAATGACAGCAACAAAAGTGCAATTGAGTTCACAGGATGGTACTAAAAATTTTTGTTAAAGGAATGAGGTCTTAGAAGTCATTTATACCAAAACCCATCAATAAACTCTGAATGATTCTATAATTATGGTTGTTAGAACTTACAATATACTTTTTAATGTTTTTCCTAGCCATCTTGGAACATGAAAATGTTGAAATATAAAAATAAAAAATATTAGTAGTAAGTTCTCCTGATGAGTCTCAAAACAGAAAGATGTCCAGAAAAATAAAATTAAAAAAAAAAAAAAATCAAGTGATTGTTTTGGAGGATAAAAGATTTAGAATTCCAAAACAGACTAATGTTTATCATTACCATTAATAGTGTTCCAATAATCAATAGGAAAGGCTCGCTGCTAGACCCACAAAAGACTTTTTAGTCATTACAGAATAATTACAACATGTAAGTATATACCCAAACTTTGCTTATTTACACATTGGAAAGCAGCAGAGAAAGATGAATGGTGGGCTTGCTTCTGCTTATTAGAGGTTTTTTATGTCAAGATGTCAAAGGCAACGAAACTAAAATCCAGTATATGTGGGTCTCTAGAGAGCACAACAAGTCAGGGATTCTGTGATGAAAATTTTTTCCATAAAAGTTGGATTGCCTGAAGGAATGTATGAACCAGTTTAGATGAGAAGACCATTTCTGATTCAAAGAGGGAAAAGGGAGAAAAAAAGCCCCTTTCCTCCTACCTCTAAATAAGTAAAATATGTAAAAATTAGAACACTTAACTGGAGCACAGAACACCCAACTTCATCCCAGAAAACTGTCCTAGCCACTAAGCTGCAAAGTAAGCTAGATACTTTTTTGGGGAAACAGAATTAAAACAAAATGCAGAGAAGAAAGTAAGAGACATCTAAGGAAACCAACTGACTGCTGATCACTGTGCTCACCTTAGATGTGAAAAATTAAGTCTCCAGTTCACCTAATCAAGATAGAGTCAGTCCTTTAAAGTTCAAGCAGATACCCTGCTAGCTTGGGTAATGACTACCCTGATAAAAATAAGAACTGGTCTCTTACTTTTCATGTGAAATTTTGAGATTTCCTCAGTTCATAATAATATAATAGTAACAACAAAGTCTTGAAAAGCACCAGCAGACAGGAGCACCTAAGGACTCATTTTCCCACCATCATTGACATGCATATCCATATGTGAGGCCAATCATACAAGAGACTGCACAAATACTATAAAACACACCTAAAGTTCATTTTAGAGTGGCAATTTGGCTACAGACTTTAAGGTTGATTTTCTGCAGGGCTGTTCTGGTTTCAGAAAAAAACTGCTGTTACTGTAATTCTGCTTTGTAAGAAGGCAGAGAAAAAAGGGGCTGAGACACCAAGGTAAGTATCTGTTGCTCAGAGCACCCCTCCACACTCCCCCCTCACTGGGGTCCCCTGCTGAATCCAAGGGGATTTATTAAGAGAAAATATCATCTTATTTCACTGCTTCTGGATCCCTGTTTGCTTTTCCTTTCACTTAGTGCAGAATACCAACATATGAAGATGCTTTAAAACATTGCAGCCTTGATTTAATTCTTCCCACATGTGTCAGGCCAAACCACTGAAAGCCAAGCTGTGGCTCCTCCACACTGGAGTAAACAGAGGCTAACATCAGAGCAGTGAGTGGAGATGCTGTATATTCAAACAGGCTCAGCTGAAATAAGACCATCATCCTTAACTAGTCTAATGAGAGTATAGGACTCAGTTTGGAAAGCACATTTTTAACAAACATATGCTGAGGTGCATTAGATTCGTTCTGAAAAAGCTTCAGATGTATGATTATACTTTACAGATCTGTGAAACAACAGATAGGCCTCATCTTTAGAATGGTGCTATGTAAAGCTTCTTTCTTCTTTAAACTAGCACAAACAACAAGATGAAAAGCATTGCTGAAGTGATCCAGGATGCATACAAAGCTGTCATTTCTGCAGCCAGTATCACATTAAACCTCACCCAGCAACATAATCACCCTGGGCTTTGTACCTGTATTGTAGTGTTGGCCGTAGGTCTTTTTAAGAGCAGTTCAATATGGATTAGCTGATTTGAAGAAGAACATAAGATGTCAATGATATTGGAGTAGCCTCTCTGAATCACACCAAATAAAAAGAGCTAAGCCTCAGGCAGCGTGCAATTGTTAAGAGATTTCAATGTCTATGGAAAGACAGAATGACAACTCCGAATTAATTGCAACTTTGTGAGAGATATACATAACATACCCTAAGTACAGCATTAGCACCAGCAAGAGTAAACTCTTTCTCTTGTTGTATCCTATAAACAAGATTTACTGTCATGCATACAAAAATCCTCAGAAAAAAAATCTAGCTGAGTAGTTTTTAATTTAACAGGCAAATATGATATTTTATATAAATATTCTTTTCTTTTGACTCTACCCCCAACAGCTCCACCAAGAAGACTAAAGCACCAAAAGTTTCCTTTATTAGAGTGCTTGCTGACACGAACTAAATTGTCAAATTAATGACAAAATCCATAGGGAAGCAAAATCACTACATGGGAGCAATCCCTATGCAAAGAAGCTTTAGCTGAAGACCAAAGCAGTTCACATTACTCATTAAGCTATTAATGTTACAATTTTTTAAATATGTCAGCACAATGGGACATTATACACATTTCCTTGCAAGAATGTCATCAAGCTGAGTTTCTCTGATACTGGAACAGTACTTTGGTACTGTTTATCATCTATTTAAAGGAAGTGTACATTGATAAAGTGAAGCTTCTCAACTTCTAGAGTCTTGAAAATTAAATACGTTCATCAGATTAAAATTGAAGCTGAAACATACATAATGAGCTTACTTACTTTAAGTCATCATATTTCAATAATATTTAATAATCCTCAGTAATTGTTGGGTAGGGAGGAAGGCATTAATTTAGAAAAAAACCAAACCAAATCTTAGATGTGTTCCATTTCCATGTTTCTCCATTTTCCTCAGGAATGGATGTGTACAATACATTCAAAAATAGGTTGAATATCGAGAAAACAAGGGAGGATACAGTAACATTCATATAATCAGAATTCTACCTTCAATTATTTCTTCAATTATGACTCTTTAAAAACAAAAAAACAAAAAAAAAGCACAAAAAACTTAGCAACTTTTCCTCTAATCTTTTTCTTACTCTGAAGTGATCTGATTCATTAATATTTTCAACTTGAGGTAAAATCCTTGTCAAACACTGAAGGGAATCATGAAATTACTCATTGTAAAATGTCCTTTTCACATTTTAAATTCTTTTGTCACTTACAAGCATATAAAGTGTTCTTCATTATGTACTGTACGATAGTGGGAAGCTACCAAGATGATAATTTTGATGAAATGCACCAAGTTAAACTGAAGACGAGCATTTTGAAAGAGAATTTTGGTTTTGTAGTTTTACGGGTAAAGCAGATGCACAAGTAGCAGAACTAAGGGAAGTCTTTGATCTCACCTACCTTTCATGTATAATTGACAGTTGTAATTTGGACTCAGGGATGACAGAAAGGCAGCTGAGAAATTCTAGGAGATGCCTGTATACAGAAAAACAGCATATGCTTGATACAAGCTGAAAGGCAAACACAAAGCCAGAGGAATCAGCACTGCCAAGCACGAGCACAGCACACAAAAGGGCAGCTCACGCAGACCTTGCCACTGCAGCTGTCCTGTGGCCATGCTCTGAGTCAGCCACTTTGCCCACACGAGGGAAAAGTAACATATTAGGCCGAGAAATACCCAGAAGTGGAGCAACAGGAGCAGGTTTCTTGACAGAAAGCAGGGACAGAGCTCAGAGAGGGCACAGCAGTGCAAGGCTATAACCAGGGAAACACCAGCTGAATACCCCAACATTTGTTCTCAGTTTGGGGTTTTTCAGAGGGTAAGAAGAAAAGAGAAATTTTAATCTAGCAGAACTCATGGACATTTTTTGAAGGCAGTAGTTCTGCTTTGATTCACTGCTGGCTGTGTTGTGATGAGCAGTGAGAGTCCCATTGGTCACCCAAGCAAAGGGCTGGAGCATGAGGTGCACGAGATGGTGGCACAAAAAGGATCCTCTGCCTTCTCCTCCTCAGACCTTTCCAGTTGCACAGCCCACTCCTGGCCTCACTCACCCTTCTAACAGAGGTCTGATACATCAGGAAACAGGTTGTAGCGAGAGTAGTATGGGAGGCAAAGCCTTAGGTCCAAGTGAGATGCAATCACAGAATCATGTAGGTTGGAAAAGACCCCTAAAACCATTAACCCAGCACTGTCAAATTCACCTAAACTGTGTCCTTAAAATGCCACATCTAAGTGTCTTTTCAAATATCTCCAATCATCCAATCCAGGGATCAGAACTCAAGCACTTCCCTGGGCAGCCTCTTCCAGTGCTCGACCACCCTTTCTGCAAGGTATTTTCCCTAATATCCAATCTAAATACCCCATAGCACAACTACAGGCTGTTTTCTCTCATCCTCCCACTTGTTATTTGGAAGAGGAGACCAATCCCCACCTTGCTACAATCTCCTTTCAGGCAGTTGTAGACAGCAATACAGTCCCACCCAAGTCTCTTTTTCTCCAGGCTAAACACACTCAGTCCCCTCAGCTGCTCCTCTTAATTTACAGAATAGAGCCTTTAGTCATTCTCTACCAAGAATAAAAGAGAAAAAAATTAGATGTCGGCTTTTTAATGGGGGAGTTGGAACACCACCAGCACTTTGACATTTTGGTGAAAAGGGCTAAAACTCAACTCTCACATGCTTTTCCATAAAGAGTCATCTAAGAAGACATGGGAAAAAGTTATACATTTTTTTTTATGCGTAGGCAAGTTAATGCTGTAATTAAGTTTTAGAGTGAGCACTGGCAAAACATTCCTACAATGGGATAACTTCAGTACATCAAAGATAGCACAAATCAAGACTTCACAGTACAGATGGGTCCAATTTGCTGCTTTTCTCAATTTGCATAGTTTTTTGGTCTCACAATACAAATCTTTAATTCAAGAGTTATTTCTATCATGATTAATTTCTGTTAATCTGCACTGTTGATCTGGACTGTTTTTCAAGTATCACTTTGGGAGAATAGATATTATTACAGGTAGGGAAAAAAAAAAAATCAGGATTTTCATCTGTTAAATACTGCAAAATCCACTCAGGAACAAAAGAGTGTCTAAATCCTGAAATTACCTGCAAATAAACAGTTAACACTTCAGTGCATGTAAGTGTAGGGAGAGGCTGTACTCCCAATCAATATCATGTGTGTCTAATTCCAAAGGAGCAACAGCGAGCATGAGGCCTAAAGCCCTGCATAGTTCTGCATTTTCTTGATTTTTCTACAACAGAAGTTTTCTCTCACCATTTCAGAGGCTTCAGTGGATTAAAATTTTCTAGCTGGACTTCATTTTAAGACTTTTCCACATTGTTTTAACTGATATTACTCCTTTTTTCTGCTGGGGTGTAGCCACAGGCTACAGTTTGTAAAAAGGTATTAAAATGGTTTCGTGCAAGCAAAATTGCCGTTGTGGTAGGTGTAGTGTGTGCCTTTGCACAGTAACCTCAAGTAGCAAACCAGCAGACTCCTGCTTCTGCCATAGAATGTGGATTTACTCTCACAGAGCAGCCTATGCTCTGGGGAAAGTTACTTGGGGTCAGAGCAGACTTTCACTTGTTTTATAGTGTTGTGCATCCACAGAAAACACTGAGCAATAGGAAAGGTACATATCTGGGGGGGGGGGAAGTTTAAAAATGAGAACTACGCTGAAAGAAGGCAGTAAAAAGCAAGTGTTTTAAGGCTAAACCAAGAGAAGATACATTAAAAGTCGGACCCAGGTAACAGTTAAAGTCTCTCTCCTCTCCCTGCCGCTAAAATAGACACGTTGGAGTGATGTTGAGTGTGACCACATTGCTGGCTCAGTTTACTGACAACCAGTGTGACAACGGCTCAGGCAGTATTTTGTGAAGTGCTGTAAGTAGGTTCATGAAACTTTTCTTATCCTCAGGAAAGTCAGGTGTTGGGATACACACAGCAGAGGGATTTGTTCTAGCTCCAAAGCAATTTTAAAATGCAAAATCCACAACATATACAATAAATCTGTAAGACAGATGGCCATAAATCCCTAATGAAGCACTGCCAATGTAAATATTGTAAAAAGGATAAATAGCACTTAATTACACCATTGGCAAGCAAGCTGGGTTTTTCCTCATCTTTATTCTGCTTTTCACCAATTTCCCAGGCTCTCTCAAGGATTAGTGGTGGCTCCACACTTTTCCATTGTATGGCACTTATTCTCCTATGCCTTTGCTTCTCTTTCTTTTTTTTTGTTTAAAAAATCAAAACCTGGCATTGTTGATTTGAGCATATGTAGAAGGCATAGTTTTACTTGCAGTAGTACATAGACCAGGTGAAAAAAGAATAGAAGCACAAAAAAAGCCCAGAAACCTAAACAAGCTGAACCAGCTACTGAAGTTAAAAGACCTGAGGTAAAACAGGTAAAACATTTCAGTGGTTTTATAAGCAGGGGTGGGGAATGACCCTGTTTAAAACCTTTCAGCTCTTTTCCAGGCTGTTCTCATGCTCTGCTGCTGAAGACAGCAGCTATGTGTAATCTTTACTTGAGCTAGGCTGGCATGTTTGGCCCTGTCTCAGAGTTACAGGGCTTTAACTCACATCTTTTCACTACTCTGCTATTCTTTAACTGGCTGACTAGCCATATAGGAAATAGAACTGAAAGCTTTTTCCACCTCTTTTCAGGCACTGAGGACCCTAAAAAACATCACAGGGTAGCTAGATTTATTTCTCAAATAAAAAAAATAAACCTTATTAAAAAAACCCAAAATACAAAAACATCCCACAATTTCATACCTTCAATCACTGGGTTTTCCATTTATCTCTCACTCTTGCATAGATAAGATGAACCTCTGAACCAGAAAAATCTCCCTTGTAATCTCAAGAAACCAGAGATACCACCTTGCCCGATATGAAGGTAATTTCCAAATTCTCAGTCAAGTGACAAGTCAACAATTTCAATCCAATGAATTGTCCTTCAGCATCACTTGTCAGCGTATTCAGATTGCAGCATTTAGTTGTACTGAACTTCTTTCCTTTTGCTGTATAGTATATTTTTTTCCTTCATTCTTTTAAAATCTGCAATTTATTTTAATACACATACTTATCACAGCAAGCTACCTTTATTTCTACAGAGGCTTTTAAAAAGTTGTTTTCTGAAAAGAATCAAACTCTCAATATTGTAGCACTAGAAGGAATGATTTTTTTTCTGCTTTTAAACTATATTTTAACCCACCCTACAGCATTGTAAAGCATTATAAAATACCAGATGCCTTGTGAATGCAATATTAAGCAGCTTGCTCATGTACACATGGACACACAACTCGTGGACACACAACTTAGTATTTTTCATATAGTGTTATGTATTGCCTTCAGTGATTTCATATAAATGTGAATATTGGTTTAGTTATGGTTGATATGTGTGAATGAGCAATGTGGGCATTCCTACACCTTTGAGTGAAAATTTCTATTCACTTGATTAAATCAAGAGAGAATTGTGTTTTGAGGACTAGGCACAGCTATAAGATCTTAATTCTCAGCAGATTCAAACAGATGTAGACAATCCTTACACTTTTTAACTTTCTCTCTGGAGTTTTCAGCAGTCTTGACTGGAAAATATGGGCAAAAAAATATATAAAAATAGGAAAACAAGTGCAGGGTTTGTGATCTTGCTGAGCCCCCAGTAGTTTGCTTGGACTTTTGCTTCACTGAAGGTGGTCTCTAAATAGCCAGGGAACCAATGAATTCCTTTAGGTGGTAGGTAGATTTTCCATCTGCTAAACAAATCCACGAGTGATGAGGCTCTCAGAGCATTAAGCCATTCAGTGCTCAAAATACAAATATATATATGCAACTGTAGAATTGCTCCCTCTGCTTTTATGAGACAGCAAAAACAATGAGGGAGTGGGTTTTTCTTCTCAGGGGGACTGTTATATTCCAGACCTGGCAGTCATAAAAGTGTGTTATAAATAAAGTAAAAATGACCCCCAGATCACACCAGTACCATTCACTTTGCATCAGTAGCATTGTATGCAAGTGGAGTTACTGAATCCCTTCACCCACAGTGCCCTGTAACATCTCAAGCCTGTTCTGCTTCCCCACTGTATAGAATAACTTAGATCGAGGACACAAAGAGCTCTGAAAACATTAAAATCAATTAACACAAACTTCAAAGCCACCTGATTTGTTTGTAATTCATTTAGTCATTATGGATTTGCTGCACTTTGTTGCAAGGTGTGCCAGAATGGAAGAACAGGGACATATTAAATCAGATATTGGGGGAAAATTCTTCATTAAAATGCTTGTCAGGGATTGAAACAGGCTGCCCAGGGAAGTGGTGTAGTCACCATACCTACAAGTATTTAAAAGACATTTGGATGCCATACTTAGGGACATGGTTCAGTGGAGAACATGATAGTGCTGGATTAACAGTGGGACTCAATGATATTTAATGTTGGAAAAGACCTCTAAGATTCTAAACCACAATTACTACAAATAAAAAAAACAAAAACAACAAACCAAAACAGAATACAGTGTTCAAAGGTTTAAAAGAACCATGTTTTCTCTGATGTGAAGACAATATAACTGGACGAAAACCAAGGAGAAAAAAGTGAAAAAGAAACAGTGGAATTCAGAAAATTAGTCTCAGTGAAAGGTGATTTACTTCTCACTGCTGTAATGACACCAAATTCTGTTTCAGATGCATTAAATATATGAGGCTGTTAGTGTTAGTCATCAAGAATGAAAGGAGTGACATTACTACTTATTAATCTTTCTAGATTTCAAGCTCTGGAAGTGGCGATTCAACTTTTTCCCAGAGAATGGTAAGAGACCACTGAAAACTTCATCCCAGAAATACTTTCAGTCCAACAAGTTCAGCATTTTTTTTTTTAACCTACAGAAGGAAGCAGAGAGTAACTTTATCTGCCATTTTAAGTAGTAAAATGTCTCCCAGCAGAGCAATGCTTTCATCATGTGGCAGTCGTGTCCTTAATGAACACACAGTCAATATTGCCACAATTCTCTGGTGAACACCTTTATGGTTTGTTAGATCTGGTAGCTATTAGTCCTGCTGTCCTCTAGCTATATTTCTCTCTGATCTCCCAAGTTAAGCATGTGTAGGTTGGGTGCAAGTTTTAAAGAAAGTGTTCCTAATTGCCTCCAGTTGCTTCTGGGCTTGGCCTTAGTGATTCAGACTCTTTTTAAAAAGTTGTCTTCAGTAGAAGATAAATTCACCACTTTCACCTTGGGATAACAAAGATGTAAGATAAATCAAGGAAAGGTAGAAAGAGCACATTGTGATGGGAAGAGCCACCTAAATAAAAAGACTTCAATCATACCTTCAGATAAATTAGATGAGGTCAGCTTTAAACCTTGCTCCCCCACTGGGAGGGGTTTTTGTTTCCTGAATTTCTAGATGTAAAACTAAAGTCTCTTATCTTCTTTGTACACTTACTTTGCCTTAGGAAAGATAACATATGCTAGTCATCTTAAAATTAAGGAAAAGGTTANCATGGGCAAGGATGTCTTCCACTACATTCAGGGTCCAAGGACTTACCCTTACATAAATTGTCATTAAATAAGTATACTTACATAAAATTAAGATCACATACCTGCAGGTCTAAAAGAAAATAAACACAAAAAACAAAGAAAAACCCAAACAAATAAAAAAACCACAATGAAAAAAAATCCAACACAAAAGACACACTTACTTCAACTTCTCCATGA